>JARLTB010000249.1:2710000-3037500 GCA_030141615.1 Unio pictorum
CAGCGAAAAGTTATGTATGTATTTTTTTATCTGCTGACGTATGCGAGTACAAATAAATTGTATAAGCCTAAACAACACTTGGAAGGTAAGAGGCTCGAGATAAGTTTGCACGTGTTTGTTTTTCAATAGTAATATATCAGACTAAAGGGTTACAAAAAATGAAACGTCATATAACTATACCACTTTGTTTTGTTTTTTTAATTGGGTTCAATACTCAGTTTTATTTCGAATAAAATTTGCTGAAGCCGATTACGCGTCGTTCCATCTCCTAATTTTGAACAAATCCAGGCGGATAATTGATTGTTATGTGGGCTGGGCATCTCGGAACAGGACAGCATTTTCCCGGGGGTGGAGATTCCAAATGGCACTTCGAGGGTAAAGACCAGGTCACACACCTGTATGAAAAACATATTTTAAATTATACAAATCACACTTATGCATATAGATGATCAGTACCCTTAATTTTCTTGTGCCTACATGATTAGATGTTAATTTTATATGATGCCAATCTTGTAAATAAATAGCATCATCATCAAAACATGACCTTATCCAGGCTCCATTCTAGCGTTCTGCTAAACACACATTTTATTCTTTAGCATACTGACTGGATGTGATATTGTACGACGTTAACATGAAGGATGTTTAAGCGAATGAAAAGTTAAGTTTTAGCCTTGTAGACAATAACCTGCTTGGATAATTCAAGTTCAATTTGTTTGCTAGGTCAGATTATTTTGAATCGGACCATGGTAGTCAAGCATGAAAATCAGATTCCAGATTATGGATTTCATCAGCCTTAGATTTTTTACTGAGTCTTTGTCGCAGAGTTTCAAAAAACCAAGCACTTCCATGTAGTATGCGTTAGTGCTTTGCTTTAAGAGGCCTGCTAAGACCTTCTCCGTTGTCACACAAGTTTCAACTTTCAATTCAAACAAAAATAGCAGAACATACTCCAGACGCAGACAGGAATACCCGATTTTCAGAATTGTCTTATGTATTACAGCTTAAGACTTACTGGATAGTTGAATATTCGTTAAGATGCAATATGCGGGGGAAAAAATATTTTTTGGGGGATTCTAGCATTTGAGTTTCCTTCGTATATTTGCTATACCTGTCTAACAGCTTAACCTAAATAGGTTCAACCAGGGTTTCAAACACCCGGACCGCCAAGCCGTATCCTGTGACCCGCAAAATGATTGACATCACAAGATGTCATGAGAAATAACAAAGGTGGTGTGACCTTTGGACCATCGAAAATGCCCTTATGCGGCCCTTAGGGTGGTTTGAATTTGAAACCTCTATGTTAAACCAATACTTCGGTGCCGCATCAGTGTTACATTAATCCAAGCAATTTAAAACCATCCTGTATATATTATATTCACTAAACCTTAGATATATTCTTGATTATTTTTTTCTTCTGCACTATTGTACGATGTTTATTTGAAATATTCTGGATATTTTGTTATAACGTTTTTCCTTTTTACAAATGCCATTTTTTTTAAAACGCCGGTCGATAGACAAAATAACGTCTATATAACGCTCCGCATACAGCACGCCAGAAAATTGTAGATATAGGTGCTATATGAGATAGACAAGTGAGAGTGACCTATAATATTAGAGTGAGAAAAAGTCTGGTACTGAGCAAAGATCATACTATAACGGGCACTCTTAGTGTACATTTTCACTGATATCAAGGCCATCTTTGATACAGTTTACGTACGTTATTCTCTGTTATATCCTATTTCTTTTGCCATGGCCATTTATTCGTCAGAAGTTTTTAATACACTGCAGAATGATTTGAAGCTCAGAAAGGTTTGTGTGAAATGGGTCCCGCATTTGTTCACCGCTAACCAAAAACAGATTTGGGTTTAAATCTCCAAACAGATACTCTCCAGACATGAAAAGAGTTACAAGAGACGTTTGAATGAGACTCCCACAGGTAATAAAACATGGATTTACTTTAACGAACCCTTTTCTACAGAAAAAAATAATGACTAGATCAGAGAAAACAACAGTAACCATAAACCAATAGACGCTGTCGGACTGTCAGGAAAGTTTTCGAAGCATAACTGTTTGTTGTGCAGCATTTCAATCCATTTAGCGGCTTATTATAGATTTAGCGGAGCAGCCTGAAACGAAATGTGTTCCCTCGAACAGGCCCGCATCTAGGAAATTCTGGGCCCCAGGCAGCTGACAGAGTTCGGGCCCCTTTCGTGTTTCAAATATGTGCGTATGTTTTAAAACGCGGGCCCTATCTAGCTCGGGCCTCTGACAAGTGCCATGGTTGTCCCCCCCCCCTAGGTGCGGGCCTGCCTCGAAGTAATTCATTTATGACTTTTAAATTTAAAACCATGCGAATGTAAAGTTGAAGAAATGCATTATGTCAAATACTTACAAACTTGTACATCGGTAATGCCCACTGGATTCGTCGATACATGTGCAGGCGTAATCACACTCATCCTTCCAACTTTCACCTTGCCTGTATATCTTATTTTTGTAGATGCAATAAGACACTGGGGGAAAATAAAGATAACAATTTATTGCTGTACTTTCATTATTTTATTTATAAAACAAATATGACGGGTTCACAACACCGTCATATACACAAATTTATATATGTTAAAAGAGGTTTTCATTCATTTCTGAATATACAGGTAAATATTAAATGGCGCTTTGTATTGTACAATTACAAATGTACTACTTTAATATCAAATATTTGGTTGTACTGGTGAAAGTGGAGGCTATTCTAATTCTTCATCAGCAATTATTTTCTGCGAGCTACAATGATATGAATTTGTTTTATTTCCCCTGACGATTATACTCTTAACGTTTTTTTTCATTCATGGTCTGTGCATGAAACACAGTAGTATACTAATATCAATCCAATATTTCAGAAACCATATAACATTTCAGATGTATGAGAGAGAGAGAGAGAGAGAGAGAGAGAGAGAGAGAGAGAGAGAGTTCAAACGATGCATGGCTTTTCATTCGTTCTGAAGTTACAAGTATATATTCTCGAGTCAAAGAGAATCATCATATTTCTATTGATACTGAGAAATTATTTCTCTTATATCTTTATTTACTTTTCTGCAATGGACTGCGTGCTGCATCTTATTTTATAATATATTCAAATACCATTATACCGGACAGGACAACAAGTGTCCATTTGACTTAACGGACGTTAATGGAATGCACGAAAATAATCAGTGGAATTATGCAACTTGGTTCCTTGAGATAGTGTAAAAATAACCGGTTTTTTAAATAAAAAAACAAGAAACATTTATTTTGTTTGCGGGTGTAACTATTAAAGGTTTACAATTTTAGGAAACGTACCAGGATTAAACGGTGAATATGTTGTACCAGGAAATATGGTTACATGGTTTGCTGTTGCGTTACACAGGTGCACATTACAGTTACTCCCATGGTAACAACACTCGTGACAAAGCAGATCCCTCCTTTTTCTGCCAATAATGTGTGAGCCAAAACACGCCTAGAAGAAGTATGCATAACAGTTTTCAAATAGTCTGATATGCAGTTACCCTCAATTATTTCTATATTGTTACGTGCTTAGGCTCGAATAAGCAGCAACACAGAAAGAGTGAAAACTAACAAGCTTGTATAAATTGAACAATTAATTTATTAAGTACAATTATTTTCATAAAATAAATAAACTTACGGTTTTAGAGAATCAAATCCAACAAATATAGAATTCACAAAATAATCCACTAATGGAATTGCAAGTCCTGATAAATAAATGTTCTAATAGTTCCAGGTTCGAATCTTGACGATGTAATCCAAAATGGCTGACAATGTCACGTGATGCAGTTCTTGTTTAATTTATCATCCAAATGAATTATGAGCACATGTTTTCTCCTCCAAATAGATAATAAATCCTCTTTCTTCAATGAATTGACACAAAGTCCAGAACAAGATAACACTCAAACATGAAATACACAACTTATTAATAATAAAGCCCAAACATCTACTAATGTTAGCTTCCAAAACACAGCTATATATATGTAATTCCCTCGTAAACAAAAACGAATCATGTGATTCTGGAAGGTCATAGAAAGAAGCTACCTTCTCTAAGTCACGTACTGACAGAATGAACCAGAAGAAAAATCAGCCACTAATTACTAAAAATAAAAAGTTGTCCTTGAAATTAACCAATAATATTAAAGACCTGTTTATCAATCTAAAGAAAGGTCAGATAAAGAGGTAACCAAGCCAAGGTCAGCCTGTTTACAACTAAAGTCTAGGTCAAACTGAACTTTCCAGAATAATTTCCCAATTAATGAATATTAAACCCTAAATGACAAATTTAGATTTAACAATAAAAAATAAATGATTTAAATCCAATAGCCGTAACTATCTCTCTCTCTCTCTCTCTCTCTCTCTCTCTCTCTCTCTCTCTCTCTCTCTCTCTCTCTCTCTATATATATATATATATATATATATATATATATATATATATATATATATATATATATATATATATATATATATATATATATATATATATATATATATATCTTTTCAATCGATTTATAATAGAAAACACCAGTCATGTCCACGCCAAATACGTAAGTTACAGGTTCCACAGACTTGTGTAACAGATGACTTACTTTTTAAAGGCTATAGTTTGATCATATTGTCCCATTGAACTGAATCCTCTATGTGAATATAAGCATATCTGACATTTTATCCTGATCTAATTTATAAACAAAATAATAAGACATATAGGAATGACAAAACTGTGAATAAATATAAGAAATTATACGTTATGCGGATACAACCGATCAATTTCGTTATGCTCACATAATTCCTTATCTACTTTAATGGCATGTTTATCGAAGAATCAACATATTTTAATAAAAATTTCTTTTTCGCATAAAATTAATAATATTATCTTGATTTTGGTAGGATTTCAAAATTGCAAACATTTAGAACATATTTGTAAACAAGTCTATATAATTGTCAAGGGAAGTAGAGATTTACTTATCACTTGAATTTGAATCAAGAAAAGAGACAAGAACGTCAATACAAATTGTTGTCGAAATTTGATTGAATCAACGATGCTGACCCCAGACTATGACATGTCTAAGTCTTTGCACTTTCTGTTGCAAACTAGGACTCCACGACCAAAAGAAAACTTAAGGTATTTATTAAAAGGAATTTTCCGACAACAAGGCAATGGTCTGTTGTTAAAGGTATAATTTTATATTTCCTGAAAGACCATACTTCCATAAGGTGGCACTCTACAGTTTCGTATTTTGTATAGGGTTAGTATTTTAAAGAAAACGAATTTTCCCCAGTTTCCTGACTGGTTATATAGGCTATTTAAAAAATACCTTGCTTGTTTTAGGTATTGTTCATAGATCATTTAATTCCATTTTTTGGCGTGTGATTCATAGGTATAATTTGGGTTATAGAGTATACAGCTTGGCCTTATGCACCTTTCAAAAAAGTGCTAGCTCCACTTCGTCATTTTCACTTCCCGAACTTCAGAGGTAAATTGCATAAAAAGAGCCGATAACTTTTGTTTACATTTTATATATTTGGTAATTCCTTCCTTGCACTTTCAGACGCTGGTATTATCTTGTCTGGCAAAATTAATTTTTTATTGTTTTACAAGCTGCAGTGGATAGTGTACTTTAGAAAAATTCAATCAGGTTTTGGGACCACAAGGGATCACTCAGTTTAGTTAACTATGTGCTTAGATCATTTATAACTTCCAAAAGTACAATATCAAAATAAATGTCAGCCGCATTACATTAAAGCAGGATAGAGGCATACCACCATTTTCTCTACTGTGCATGTTTTAAATGCAAACAATTTCACACTACATACTTCACTCTCTCAAAAGTATATAATAACTGGTGAGCACACCCTAAACAATATATGTGTCAAATAAATACTAGTTACCTCAGGCGCAGCGCATCCTAGTTCATACTTGATGGTGCCAGAAAATGAAGTCTTTCGAGTGTAACAGTCCTGTAAGAAGCATTACAGAATGTGATAACTTTAAAATGTTTTGGTTTGGGTTATGTGTTGCTATTATTCTTAATCAGTAATTTACTGCCAAGCATAATCTACAATGAAATGTTTTAAAAGTTTTATATAAACAACATATGGTTATATAGGTCAAGACGTGTTGAGGTTAGACAAGCAGCAATTAACCTCTAAGTCTGACGACGAGTTTCACCTGTATTTCTTTTGTACATAACATACAGACAGATTTTCAAAATAACCTTTTGCTACTATTTTATCTTCGCTGTGTACATGTGAGGTCACTGATTACATCTGTGTCATCTATTTAAAATTATCTTTTAAGAACTATACAATTAAAGATATGACATCTTGATCTTATTAGTAGAACGTCTCAACTGATGATGTTGACGTGTTTCCAAATTTACAGTTTTTTAATAGCTATATAAATGAGACACACCGTTATAAATTAGAATTTTTATTATACAAAAAGAAATGTGTATACTTATAATATTTCCATACCAATACGCTCGTATAGGTTATGAAAAACACCAAAATAAAAAACATAAAAACTCTCAAATAGCAAACTAGCGCTACATATTAACACATTTAGGTGTATAAAAATGCTAAAATAAACGTTCATATTCCCAAGCGTAGATTGAATGCATCAGTATTAATTAACGCAGATAATACGTGATCAAATATCTTCTAGCTTCTATCATCTACGTATAGCTTAATTCTTTTTTTTAAATAGTGTCTTCTCGATTCATCGTCAAATATATCAGCGTAACTGGACTGAATGGATTGAGTAAAAACTGATTATGACACAAAATCAGTACCAAAGGTGTAAGTTGACATTACTTCAGATTAGAAAGATACGAAACTTAGGTGCACCTTGAAACATGTTTTACATGTCTTGTAATCTTAAATGCTGCAGCATCAGCGTGGCTGATCTTAAGTTAAGAATCATTGATGAAGCCCTGCCAATTCACCATAAGACAAAAAAATGAATCCTGTTCCTAGGGTGTTCACGTGCACCAAAACTCCAGAGATCGATGTCTCCAGAGACTGACACACAAGAGACAGACAGATACATACACAGGATAGAAAGAATCTGATTTTGCTAAAATGACGTACAAAATTATACAGTTATATATTATTATACAGTTATATGCCAAATATTCACGCACATACTCATGATACGAGGAACCTACTTGAAATTTAAAAAATGCCATTAATTGATTATTGACCTGAGGCGAACTAATGACAGAAGTGGAGTTACAAATTATATACAAAACAAGGGCAAAGTATTGTATCAAATTAAAAGTATGTGTTGTCTGTTTTATTTTGTCAAGACTTAATAAAGATCATAGAGCATCAAGAAGTTGTTTAATATGTACAAGATCGTTTGTTCTCCACCTTGTGTCTGATTTTAAGTTGTCTATAGCTACTAAATTAGGAATATATTGAGACAAGTATTTCAGAACAGTCGATGGTCACAAATCATAAATAACTTCATGCCAAAAGATATTTTAAAATTGTTTTAGATATTTATTTTTGTTCTAATTTTAATAAGTGTATATCTCTAATTTTCAAAATATTTCTTCACAAAGTTGTTTTTTGCCACAAACCATCTTCGTTTAGTAATATGCGTATAATCCAGGAAAGTTATATGTAACACATAAATGAGTGCAATTTAATGATATTTAATTCCCCTTATTTAAGGGAAGCTAATGGAGTATGTCGTTTTAAACTCGTTTTGTCACCCTAGATGACCTTTCTGATTTTAAAGAAATGCCCCATACACCCGGCCAAGTGTTGGTGTAAGGGTACGTGTAAAATACTGATAACATCTGCTCAATAAAGAATAATAATGCAATTAAAGCATATGCATGCAACACGTTTTCTTTATATCAATCAAATTCATCAAATAAACTTGACTTGCGGAAAGGATCGAATCAATTTTCATCGTCTTACAACATGAACCTTTGTAATTTTAAAAGTGTGGGATGATTTAAATATGTGGTTACAAGTGAGCATTGTGTGAGCGTAATTTTCAAATATGACAATATATTAAATGCTCCTTATGTAATTGTGGAACTTCTGTTTCCCTTTGAAATGACTCTTATTCCTATTCAATCAAACTTTAGCGTGACCCCTAGAGAACTTGTCCAATAAGAGAGCGTGACCCCTAGAGAACTTGTCCAATAAGAGAGCCTCGCACAGAGCCAAGCAAGAGTTTGGTTGAACGATATTAGATGTGGCAGTGGGGTCATTTAGATCAACCATCGATGTGCATATACGCCTGTTGATGAAATCACAAGAAAGGAGAGAAAGAAGAAGACGAATTTTAGCTGTACCTGCCCACCGGAACATTCCGCCACCGTTTCACATTGTTCAGGACTGTCAACTGAGGCACAACTTAAACAACGCTTTCCGAGCTCAGCTGAATCAAAAATGACAAACATTTCATTTTACAGCTTAGCATTATGGGATTCTGTTTCATACGATGCCACAATTTACTGACATGTAGAGGAGATTTGCATATTGCCCAAACGCACAGTTCCACGTATTATTAGACATGCTTTTATCGTTTGGGTTTTTCTCCTGATAAAATCCTCTTTCAATGATTATCCGTCTATGTTCAAGAGGTTCATAGTTTCTTGCAAAGTATTTTAGTATAATGTGTTATGAGAACTCCGACAATTTAAGTTAAGAACTAGCGTCATTGGTGAGAATCTCAAATGGGTAATTATTTAACATTGAATTTATGAATCGCGTTAAATAATGTTCAGCTTTTGTCAGTCAATGCAAGCAAAAGCTGGGCATTATTCAATGAATTTCATAAATTTAATTTTAAATCATTTCACCACTTAAGATTCTTTTTCTCATATAGTTTTATTTCAGTGAAAATTATTTAGATATAAAGAATAATGAATAATTAAGTTCACTCTGACAGACGTTGCAACTTGCATTACGTTGTTGCAGTATTCATGTGAAAGAAGATTAACTGGATGCAGACATTCCCATATTTCCTGTAATGTAAATGTAACCAGATATTTGCAATACTTTACTTGGAACAGTAGACTACAAAATTTTGAATCAGAATCGCATCAAATATTTACCGTGTAAATATGCAGTGTTTGGATAAACATTTGTCACTTTGGAGACTGGTTTATGTCCAGATTCTTCAGTTAAGAGAGGTGGGTTTATTTACTTCTCTAAGTAAACATTTAAACCCTGCGTGAATATAGAGTTGATTCCATGCGACAGATTTACCGCCCCTCATCCCCACCCCCAGCATCGCTACTAAATGAGCGATACATATAATTTTACTTGTTGTTGTTGTTTTTCTCGTCTTGAGATTTTAGCCATTTTTCATGTTATGATATATGTTATACATGACACAAGTGATGGTAAATTGGCCATATTCAGACATACGAGACCATTTTCCTCCAATTTCTTTCGTGACTCGAATCGACAAATGACCTCCAAAATATTCATTGAAAATAAACAAATTCCAGGAGGCGGGGTTACAAACAAAGGTTTTCCCACATTCACAGACAATCAGTAATGAGAATACTGCACATGGACTTAATTGGAACAACCAGTATCACATAAAGTGATATGTTCACATCTTATAATATCAAAGTGTACAGATGAAAAGTGTACAGATGATGTAATAATAATAATAATAATAATAATAATAATAATAATAATAATAATAATAATAATAATAATAATAATAATAATAATAATAAATGATTAAATATTATATTAACAGAGATCATATAAACCTGCGCGATTGCCAATATATTTTATCTTTCACTGTAATAGCTAAAAATATTATACTGATTTGTGAAATGTCATATTAATGACGTAATGTCCTAAATTGACATAAACCGCTATATTTCAAATATAGTTAGTCATCTCTTATTATGAGATAATAATACAGATAACATGTTATGTCAGCAGTACTACAAAGGTGTCATATGTGAAGATACTAAATTTCCGTGACAAACCGTATGCCATAAGTTCAAGAAATATTTGAAGTAACCATATCATATTTGATGCCATATCTATTTAACAGCTACTGAACTTACTGTGTGAATCACATAACTCCGTATTACAGTAGTCTCCATCGCAACACAAGCTACAAAAGGCCGTGTCTCTTTTTCTTCCGGGCAGAACAACATGGCAGCTCTGAAGGAAAATTCAAAGATTTTTTTTTTAATGGGGGTGGGGGTGGGGCAATGTTGGAAAATTAATATTGAACTGTAAATGAAATAGTTGATTGTTGTCAGCATACAAATACCAAACATCGATGGAAGTTGAAGTGAAAGGTTCGTTTATCAATTTATTTTCACAAATGTATATACAATTAGTATTTCTCGACCAATGTTACATTTTTAATAAAACTCGAATGGATTAGGACACATACTGATTATTTTTCATCAACAACCAAATAAACATACACACTCTTTTGCTGTCTGCGTCACATTCCTAGATCACAAAATCATAAACTGGATACATGAGATGCATGAGATGAGGGACATGTCAAGGTCTGAAATATAAAGGAGTTTGACGTTGATCACTGAAAAAGTTTAAACAGATCTAAGCCACACACTCATTATTAATTTATTTTAAATTTCGTATCCTAAAAAAATTACATTTTTGGACCACTTTTGATTTTATTTAAAAACAGAATTACCACTATGTGCCTGAGTCATCAAGTTTCAGAATATTGTAGAGGATACATCGAGAAAATACACAGAAAGAACAGCAGATCCACGGGAAGCTACTTGCAAAATTTCTCTCATACTTAGGTTGGCCTAGCCGATATTTGAACCCACACAGTGATGAGATAGCGCTGATCTATAACGGCATGCGCCTTAGAGCAATCACCCACCCAATGCCTTACTTTACTTTTGAAAAAAAGGAAGAATGGCTGTGCATAACAATGTCAAAGATAACACAGATGAATACTCTGCTTCTGGGATACTCTGCTTCTGGGACTGGGGTAGCTCGATTCTAAATAAATTGATTGGTCCAAAAGTATTATATTGTAGGGATAGAAGATTTTTAATTGTAAAATCGACTGATTTGACATAAATAAGCAAATGTGTTCTCCAGTCTATGCTGTTTAGGTCAATCGTATATTGCTAACTATGAACAATATATGTATGGAAGTAGCAGCGTTGTACAGCAGCTCAAAACGATCATAAATATACGGTGGAAGCGGTGACACTAAAACAAAATATTTTATCATAAATACAGGATTGTGTCTCCAAATATGTTGCATAAAATAAATATTTCGGACATTATTATAGCGCGCCAGATACGTTGTTGCCTTAAAATGTATTGACAAAAGCCATCATTATAAACACCGTGATGTTCTCTCTCTCTCTCTCTCTCTCTCTCTCTCTCTCTCTCTCTCTCTCTCTCTCTCTCTCTCTCTCTCTCTCATAACACACCTTTGCATCTTTGCATCCAACAGTGTAGTAAAATGTACCATCTGGACGTGCGTATGCTGCTACGGAACATTTCTGAAACAAATTACAAGCCAGATACTGTTTGTAAAATCAGAGCAATTTTTTGTATAATTGTTTGTTATAGTTATTATAAAGCTGATGCACACTGTATAAGATATGACAATCATTGCAGATTTTACATAATATAATAATTTTATTTATTCATACCGGTCGTTATCAACATAATTTCCAGGCATGATAGTGTGGTGTAACTCGGCATGATCTTAGGTCGAGCAAGACGCATCAACACATATATTAAAGCTCGTTTCGATGATAATATCTGACTCTCTTCGGTTCGATCACCTATTTTAACGTCTTTGGGATTTTGCCACGTACCCTAGAAAAGCACGGTGGCCTAATCCTCATCATTCACGTGAATGACGTCTACCTAAAAGCACAATGCTAGTAGGAGGGTTTCTCTAGAATTTCGTGCAAAACCTGTTCATTGCATCTATTCGGAAAATAAATATTTTCTCAATATGTTTTTTATGTTTATATCTATTGTATGGCATATCATTATTAATTTTATGTTTATATCTATTGTATGGCATATCATTATTAATTTTATGTTTATATCTATTTATGGCATATCATTATTAATTTTATGTTTATATCTATTGTATGGCATATCATTATTATTTTATGTTTATATCTATTGTATGGCATATCATTATTAATTTTATGTTTATATCTATTGTATGGCATATCATTATTAATTTTATGTTTATATCTATTTATGGCATATCATTATTAATTTTATGTTTATATCTATTGTATGGCATATCATTATTAATTTTATGTTTATATCTATTGTATGGCATATCATTATTAATTTTATGTTTATATCTATTGTATGGCATATCATTATTATTTTATGTTTATATCTATTGTATGGCATATCATTATTAATTTTATGTTTATATCTATTTATGGCATATCATTATTAATTTTATGTTTATATCTATTGTATGGCATATCATTATTATTTTATGTTTATATCTATTGTATGGCATATCATTATTAATTTTATGTTTATATCTATTGTATGGCATATCATTATTAATTGAATATTACTGAAAGGCTTTATAGCAGGACATTTTCGGTCAAACAATCAATGGTGAAGTCCTATGTATATGCAACCTATATTATATGAGCTACTTAGACTGTATGTATGTATGTATGTATGTATGTATGTATGTATGTATGTATGTATGTATGTATGTATGTATGTGTGTGTGTGTGTGTGTGTGTGTGTGTGTGTGTGTGTGTGTGTGTGTGTGTTTCAATTTTCACACTTTTGATAAAATTATCATATTTATACAGGTAGTGAACTGTTTAAAGATTTGTTTCATTATAGTATTATTTCATGACATGATACATCGAAGGTTACAACAAATAGAATATGTTGTTTTTCACAGTAGTTTACCCACGATACTCCGGAGTTTCGTTTAATTTTCGTACATATTAAAATTTTTGTTTTATGCACCATTTTATTAAAACATTTGCCTTTTCTTGCGCTTATTTTAATCAAGAAGTGTGAAATATTAAATTTCCATTCAAAATTCTAAGCATTTTTAAAAATTCGATTTAATTTTTGTTGTAGATAGGTTTTGACACGAGTTAAGACGTCTTGAAGACGTAATGTAAAATCAGCAATAACAGTATCAGAAAATATATTTCTACAAGTGAGGGAATCTACTTCAATATATAATTCTCATGAGGTTAAACCATAAAATATATATTTCTTTGAAGGGAATGAAGTTTTCAACCGAAAGGTCAAGGAATTGAAGGAGAAAGAAAATATAGCATACTTTTGGACTTCTGGACCAAAATTTATAATACGTTGTATAAAGATTAAATAGAACTCTTAAGACGTGTTTGTGGAAATATTTTAATCAAAATGAAACCATAGACGCTTTGCATATCCTTATTTGTGGATACAGTAATACGTATTACCCACCATTATTTATGCTACTAGTTAGTCTGTAAAGTAAGTCCACTGTATCGATTAACTTATTTGATGATCCTACAACTGATGTATATGGAAATATAAAATATATGGTAAAGTTAGGATTTCAAAATGAAGATCTGTTCTGTTATATGTTTTCCCTCAAACAGTTATTTTCCTAATTTTACGGACTTTCGAAATCAGTAAAATGTGTTGGTAACATAATGTACATAAATTGAAATACGTGGGGAGAGAGAATCTTGAGAATTTAGTTTAAAAGGAGTTATCTATATATGTTTAAAAGTGTATAATGATGAAAAAATAAATCACGCTGGAGGCGAAAATTTTAAAATTAAAGAATATAAACAGAAATAGTAACTACGAGGCTGGATCGGAGGTCTTGTGTATCCTGACCTCCCTTTCGCCTAAACAAAACACCACCACCACACACACGTACAGTCACAGTCACAAAAATTTTACCATCGTTTTTTGCGCACGTTTAATCAGTATTATGCACATTTTGGGTAAATAGACACACATAATTATGTTTTGGCACATTTTCAAGGAATGTCAGAGCCATTTTGAAATTTTAGTAGAAATAAACAACATTTGACCTGAGCAGGCCCTGGTTATAATATAATTGGCTACAAATATACTTGAGACAAAATTACCAAGTTCTGAAAGAAGACGGTTGAAACCTACTTTAATTCTTCAAGCGATAATAATTTTAAAAAAGTATTATTTAACTAAAAGTAAACGATTTTCTATTTGAAATAGGAGAGAATGAAATTAATTAGGGTTATTTTATGTTTTGAGGAACTAGAACCATATTTATGGAAAATAATAGGTTGAAAAAAGTAAGATTTGTGTCTAGGCAAAGGTTACCTGGATTATGTTTGTTCTTTTTTATTTCAAAATTACATTTAACACTACATTTCTGCTCAACAGCATCGTGCTTCTTACATCTGATAACATTTACAAACATTATAGCAGAATCCAAATCATCGTGCAAGAAGTTTAGAAGTTATGATAGTTCATGGTAACTAATACAAATTATTTCTATTGAAGTAACATACTTTTTGTCTAAATGTTCCGAATATTTAACTATGCCAGACACAAAATAAATATGCAATATTATGTACATCACCTTTTTCTTTTCTCTTTATCTGTATGTGTATTCCTAGCTGAACAGTACAAAAGTTATGACCTGTTCTACGCACCAAGACGTTATGTGTAATTCAAGCTACAAACAACGTTGATGCGTGTAAAAGTATATAAACTAATAATGTTAATTTCTGTGTTTTTATTCCTATTTACAATATTTCGTTGCTTCAAAGTGTGATTTATTTTCTACCTCTGTGAATAAAACATATCCGGAAATACTTCCACATTAATAGTTATTGTTTCTTATCCTGGTTTGAAATATTCTTCCGAATTAATTTCATTTTGCTTTAATTACAATCAAAAGACTGCTTTTAAGCTTGCATACACGCGTCATGCGTGTTTGCTGTTCCTATTGCAACTTTCTTAACGTTTCATTACTTGATTCTAGCTTTTATCATGCTTGTTTTCATACATACATTTAGCCATAAACTCTTTAGGCGCCAAGAAAATGTTGCAATCGTTTTACTTAAAAATATGATCGACACCATAAACAAAATTGATATGTCTTTAATAAGCATTCTACCATAATTGTTCAAGATTGCGCTTTTTGCATCTGCTTCTATCTTTATATCGAAAAGAGAAAGAGAATACCAGGTAGATGCAACACATTCGGGGCCCAACCTAGGCATTATTAGTAAATGTGATAATATTGGGATCGCGTGCAACACAGTGATGCATTGGATTATTATGGTATTGTTTTCCATTCTTTGTGAGAAGTTATTCATTTTTCGTATATTACCATTGTCATTTATTTTGTTACCTAGTCTTCATATATGCTTATACCCAATATAAATAATATAGTCTGGTTAGGGTCCATTATGAATCGTACCCCAACGTCGATCTTCGAATATATTTATCTGACAGTTACTATCTAGCTGGTTATTATTTAATCCCTTAAAAACAAATTTAAAAACAAACCTTGTTCCGTCCGCACAAACCTTTTTTAAGTTTGGAAATATAAAGTCATTAACAATGTTAAAGAAATATTATTTTTAGTGGACGGACAGCCTAATATACATCGTAAAGTGAATGTAGGTACATTTATACTGCATACAACCGCTATATCCAGTAAAATTAAAACAAAGGGTACCAAACTAAGAAATTCTCCGATTCATAAGTAATTACTTTTCCTATGCGTTTCCAATCACGTTTATAGGAAATTTTATACTAATTGCAGATGATGTTAAAGTGCTTTGAATCATATCGTTGGTAGGATTAAAATAATGTTCTTCCTGTAATGATATTTTGCATTCCGAAAACAGTTTTCGTATCTAAAATTTAATGAGTAGCCTATAATTTGATTTTATTAACGCTGGTAATACTTTTATCTGATAAATGTCATCCTGATGATACCATCTTCACTGCCTAATATCAACAACAAACTACAAAATTGGAAGTAAAACATCAAGGACACGAATACCTTTATCTCAAGCAAAATTCTGGCCTTGTTTGACATTGTAGCAAGGTCAGTCTTTTTCACTACGTTTCACTAATAGTGTATTACAGGTTAAAAATAGAGTCACTGATGTAAATTATACTTTTCAGCAACAATACATTGCATGCTTGCTAGGTTCGCATATGAAACTTGATTTGAAATTAAATGTACACTTTTATTGGCAAAGAAACCCAATGACACTCCATACAATTCAAAATATTCAGAAGGCTACAGTGACCCTCAACGTTTAATTCCCATAGGGATGCTGGTCAGTTGATATTTGTGCTAGTCACTAGGTGTGTGTGTTGATCAGTATAAAGGAGTGATGGTAAGTATAGGTGGGGCCGTCTAGTAGATAAGAATATAGTTTAGCATGACAGTTTTAGTCATTAGATGTGTATGTGGCCAGTGAGACTGTCAGTATATTTGAGTACTGATTAGTCGTATGGTGTTTTTACATTACCTAGTATCTTGTCTCCGATCTGTCCCACGTTTACAATCTATGTTTTTTTTCGCAGACCATTCCCACTGTTGCCAGACAGCCCTAGCGACACAACGTTACCATTTAAATACAGATCTTTCAGCAAGCAAGTTGCTAGCTAAAATCACAAAACTCACCTCACTGTCATTACAGTGAGCCACATGTCTGCAATCTCTTGGATGGCCAACATTGTCACACTTGTAACAGAAGATGGCATCTGAAGATTAAAAAAAGAATGATTTAAATTGCATACTCGACTCGTACCAGATATAAGGTCGATTAATAAGTGTGCAAGTTGAAGACGAAGCTCACATAAAATAACTGTATCATACGTTTCTCATTGCTTGCAATAATGTAAACTATAAAAACGACTTTGAAACATTAAAGAAACCATGATCAGTGTTACATGCTTTAGTGATGCTATTTTAATGAAAACAGAAACATAAATAGTCTGTCAAATAGACCAGAATTAAACATTGGTCATAATGAAATAAATAAAATATTTTTGGTACTGATTGTCACATTAGGAATGCCGGCCAGTATAATTTGCGTAGGAACAAACCGAGAAAACCCGGAAAGATCTGGCGACCCAAAGAAAACTACTGACAAACGTACTTATATACCCATATTAGCCGAGCCTGACACTCAAACCCATACAACTCTTGTGATTCGGTTTTATTTTTAGACGTGCCATTCAATTGTATATATTCATCTCAAGTGGAAATCTAAGCTTTTCCAATTTATAATTCTCAGGTCTGAATTACAAAATCTGTCAGCCTGACGCTATATAATTTCCAGACCCTGAATAACAAGAGCTGCCAGTTTGAAGCAATTTCCTAATGTAGAGCAAATCGTAATGCAAGTTGTCAAACACTTTTATTGTAAGGTTGTTTGCTTTGCTCAAAATCTTGCTACGATGGTCAAATATTTTACGATGGTCTAAGAAATATTTGTCGGCAATTTTTGTTTGAAATTTTTAAGCCAGAATTATGCAGTTTTGTGTGTGCAATTTTTTACTCAAAATTAATACAAACACCTCTTTCAAAATAATTGTTTTAATATTCTGAAATATATTTCTCTGTATAAACATACCAGTGTTTCCAATAAAGAATAGGTCTATCAGCAGAAGAAGAGAAACCTGAAAAACTAAAATGAAAAGAATACCAAAATACATGCACATACATTACCATGGACATAAAAATTTAAAATCCATTCAAAAGTTTTCTGTCTGCGCCTGTATTTTAAAAATACGCTTAATTGCAAGTCCGTCAGACGATAATGAATTTATTGAATATTTAGTTTTTCTAAAGGTAGTCTGAAATATTCGTTGGGTAAAATAGGAAGCGTTCTTATAAATATAAGAATTCCTAGCATGTTGTTTTCTGAGAGAAAATAACACAAACTGCTTGCTCGAGTAATTGAGTGCAAATATATTCTTTTAATTGTTGTTACTTTTTCTGCCTGTCAAAGTCCTACTGTCATATATCCTTATATATGCAAGATAATCTGGAATACTGAATCACGACATAAACAACAAAGCATGCCTCAAAAAAGTTACACACTACTCAGAAATTGTAGATTAGACAGACCATGAGTATAAATGCATATACGTAATAAATAGGATTATATATATTTATAGCATGAGTATTATATATATATATATATATATATATATATATATATATATATATATATATATATATATATATATATATATATATATATATATATATATATATATATATATATATATATATATAAATGTACCTAGAATATAAACCTAATTTGTGGGAAAATGTAATGGTTCATATCAAAACCGATGTATATTTATTTATAGCAAGAGTATTATATATATATATATATATATATATATATATATATATATATGTACCTAGAATATAAACCTAATTTGTGGGAAAATGTAATGGTTCATATCAAAACCGATGTAACCTTCATAAATAGCTCTGAGAATGTGTAGTGATCTGTTTGGAAAGTTTCGGATTTTCCAGAATCCGCTAGTAGTAAGGGTTACAACCTAATCGCATAGTCGATATGACCTCAGATGCTCACAGGGATTTGAAAAGTCACGGGTGAGCCAGCCTCTGAACTCGATCTCAGTGACTGAATGTGTAATTGTATTTTTATATATTCATGGTCTTTAATTACTAGTAAATTAACGTTTTTATATATTCATGTCTAAAATTACTAGCAAATTAACAGCTTTTTATATATTCATGGTCTTTAATTATGGTCTTTAATTACTAGTAAATTAACACGTTTTTATATATTCATGTATAAAATTACTAGCAAATTAACAGCTTTTTATATATTCATGGTCTTTAATTACTAGCAAATTAACACGTTCATCAGACTAGCATCATGTCGCTAGACTGAACTTTTGCTAAACTTTATGACGAAAATATATTAATTTTGTTATCATAGCTAACAATAATTTTAAGTTGTTGCAAATAAAAAAGGTAATATGACGCCAGTTAACATGTAGGCATTATGACACGAGTGGTATTTGAAAATAGTAATAATTAGGTCTTTGTACAGAGCCTAAATCTTTAGAAGCTCAAAGCGCTTTACAACATCTATAATGATATGACTACAAAAAACAAAACAAAAACGAATACCATGAAATTTAAAAACAGAAAATGCTGAAAATGTTTAATGTAAGAAATTTTATTAGGTCTTTAAATTTGTTCTTGTAGTCGAAAAAGGTAAGTTTTGAGAGCACTCTTGAATGGTATCACTGTGTCTTTGTGTCTAATATCAATAGTTTGTAATAAATATTTTGTTTCTTTGAATCTATCAAGAAAGTGTTTTTCCCCATTTTGATCGATAAACAAAATAACGTTCTATTAAACGACATGTAGCACGCTGGTCGATTTCATATGTATGAGCTTGAAGATGTATGAGCACATAAGAGTGACGTAAAAAATGTCGAAAAAGGAAAACCATTCTGCTCCTGACCTATGAAAATACTATAAATCCGGGTGCTCTAAAATAACTGTCAATTACTGCTACAATTCTTTGTAATAAGCTTCAATTTTAGGTGATCTCGTTGTTTGATAAAGGTCAGTGCATCCATAAAAGATTACAAACGTTCTAGATAATTGTTGTCTGATTTTGGTGGAGGGGAAGTGGTTGTTGTGAAGGTAACAATTAATGCATTTAATATATTGAAGATTCATTTGAAACTCTGGAAGGTTTGTGCAAACGTTGATGCCGATGAATGATCAAAAACAGACTTGAGTTGAAATCGCCAAACATTGACTCACCAAATGTGAGACGATTGATCAAAGCAAACAATGGAAACAAACTATAACATATTTCGATAAACATATGTTATTATCTGACAACTGATACATTTGGATCACTAAATTTTAAAATAGGTGTAACAGTCAGAATTTCGAAATATGAAACATTTTGCAGAAGGTTATTTTCGAATTTACCAATAACAGATTAAAAATCAGAGAGTATAAGTATGTTTTGCCAACAATGATTAGTTATGTATGAATGAAAGGAAATGCAATGTTGAAAAGAAATTAAATACCAAAGACTAAATGAATTAATGGTTATATCGGTATTGCAATTAACCAAATGCAATAGAGAAAAACTGTGCATAAGTTGAAAAGGTTGAAGAGATAGAGTGTTCAAAAGCCTTTATGTAAGCGATTAAATAATCTCAATGTAGAAGCAAATTCACATTAAATTTTATTCTCTTAAATTATTTTAAGCAGATAACTTTGTGATTCTATTTGAACGCAATAAATTCTTTCATTCCCTATAATTAAGTTAATATAGAACATCTATCTCGAGCGATACATATTTAGTATACTGAAACTCAATTTTTTTAACACGTAAGTAGTTCAACATTTATTATATCACGATTTTTAATGTTATGGTAAACATATTTAAAACGTAGTGCGACATCACATTTTTACCGGATTAAATAAATTGTGGAGTGGGGATGGCAACAAATTGTTTTACTTTTCAACAGGTTCATTACTGCAGACCAATACACAAATTGGGCTAATAAAAATAAGGCACCACAATGCTGAATTAGGTATGATACATGAGTTATGTGAAAGGCGCCCACACATAGGGGCAAGAGGGGAATCTCCCCATCACCTGATTTCACTTCTAAACATGACCTGGCGTACATCTGTACAACTGATTAGCTGACCATTAAATTATATTGGCGCTCCTGAGTTACGTAATATCATCTAAAATGCAGAAGTTGAGAATGCAAGTAAGTATTTCAGTCAGTTTCCAGAGTATCACATATAGCTAAAATATTAATGGAGCTATTGATATTTGGCAAGTACAGTAACGACTCCGATGAAGAATTCCATGACTATATATCAAAATCATACGTGAAATTTGATTTTACTGCTGGTGTCGAATTTATATTTTTGGCAAGTCTATGGTAATTACAAATGAGTAGTATTATTGGATATAACAATAATGTTTTTTTAAATATGAAATTAAACACTATTATTGATACCGAGAAAGATAAGAAAGCTATTCCACAGACTAAGATAGAATAGGTGATAGTAAGAAATAATAAAATAGGACAAAACATAAAGGGAAAGTGAGAAAAGTTTATATGGAGAAGAAGAATTATGCCTATGATGGTACTAGAATCACATCTATATGTGTGATTACATTCTCGATTCTTCACATGATAAGTGACCATCATGATAAGGTCCAATTTGGAATATCACGAAAATATTTTCCATTAAAATTCAGCATCTATATCGATGATAATGGTGGTTATAGCTGCTATAGTTTACTTTCTGTAATAGTTTGTAAATTTTGGCCTACTGAGCATGAAAACAGTGAGGTTCGCCAATAGTAATGATTCGCCCATTTTTCCCCTTCGAAGCCACGTGCATGGTTTTGAACAGATATGCAACAATCAAAGAGCCTACAAAAACACACCAACAACGGCATTACAAGTAAACAAGCATGCTTAGAAAAGAACAAAATTAATTCGTTAGTTCTCGTAATCAACCCGCTTGCTTGAATGGGACTTTTCACAAAATCAAAGAAATAATTACCTATTCGTAGTATGCCCATTTCAATTTTGTCAAAAACGTATCATTTTTGCTTCCTATGGATCAGTACTTTCTTCACCACCAGAAATTGACCTCTCACAGTGTTTCAGTAGACTGAACCACAGATAATTAAACCAAACCAATTGCAGTACATATGGGAGACATTGTCAGACTCTTTAGATACATATGGCAGACATTGTCAGACTCTTTAGATACATATGGGAGACATTGTCAAACTCTTTAGAAACATCTGGGAGACATTGACAAACACTTTAGATACATATGGGAGACATTGTCAAACTCTTTAGATACATATGGGAGACATTGTCAGACTCCTTAGATACATATGGGAGACATTGTCAGACTCCTTAGATACATATGGGAGACATTGTCAAACTCTTTAGATACATATAGGAAACATTGTGAAACTCTTTAGATAATTGTTTCTTTCTGACAAGAATTTGTTTAACTTCGTAATAATCTTTTCAACACTGTCTGGAAAATATTCTCTCCAAAGGAGTCAGAAGTTCAAATATTTGAGATTCCCAAAATTTCAACGTTTCCAATATATGCTCTACTTGATGACACTGTTTTTTGCTGATGTATTTTTTAAATTCTACAATTTGTTTTCATAAATATCAACTTACATGTTTTACATTCTAGTTTCTATTGTATAGCTTGTACAGTATTTATATTTTCCCTTTAAGTACCCTCACTATTGGTAATTGAATAATACTTGCACCTCGCGTTGGGGTTGGCCATTTTGAGGTGATCGGTGCTATCCCGCAATTCAATTACCTGTTGATCGAATATCTCACTTTTGTCATTTGTTCTCTCTTTTTCTATCCGCTGGTTTTGTTGCTTGTCATTGTATGTAGGTAAATATTTAGGTTGTATCTCAAGAATGTATTTTGTGCCTCTAAGGATGTGTAATATATTATGAAATTATGGTTTAAGCAGGAATAAGCTGCTCATATTTACTAACTACCCGACACTTAATTCTTTAGAACCATATAGCCACAGACGCCATACTATTTACAGAATTAGATTCTTAGAGTTACTTACCCCAATTCTTGTGATATTCAGATCTTTAATAATACCAAAACTGACTGCAAATTTGATGTACATTTCACCACTACTATCAACATTGGTCTTGTACATTTTGTGTTGAATGTGCAAGGCTAATTTAAAATAAAATTCTTTGAAAAGCTCCTTCAAAGTCTTGTTCAAACCGTATGCATGTTACTTAATCAAAATCTCTTGCAAAATTTATACAATAAGAAACTTGTATTAGATCTTGTTTGTATTGTGTAATCATATTAGTATTATGTACTTTCAAATTCTATGATTTAATTTACTCTTCATTTTCAGCGTTGTATCTGATTTAATGATTTTTTATATGTATCAATTTGAAAAAATAAGTTTCATCATGACAGCCTGTGATTTTAAGCATCATGGTAAATATGTATATTTCATTCATGTTAGTGGTATCTGTTTTTATTTTGCAATTATTGCAGGAAACTTTCTTACACTCATTTAGGTTTGCAGATGACACCAATTTCGTGCAAGTTCATATGTTTTTAACGCCCCCGCATGTAGCAGTATTAAAACTAATATTGAACACTCTGCATTGATTAAATTTGTCGTGATGGTATATAAATAAATACTTAGTGGATTGTAATTAACTCGAGTCCGTTTTCCAGCTTTCATTGCTTTTAAATCAAAGATCATAAAGACCAAAAAAGCAAGGTTCGCAAAACCGCTGAAATAGTTGTTTCAAAAGCGCCGAAAGATCTATAACTGTACCTTTTCAGACAACTTAGAAAATATTCCAACGAGAAATAAAAAGATACACGTTCAAAGATATAACGAGAACATAAGCTTAAACGTCGAAGACTGTGGAAAACAGAATGATTCATGATGAAAGACACATTACAAGTGTAATACACCACAATGTATTATTTGATAGGTGGTGGTATGTGTATTCGTTTATCTTAATTTGTTTCCAAAGGCAATTTTGTTTCTGTTTTTAAAGCTGAAGAAATGATGAAATCTGTACAAAACATTTGTTAGAGACAAAATATTTTTAAAAAACATACAAGACTATTACTTTCAACTTTACAGGTCTTTGCTTTAATACAATGGCGTAGCTTCCTCTTTGTACAAAACAAATCCAGAAAGGGTTTACTTTTGTCAGATTATAAATATCATGGATTTAATTTATGGACCTATGTCTGACGAGACAGGCAACCTTATTAACTCTGTTTACCATACAGCAAATAACATTGCTCTCATTGCTGTACATAACGTGTGTCTAAATACATTTTTCAGATGAAAAAAGAAGTTGAGCATAGATAATGATGTAATGTCAAATTATTACTTTGATTTTCATTTAGACAATACACATTTCAACCACATAAAAGCTCACACACACAGATATATATATATATATATATATATATATATATATATATATATATATATATATATATATATATATATATATATATATATATATATATATATATATATATTGTAGTATCCTCAGTATTCGTTGGGAACTATTTTTCGTGGTTTTCGTTGTTGCCACGAAACACCAATATAATTCCCCAACGAAGCAAGAATTATAAATCATTTTGTATTGTTTCAATGCACACGTTTTATAAGGTACTGCATAAGCATTAGTATAAATCCAAATTAAATTCAACGTTGAAGATGTTGATTTGCTGTCATGGCCTGTATTGTGTTGTTGTGCCAACAGTCTTTTGTTAAAACATAGTAATATAGTTCCAGGATTGAATTTTACTGAATGTGTCTGTCCAAGAATGTTATTTTTACGAGCACTCTATTTCCAGGAAAACTAATCACTTCAATTAAATAATTTGAAAAAATAAAATATCAGTCCAAAAACACTTCTGGACACATTTAATAATACAATTGATTCTGCTAGATCTAAGATCGAATGAATTTTCTTTCCATTACAATATTATATGGTCTTCTACTTGACTTCATGTTACAATTAGTAATTTCCATTTTTTAAAATGTAATGTATACAATACAAAGCATATTAGTCATAATTAGAAATCTATAATTAAAAATTCATTAATATTAAACCTGGAAAATGTCAGGTTTGGCAGGTTAATTGTAAGAGAATTCCAATAAGCTAGACCAAGACCGAAAAAAAGAAATTTACTTCTATTAATAATGATCCTGATATTAAACCCATACACACAGGGAATAATTTAGCTATGTATAAGTTATTTACATAGTACAATTTAAAAAAAATTAATAATTCAAGGTCAAGTAGAAATTAAATTTGATTTTGGACACGGTTAAGTCCAAAATACAATATTACATTACAATATCATATATGCAATTTTATTTTTTTATATAAAAAATCTAACTAACAAACAATGAAAATATTAAATATACATAACAATTATAATCGATGAATACACTGTGTCCATATTAATTGTATATAAGTTGTCATCTAAAAAAATGTATCTAATATGAGATGATTAAGCTTACACTATAGCTGAGTAGCGGTAATTGGCATTAGAGTGATTGTTGAAAAGAATAGCAAGTGCTGACACTGAAGCCTGAAATTTATTAGCTTTATTATTGAAATAATAAGCGGGGGAAACTATGGAAACGGATGTCAACACCCGGGCAAGATAATTATCAGTGACAGCAATGATAAAGCACATTGACTCAATAAACGAGAACATATTTAGTGACTTGAATAATTACTTAACATTTAAACAGAAACAACAATTGCTTTCCTGAAAATCAAAGGATAATTCGCAGTCTTACAAAGCAGTATATGTACTTATTAAGCATACATAAGTAACTACAAAATGACACCCCACCAAGAAAAGGTTCTGATAACTGGGATTTGGCCCAAATATATTTGGCGTACGTGACACTTATCAATCATGTGATTAAAGGCTTATAAATACAATTTTAGTTATTATATTGAACACTTATTTCTCACAAAACACAACTTTTATGTAAAACAGCTATTGTAAGATTGTTTTCTTATGTAAAATAAAGGCAAGTTGGTAATATCACATGATTCGTTAAAAAAAATAAAGATTACTCGAGAATTTCCGTATATTTCTTACTTACGGAAGCTACCGAAGTACCGGTACAGTGAAAAAGGACTGTAGTACGAGAAACAAATACTGCAGTACATCGTTATCACATTAATCCGAGGCGCCGAGCTTACGGGGCATGAGGTAGTAGCCTACTTCCAAGGTATGTAGCGTCGAGGTCATGCATGATACACTAAAGTGGGTGGTATTATATAAAGGTAGACAGATTTAGCTCTATAATGATACCAAATAATCTGGACATTTTAGTTACACTACAAATTACTGAGTCAAAAACCTAATTTATTGGACGCGTTTTATTTCCACTCAAAATTCGCCCATGGTCGAAACCCGATTTTGTGTCCAGATTTTATACTTTATGGTCTCCGATATAAGACAGACCGGTCTGAAGTGTGGCAAATGTAGGATAAGGTGGACATTTTGAATAAGGAGTCTTCTTCATACGAAAACTATAAGTCTATTAAGCAGCAAAAAAAAAAAGAAACAACTAGGCACTGGGCTATTGGAAAATTGCTTGGAAGTCAATGTATGAGGATATATTCAGAAATAGTCCCCAAAATGTGTTTCCTACTCGCATTTCATGCGAAAACAGAAAAAAAAACTATAGGGGTTAATGTGTTAAACAGCAGTAGCGTGAGCAACACCACCTGTTCACTCGCAAGCGATTCTTAAGCGTTCAATGTGCTGCATTTAAGACTAGAATAGCCGATTGTCTTCATAGTGTTTCTTATCTATACATTTAAGAGAAGTGTCATTTTTTTGTGGCATTTTGTTACTGGTCTTGTAGTGAGTCATTAACTGAAAGCAAAGCTACTGTTAGGTTTTGATATATAGTGTTTATTAAATAATAAACTAATTGGTCTACAATTCACAAAATGTACTCTAGTAATCATTAAAAGATAGATTTATATTGTAACAGTTCTGTATGATAACGTTTACATAGAATAAGAAACTCAAGCTTTACTTTATTAGTTTCTAAAATATACTTAAATATAAACCTCTAAACAGATCGTCTTGATTTTAGTTTTGTCTTTAATCTTTATATTAGTAGATCTATACATTATGTATCTTATGACTCGTATAAGGGGAAGGGAAAATAAAAGTTTAAAGACTCTTACAAGTTGACGTCAGCATGCTCTGGAGTGTTGCTTCACATTAAAAGGCTTTCTCTGAAAATAGTTTTATGTGATCTGTTTTAAAATGGAACTTACAGCGAAATATTTCCATGAACGAAATATGTGTTAATGCAAAATTAATTTGTGAAATTTTGTATCACTTTAATTTAATCTTAACTGATAAAGACGCACTTACCTATCTCAGAGCAACTGATTCTTTTATGAAAAAGGGATACTTATTAGTACAGTCCTATTCTTACCAAGTAACTTTCTTGAATGGTAAATCGTACATGTCACATTTATATGTCGTGACTTATCTATTAAGGTTTCGTACCAAAATAGTCCATAACATGCCTTCTTATCAGCACTGGCATCAGTACACTATATATTGTATTACTAGCAACCCGAGTTTTCGGTTTCTTCAGCTCATAAATACCATTTGACATGACTCAGAGCTTCGTATGCTTTTGTGTACGTGGATTCTAGAGGCTGGACATATTTTATATTTCTTTGTTGATGTCACATTATTCAATAAGACCCTCCCATTCCCACCCTGTTCTCGCACTGTGTAAAAAATTCTGGTTTAAGTCTATACCTATGCTGAGTATGAATGCTGAGCACTTTTTTATATTGGCTACTTCCTGTTCGGTTATTTTACCCTCGTCTCCACGTAAAAGAAATCACAGAGATAATGGCAGAAAAATTTCCTTTTACTTCGCAACACGTGATAAGCCGTATTCGACGGAGTTGTACATGATTTTATTTTGACCATTACTCACACCAATACGTCCTGGTTAATCATATCGATAGGTCGAATGCAATACGTACCTTCATCGGTCGAATGACACTTTTCTGTTCAGTTGAGTGCTAACACATCTAATTTTGTATTAAATCCGTGAATCGGTTTCATGCGTTTTCATACGTTCCATTTGATGTCTTGTAGCTCATATTATTATTTAAAAATTATTGTAATGCTTTCCAGCATTCACGGAAATGTTCATAAGATATTCCAATTTGTGACAAACTTGTTATAGGAATCAAATAGACTAATATGCATACATTATTCTACTTTGATCATTCTAAATTATATAAACACACATACATTATTCTACTTTGATCATTCTAAATGATATAAACACACATACATTATTCTACTTTGATCATTCTAAATGATATTGGTGATCACACTAAATCATATAAACATGTTCATCACTTTCAACCTTATAAACATATATATGATCACTCTAAAACATATAAACAGGCTGATAATCGTTTTAATCATCCAATCATGTTGGTTATCACTATAAATCATATCAACATATTGGTGATCACTCTAAAACATATAAACAGGCTGATAATCGTTTTAATCATACAATCATGTTGGTTATCACTTTAAAGCATATACACATGTTGGCGATCACTCTAAATTATATAAGCATATTGGTGATCACTCTAAATAATAGAAACATGTTGGTGATCAAACTAAATCATCATTATCGTTCTAGGTCTTGTCCATGTCAATTTAAAAACTCAGCTATAGATACCACTAATTTTACATTAATTCCATATAATATGTTCAAACCATTTTACTTCGCTGGCTCATTTGAAGTTTTAACACTGACGTGGAAAAATTAAGAAGAAAAGGTTAAAGTGACGCTTCACAAAGACACGTCTGGTCTAAATGTGATAAAATCTTAATTCTCAATTCATTCAACACTGAGGTTCAATGCTTATTCAAAATTCGATACTTAACATAGGCCCCATTTAAGAGTAAAATTTGGGATTTCGCTCTCTGAATTTTGAAGTTTCATCAAATTTACTGTTTACATGTAAGTGACCCCTTACCCTCAGAATCAATTAGTCTACCCAGACAGTCTGCTTATACATTGGCACTTCCCTTAATGTAACGCAATTGAAATAGATATTGCTTAAGAAATAATGACCATCTCATTGAACAAGCATTTGTCAATTTAGCTTGAGACAAATAAGCGAGTGGTTGGTGGTCAGTTTCCAGAATAAAATTACGCCCATATTTAGAGATCCCAAAGATAATCGCTAGGCATTCTCTTTCGGTAGCCGAATAGTTACGCTTAGCTGGCAACAACATACTGGTACCATAAGCAACCGGGAATAAGTTCCCATCATGCTTCAACAGTAAAACTGCACCAAGACCCCTGTCAAAAGCGTCGGTACCTAAATGCTTTGTCACATCCGGTAGTCTCACTACGGCGTCTGACGTCAACCTATCCTTGAACGTCTGAAATGCTCTCTCACAAGCGTCTGTCAAAAAGAAACCTTTGTCGGAGCCTTCTTCCTTGTCAAGTCAGTCAACGGACTCCCAATCGCGCTGAATTTCGCAGCATACTTACGATAATAATCTGAAAGTCCTAAAAAAAGGTTGCACTTCTGTTTTTGTAGGTGCAGATGTAGTGTTTCCGACTTGGTCGACTTTAGTACTGTCTGGGGTTAATGAATTTTCATTTAGTATGTGTCTTGGATACGTCAGTCTCCGAAATCCTATGTGACATTTTGAGAGTCGGGCGTCTGAGCCCTGCCTGTCTAAGTCGTTTCAGAACTTTTCTCAGTAAGATCACGTCGCCAATAACAAATCGTTAATGAAATTTGAAATTCCGGTCCCTCTTAAAGATTATTGCAGTTTCCTCATCATTCGGGTGAAAAAGCTGGGTGCATTCTGGACACCGATAGACATGACTACACATTAGTATATCCCATTAGTTTTGCAAAGGCAAGTTTTGGAGGGTCTTCCTTGCAAACTGGAATTTGCCAATATCCTTGGACAAATTCAATTTAGAAAAATATTTGGTGTTGGTTACTTCGGCAAATAATGACTCAGGATCCGGTAACATTTTGACCTGAATGTAAAGGTTAGGATGTTTCCATTTATGGAGTGGAAAGTCAGGAACATTAGAATCACGGTGTGCACGGGAATTTTGCCGTGAATTCTGCTCACCTATTTGAGGATATATAAGGCAGAATAATTCTGATAAGATTACGAGTCCAAAAGTATCTTATCACAGGAGAGATAGCTCGTCATTCTTTCTCCAGCCAAAGGGGTGAGTGTTAAATTTATATTTCGTTTTATTGTGAATTTTATTCAGTTTATCATTTCATGTAATGATGCCTTTATTACAATGCAGATTTAAAACGTGGAACATTTGGAATTACTAGTCACTATTAGACTTTAAATGCAATAGCGTAATCTAAGTTTTAGATTGTTTTAGAAACAACTATTATTAGTTTGGTTTCTTTATTGTAGCTGAATTGTTGCCTGATTTGTAGCGGAACGTCTCCGATTTGTAGCGGAACGCCTCTGATTGTAGCTGAACGTCTCTGAATGTCTCTGAATTGTAGCTGAATGTGATTGATTGTGCCATGATTATGCTGTTTAATTGTGCAATCAAACTGAGGTATCTGACTGTCTATCTGTCGAATTGTCTGTCCGTCTACATCTGTCGTGATGTGTAAATATCCGGAAATCTAGAAGTCTAAATGTCCGAGTGTCGGAGCTGTCTAGAGGTGTAAACGTCCGGGGTAGTATCTAGGTGTTTGGGACCGATGGTTCTAGTAGAAGCTGTATGCTGTCTGTACGTATAACTGTGGTGGATCCGTGAAGGACAAACGGCCGATAAAAGTATTGGTCAACCCTAGGTATTCGGAGAAGCTGGGCGGCGATTCAACAGTTGGTGAATCGTACGGTTGTACAGGGTCGAAACGCATAAGTGTGTTTCAATTGTAGTTACAATTGAATACATTGTTATATTTACATAGTTACTTTGAATCACAGTAGTATTTCAAGGGATTACATGAATCTCAATAACAGTTAGCAACTTGATTAAATACATGTATATGTTTGTATATGTTTGTGCTAGTCGCAATCCATACGTGCGATAGTATAGTTTGATGTTAGTATTTGTTATCGCAATTTATACTTGCGTTAATATAACTTTGTAAAGGTTCCTTGGATCTGTGTTTTGTCCAGGAGATTCCTTGGTTCTGTGTTTATTTTGTATTAATATTTAATTTATTGTTGAATTGTGAATAGTTGTGAAGCGAGATTGTGGGTTGAACGCATGAGTTATTGTGTTGATACATCATTATTTTTCATTAATAATTTATTTCATAAATTTACATTATCTTTCACATATTGTGTTTGTGTTGTTCATTTAATCCACCATCCACTCGGTAACAATTTTGGCTTTAAAATTCATTAATTGGGAGATTATTCTAGAAAAATCTCTATGACCTATACTTTATCTGTAAACACAGGTTGACCTTGCTTCTTAACCTCATTAACTCATTTTCTGACCTTGCTTCAGAGTGTAAACAAGCTTCTAAAAGGATTGGGTGATTCGAAGGACATTAGAGCTTTACTTTAAAAATGATTGGTTGGTACCAAGGACAAGATGGAGTAAAGTATAAACATCTTTCTAATTTTAGTTGGGTCATAATGTATTTACGTGATTTCTTGAAAGTAGGTTTGTTCTATTAGTTTCTAGAATATCGCGTGACCCCTTGTTTACGTAAAAAAAAACAGAGATATAAACCATGTTTAAGGAGAGAGCTATTCAGTAGAATCTCTGGGCTTTAAATTAATAGTTGTGTTTTGAGTTATATTGGAAGTTGTGTCAATTCGTTGGAGCAAGAGGAATTATTTTATTTATCTTGAAAAGAATATGTGCTCACAGATTTTCATTTGGATTATTATATAAAAACAAGAACGGACTAAATCACGTGACATCGTCGTCCATATTGGATTACATCGTCAAGATTCGAAACTGGAACTAGTAGGACATTTATTTATCAGGACTCTTGCAATTCCATTAGTGGATTATTTTTGTGAATTCTATATTGGATTATATTTGGACTTGATTCTCTAAAACCGTAAGTTTATTTGTGTTCTCTTATAAAACATTTGTACTTAATAAATTCATTGATAAATTTTACAGGCTTGTTAGTTTTCACTCTTTCTGTGTTGCTGCTTATTCGAGCCTAAGCACGTAGCAATACCCATGCTAACATCTGGTTTCTTCTATACCGTGTCACTGAAATTATGTGATCCTGTTTAATTTCCGATAGTCGACACAAAAGCGGTAATCACCATCATTCTTCGAGACCAAAAGCACCGGTTAACTATATGCAGATTCGGCTGGTTCAGTGACCTCTAAATCTAGCATAGTTATAATTTAGTCCCGTACAGTTTCTAACTTGGCATAACGTAGTGGATATGGTTTCATTTTCACAAGCATTTCATCTAGCAACTTCAAACTGAACTCTTCCATGCCCGTTATGCCTGGTCTTTCTGACAAGACACTTGAGTAGTCGTGGATTATCTCCTCCACCACTTCACGTTGTTCTGACATTAACGTTACATCAAGGACAACGACGACGTTGTAGGTCTCATTCCTTGTCAAAGGACTACCAAGAAGTAATTCCGCCTCCGTTGTCGCCGTGTTCTTCATTTACAAATGTAGCAACCACGAACTTAGTGGGGGTGGTTCCTTGTGGCACTAGGCGATGCGAGGTCTTAGATGCAACCCTCTGACACTGGTCACAGACAAAACCTCCTTACATCAACATACACACCTGACCAGTAGAATTTCCTCACTAATCTATCTCTCGTCTTCGCCACGCCCATGTGCCTACCGAGTAGACTCTCATGTGCTCGCCTAAGCACTTCTTATCTCTTAGCTTGAGGTACAATCACTTGCTTATACCTCTCGGATCCTTTCCGGGTGTATCGATACAAGATACCCAGTTTCAGTACGAACGTATTTCACCATCTGGCCCGTTCCACACGGACTTCTCCTTTGTATACTCTCGTATCTTGTTAAGTGCAGAATCGTCCTCTTGAAGTCTCCTTAATTCACCAGGTGGCAAATTGTCCATAGGCGAAGTCGAGGGAGGGGTTCAGCGATTTTGACCCTAACCTTCGCTTGAGAGACCTCGTCTCTACGGACCCCATGTATACATGTGTACACGTCATAGGGTTAGACTGTGGCAACACATACCTACATCCTAACAATACGTCGTGCGACAATCCTTACAAGCACGCTGCTTGAATTAGCCCATTCACATACGGCGAATCAAGGTCGATGTAGACAACCGGAAGAGAATCTCTAGTCCTATTAGGAAATTGGACTTCCACTGTCTCACCCGTATAATCAGCAGATTTGACAAATCTTCTATCCACAAAATGCCGTGTAACCAGAACCGGTGTCATATAGCACTGCAGCTTCTCTCCATTTACCGCAGTTGTTGCTGTTTTCGACCACTGTACTGGTTAACACCTTCTATCAATGCCTGATGTCACTGCGTATATCATGGGATGATAGTTCATGCAGTCTTTGAGATTGTTGCAGCTATAGCATACAACTTCAGATTTCCTACCAGGGGTACTCTTATTTACCCACATAACTCATCACGGTTGGGATTATCAGCCATTAGCTTCCCATCATGCTGACCATGCCGACTATGAGGTGCCAACCCGTTAGCCTTCCTAATGTGAATGACGATGGGTCTATCCCTGCCACCCCAGGTGATTCGACAATAGTGTACATTCAAAATTCGATTCTTCTCACCTACATATAGAACAAATCCATACAAATGTTGCTGTTTTTGTTCTGCTGAAAGTCGATAGTGAAGACAGTATTTATGCAGTTCTTTGAGAGAAATATTAACGTGTGATGAGTACAAAGTGATTGCGATCACTAGAGATTATATTATTTGTACGTTTGAACTATGTTAAGTAAGTGAGTACGACGTTTACGTTAGTCTTGACCACGTTGAATAAACTAAGAAAGAAAAAAAATGAACAAATACAGCTATCTGATCGACCGCTAGTGAATATTTGCCTTTTTGTTTGCCATAATATTATTATTACATAGTCAATTTTAATAAATGGAACAAAATATGTTATAATAATATTTTCAGATTACTCTCTTCACTTTTTGAAATTATAAAAGTCTACCAAGGTACCAGGTTAATACCAGTGGATGTCATGTTTGCAAAATAAATACGGTAATGGTACAAATCAAATACTTAAGTAATTATTTTATCTCCAAATAACATAATATTAAATTGAATTTTAAGTGACATCAGGTTTAATATACACTATTAATCACAGTATTAATTATGTAGATAGTTTTATAGTGTCTTATATCGGTTAGAATTATTGGATGATGATGATGATGATGAGAGAGGGGGGGGGTATGTTGTGTACACCATCGTCGTCATAATCTTATTCTTAAACAGGAACGAAAGAACATCACTTTCGATAAATACTAATAATGTGGACTTTATATAGCGCCTAATCTTTAGAATCTCTAAGCGCTTTACAATATCTATTATGATATGACTAAAACAAACAGACCATGAAATTAGAAAACGTAATATGTGCTGAACATATTTAAGGTAAGAAACATTATTAGGTCTTTAAGTTTGTTAAGAGTGTGATATATCTTTGTCGGAAGTGTCTGACTTAAAAAAATTATTAGAGTAATTATTGTGAGAAATGATTGATTAAAACCAAACGATATTAAACTAAATATCATAATGAATAGAAATGAAGTTTTTATCCAGAATCATATATTGTAAACTGGGCAGTGGCAAATGCTTTATCTGCTCGGGAAATTGATGCATCCGCCCATCCACGATTTTCATGCTGCCTTGCAGGTCCGATTTGGTTAGCCAAATACAAAGGAAGTAAACCCTATACAAAAATCCGGAGTGGAGACCTTAATGCCAGAAGGAGGACGATGTACTACATTCCCTTCTGGCAACTCCTTGGTCTGGAGAGGGATGGGCTGCACCAGACGACTTTTGCCTAAGACACACCGATAATGCTGGACTAATCTGAACTTACCATACTAGATCGGTCGTCGACCGGGTCAACAAGGACCGCGTTTGCCCTTGTCCATCAGGACGGTCGTGAAGGGCCCCGAGTGGTCTAAAGCGCTGTCCGTTACGGATCACTGCCATCTCACCTCTGTCTGCGTGGGTTCGAGTCTAAGATTAGGCTAATGTAGTTATGTGAGAAAATTTGCCAGTAGCTTCTCGTGGGTCGGTGGTTCCTTCCGGGGGTTTTTCGGGTTCTTCCTCCACCATTAATACTTGCCGCCATGTATAGCCTATATTGTGCCGAAAAATGGTGTTAAACCATAAAAACAAACAAACAAAACAAGTCAGAGCGGTCGTGACAAGTGTGCTGCTGATACTTTGCATAAAATCAGAGCGAGAGACATCATCACCATCGCCACCTGAAACATTGGAAGACTCCAAGAGTTGACACATGAGCTAGAACACTACACATGGAACATTCTGAGACTCTGTGAAGTCAGATGAAAAGCCCCAGGAGAACACCAAACTGAAGATGGGCATATATTCTAATACATTGGAAAGTTTGACAAGTCCATAAATGGTATAGGCTTCCTTGCAAACAAAGCCATCAAGGGATCTGTGCTTGAATGCCACCCCAAATCTAGCAGAATCATTTCCATTCGTCTGAAAGCATCTCGCTTTAACATCACAATCATCCAGGTCTATTCTCAAACTACCGATCATGATGATGAAGAAATAGAGAATATTGTAACAAACTCCAGGGTAATCTAAACATGGACAGTAAAAACGACATCCTCATCATCCAGGGTGACTGGAATGCCAAAGTTAGCAAAGATGCTCTAAGTGACTGGGAAGATCATTGTGGACCTTCTTGCAATGAGCTTACCAATGAAAGAAGGAGGCGGCTGTTCGAGTTCGCAAACTACAACAACTTGGTACTAGCCAACACCCTTGTCCAACATAAAGCTTCCCGATACTGGACATCGCACACGCCAAATGGAACCCCTCATAACCAGATCGACTGGTTCAAAATCGGTACCGATCTGGCATAAATTGAGCAAAACGCTAATATCTGCAAAACATTCCAAGCCCCAATTGAAGAAACAATTGCTCCACTACTTGTGATGGATGTTGATATTAAAGTGATGACAGACGCTTTCAACCACAGTCATGACATCAGCTGTCAAAGACACCATTTGCCTCCATCGCCCAAATAAAACAATAATATCATTAAAATACCAAATATGGTTGGATAAAGTAGTACTGAAATAACAAAAATGTAGCGAATTTAAACATTGAAGGTAATCTATGGCATGGATGAAGATGCTGACATTCAAGCGGACGCTGGCGATAAACATTGTTTTGTATCGAACCACGAGCGTGTTATCAGTCTGAAGCCATTACTTTTTAAAATCCAGTTTCAGTCAGATTTGGAATCTAGTTTTATGTCATCAAAATTTAAGACGAGTTTGAAAATGATCTGGATTCATGCATAATGATAAATAGTTTTACCTTGTCAAGGCGTTGTCTGAGTTTGTCAGCAATATCAATCTTGCATTTGTATTTATTATCCGACTTCGATCAAGGTTGATAAATAGTTTTTCCTTGTCAAGGCGTTGGAAGAGTTTGCTTAGGAGCACGATTCACAATATTATTTAGCTAGCCTTATTTGATTGGTTAAGCTTGTTAAAACTCTACAGACCAAATTTCAGTCATAGTTTGCTTCACATTGTCATGAACATATTTTATCTAATTAGCGAGATTAGTGCATACAAATGAGATACATTGAGCGGACTGGCTAATCTTGTTATCGATCTAGCGTCTACAGTTCTTATAAGATTCAACACGTAGGTTCAGATCATTATGCTCTTGTATGCATTCGATTATGAGCAAATAACTGTACTTATCAGTTATGAAATTGTCTTTTAAACAAACTGTTATCAGAATATAGTCAAACAGATAAATCAACATGATAACAGTTTAAGAAATAGTTTATCTAGGTTTTATTTGTACATACATCTGCTTAGTGAGCTGGTTAATTGTGAAATGAGGCAAGCAGGATGAACAACATCAGACCCACTTGGTCATCTTGTTTTGTGATAATTGCTTGTAATGTGCATGTTTCTGACCAACACAGATTGTTCTTGGTCATTATAATTGTTTTGTTTTAAAAATTGTTTCTCTAGTCTTATGTGATATAGTAGTGAAAACAATGATCAGTGTTTCGTTTGTACTTTTTTAAATCAAACCTAAAAGGTGGGTTGGTTCTTGAGTAGATGCAAAACCTTATCGATTTCTAGACTACAATGTCAAAGGTCAAAATAACAAAAAGCTGACAGTGTGATTTTGTTATTCACACTATTAATACAGTGACATCGCCAATCATACAAGTCCGTTGTAAGTAGTGAATTTTGAACACCTACGATTATGAACTTGGATAATGAAAAACCTAATAACTTTGTTGTCAACGGTCAAGGTCAATGTGACGGCATGGGATTACAAGTCACCTTAAAAAGAAATAAATACAAACATGTGAATACGAGTGTTAAAACATCCGCACTACAAAACCATTTTCTATTCTTTCGCAAGAAAACCATTTTCTGTTCTTTGGCAAAAGTCTGGACCTTTATTTCGTAGATGAGTGTGTGATTATGATTTTTAACGTAGCTTTTAAAAATTTTCAGTCATATCGCTACGATGTCTGCAGTGAGGCAGTTTATAGTGATTTGTATCACTGGGGCATATTGCTGCAGATATGTAGTATGATGTCCCACCCAGTCATATTATCCTGACACCAGGCCGACCAGTCCTAAGACTAACCTCTTAATGCTGAGCAACAAGCGAGGAAGCTGTAAATACCATTTTGTAAGTCTTAGGTATGACTCGGCCGGGGATCAAACCCACAACCTCCCGCTTCCGCGGCGGACGCTTTAGCCACTAGGCCACCGGAGCGGTGTATTTCGTATATAATGGTAAAGCAACTAATTACTTGAAATTATATAGTTTGTACAATGATATACTACTACATACTTCGCGAGAAATATTACACAAGCTGAAAATGAAGCCTGAATATAATCCAAACTGTCGTAAGCGAAACTCTATAAAGCAACCAGCTGTTTTAAGAGGATACTTATCTCGTTCTTAGATATAGCTCTTAAATGCTTTATTACGTATAATGGTTAAATGTGGCGTAAAGAGCAACGTAGAGGTTCTCATCTCATAAAGCAAATTTTTAAAAAGTTTATAATTGTAGTTAAGAAAAATGAAGATATGTATTTTCTACATTAAAAGAAATGACAGAATCTACGCAGCAATAACAAAATAAAACCCCAGATGAAACTCAGCCTACATGCCTGTTTACAGTCATTGTTATACAAAGATTGGCAATACAAGAAACACAAATGCAAACATGCAACACTAATGTGAAGCAAAATAAAGCGGAAGCTCTAATTTATGACTTCCACAAATTACAGCGGACAACTTGCAAAGAGGTAAGATGATGCTATATAAACTGTCACTTTAAAAATAGAATCAATAAAAGTAGACGCTGTAGAAGTTGTCAATATGAAAAATAAATCATTAAAATTAAACGCTGCAGAAATTGTCAGATAATAATAATAATAATAATAATAATAATAATAATAATAATAATAATAATAATAATATACTTTGTTCAATAAATTAGATTGTTGTTGTAGGGTTTAACGCCATTTTCAGCAATAGATAGGCTATACATGACGGCCAGTATTAATGATGGAGGAAGAAACCGGTAAAACCCCCAGAAAGAACAACTGACTCACGAGAAGCTACTAGCAAGCGTTCTCACATACCTACATGGACCGAATCTGAGACTCGAACCCACGCCGATAGAGGTGAGATGGCAGTGAACCATATCGGAGAGCGCTTTAGACCATTCGGCCACTCGGGGCCCCTAATAAATTACATAGCAGGCCCATATACAAAATGCAATACACGTAAATATAATGTGTAAAAAAGTTAACTATAGTATTCATCACAAATATATACATATAATTTCCTATGGCCGGTGCGTGTTATAATAAAGATGTTACTACCTCTAAGTATATTATTAACCATTCGCTTGAGTTATCCAAGATTGTCAAAAACGAAAAGCCGTATTGATACAGTAAGAAAGAAGTGAATGTTAACTTAATGTGATGCATATAAAACTCATATTAATGCTTGTACCTTTACTAAATGGGAATATTTTCGTCTTACGGAAGAGAATATACGATATCTGTAAGAATGTTTAGCACAACCTATGAATACCTAAAGTCTATTTAGATATTTTAAAACTGATATTGACTTCTCTCTATCATATATTAGTTTATTTATATAATATTATAGGATCAGTTTTGCAGACCAAAGCTACTGCGAATAATAAGAAATAAGAAAACAAAGCAACCATCTTGCTGGGAAAAAGAATACGATGAGGCAAAATATAATAAAAGCTACTGGTTACGACACTTCTAATTCTCAAATACGGAAGCTAGTCTGAAGCTACATAGAGAGCATGAATTAGCTTTTAAATAAATAATTTCGACCACGAAAATATTCATTAGAGAATCCCAGATGGATAAATTAACTCAAGCGAGGAGAAATCCTAGACAATGTTGTAATTATGAGAAGTTTACTTAAAATCAAAACCAAAACCACTGGACCTAACATGATACATACTCGTTTTTGTCAGTGCACGAATTAAACGATCATAACATTCCATAACGTTCTGTTCAACTAAATATTTGAATACAGCTAGATTCCTAAACAACAGTTCGAGAAGATTGTTATATGTCCTATATATAAGTGATGCTACAAGAGCGATATAAACAATAACAGAGGTATATCTCTTATTGATACTCTAAGCAAAGTTTTTACTGATGTATTGAATACTCGTGTACTCGTGTACTCGTTGGCGGAAGACAATGATCTGATCGATGGAGCACAAGCAGGGTTTAGGAAACAAAATACTCCGCATGAGACAATATCGTTACTAATCAGGTTTTAGCTCAGAAATATATATCCATAAATAAAAAGGTAGATTTTATTGACTTTTTGTCGATTTTGAAAAGTATTTAGATAAAGTACAGCATGATAACGTATGGTCGTCAATAATACGCAAAAGTAGGAATGGTAAAATAGTAAAACATAAATAGATACTTGAATAAGTATAACTGAATTTAATTGAACAGATGTGTCCGAAAACATAAACGAATAACTTACTTCTAATGCACATTAGGTACAAGGTAAGGCTGTGTTTTAAGTCCAATTTTATTAGTGATTTAATTACACAGATGAAGCTTGAATGCAATAGAAAGTGTCAATTAAATAATATAATCAATAAAATCAGACGTAGAATTTGTCATTTCGAAAATAGAATCGATCAAATTATATGATGTCAATTCCAAAATAGAATCAATCAAATTATATGCTGTCAATTCGAAAAAAAAAATCAATCAAATTATATGCTGTCAATTCGAAAATAGAATCAATCAAATTACATGCTGTCAAATCCAAAATAGAATCAATCAAATTAGACGCTGAATGAAACAAAACAAACACAGAAAGTTAAGTTGAAAGAACAGTTGGACGGTGCTGAAAGTAACATATCACATATAGTTCGACATTTAGCAGATGGAGATAGGTTTCTTAGCGACAACATTGAAAATTTAAATTAAATAGCTAGAGAATTATAATTATTTACACAAAAATCAATAACCTCGTTGAGAAAATAAATTTGAACCAGTCTGACACTATAGTCACGACGCAACTGATTGTAAACTAACTCAGTCTGTAACAATAGTTTTACGAAAGGAATTGTCATTCGGCCTTTTACATACTGTTGTGGTCAATTTATCTGAGTAATGTTCTCTTTGCCATTCCCAGTGAATTGATGGAACAACTCTCAGATAGAAAGAGAGAAATACGTTACTCTGGACTCTTTTTTGCGGATGGTGTCATGTAGGAGTCACATCACTAGTATGCTATTAGGAAATGTTTCAAACTGTAAAAAGAAAGTCAGAACTTGAAGTCTGCAGCGTAGCAATTCCTAATTGAAATCCAACATTACTCAATAGAGAAACTTTACACACAAATCAAATTAACATTTAAGATGTAGAATAACATTTTGGATGTATTTAAAGACACCAAATTCACACAATTATGTAAGTTCTGCATTTTGGAATTAATTGCCGAATAAGTTACCAATAATCAAAACATGCTTCTGAATAAAAATGTTACAAATTGATACCAAAATTATTTGCAATCAAAGTATTTTATAGATGGTTTTCTAAATGACTAAACTATCATTTTCTGTCATTTAAAGAGTATAGCTTGTTTATAAATTAAATAGTATGCATGAAGTTGATAGGAAATCATTTCTACAAAATTCAATTCTATAGTTACAAGTTCTAAATAGAATTAAAACAATCCATGACACCCTATATCTAAAATTTTATATTGTATAACAATACATGATTTCAGATGCATTAGATTTTAGTGAAATATTTTCTACAATAGTTTTCTTCTAAATTGTGAATGTGTTTAAGGAAAGAAGGAAACAAAATCTAAAAAAGAATGAAAAGACTGTGTACATTTCTCTTACAAGTAAAAACTAAAAGACAGAACTTGAGGTATGCAACGTATAAATTCTGATTTAGCTTTAAAGGCTTTGACAATGTAGAGAACGGGTGTCTGACTATCCTGTCGTGAGTAGAATGTACATATAGTGTTTTTTCTTACACGATAGACACATGCTTTGTCCTTAATAGGTCATTGCTTATAACTCCAAGCTTCAACTGTCGTGTTATTGGAGTTTGGGGAACTGTTCTTACTTCCGAAGAGTTCGCCATTTTGTATTCCTCTTCCAAGAATACTTTTCCCTGTCAATACATTACCTACAGTGCAAAACTTAGATTCTAACTATATTGTTTTCTTTCATTATGCCTGTGACAAACGCTATGGGGAATGTTGCTGACAAATAGTTTTTTCTCTCTTATGTATGTACTGTATAGCGACATTTATTTAATGGAATATTACATTAAACACAGTAATATAGTTTGATGTAATGTACAAATGCTGTAGTACATAAGAATAATAGTAATCGCTACTGAAGATATACAATTTGTGTCGCAATATTCAAATTCTTTCAATAAAAGATTCCACTACAGGCAACAATTTTGATTACGCAATAAAAAAAATTCTGACAATCGTCATTTTTTTTAAATTTATGAAATTTCCTCAAAAGATCTATTGTGACAATAATCATACCTGTAAATAATTTTTGGTTTGTTCCATGAGCTGTCTGTTTAATCGTGTGGAGTTGTGATACCATTATACCATGTTTTGTTCGTAATGTCTACATAATTTGTACTTATATATGGACGAGTTTGTCATAGACTATTCATTAACTGATTGGATCACAGCGGTATTTATAGCAGTGTTTAATCCAAGGTTAAAGCAGTAAAATGTAGTTCAAGCCAACACTGCTATCCATTTGTATCACTTGGAAAGACAAATATGCACTACAACAAACTACGTAGAAATGTTTCACGTTTGAACTCAGATATATTTGATCGTTTCGAGATGATTTTCCACAATTCCTAATTTTGCTGAACTAAAATTATTTTTATTATTTTAAATGTTGTTTGAACAGTGAAAACAGCATAACAGAAAACATAAATGCATAATAGAAAGTGTTTTGACCTGAAAAAAGATACTGAATAATAGACGGTGTTTGGAGCAGTGGTAACAGACAGCATAATAGACGGTAGCTAATAGAGGAAGCAGCCTGCATAACAGACGCTGTTTTGAGCAGCGGTAACAGACAGCATAATAGACGGTAGCTAATAGAGGAAGCAGCCTGCATAACAGACGCTGTTTTGAGCAGTGGTAACAGACAGCATAATAGACGGTAGCTAATAGAGGAAGCAACCTGCATAACAGACGCTGTTTTGAAAAATGGAAATATACAGCATAATAGATGGTAGCTAATAGTGGAAGCAGCCTGCATAACAGACGCTGTTTTGAAAAGTGGAAATATACTGCATAATAGACTGTAGTTTGAACAGTGGAAACATAACATATGCATTGCTTAGAACTTGTGCACATAAAAAATATCTCGCACAAGGCTTAATTTCTTAATTGCAGCTTCTGTCAAAAGATTGCTCTTTTCTGTAGATATGGTTAATTTCAATGTAACAAATCTTCATCCTTTAAAATATTTGTGCGATGCATAGGATAACTGGAGCGTTAAACTGAGTAGTTTGACAATGATACTGAGCTATGTTTGTTTAACTTTGAAAAGCTTTAGTCCATTTTTTAATTGTTACAAATTGTATAATCAGCTATTCGGACATTTTCTTTGTTTAATTTTACAGATTTCATATAACTGTATTATGCTTTATTGTACCGTATCTGTAAGTTAATAATGTATACTACGCAATTTTCCGGACCATAACGTATCTTTAAATCCATTGGTTTCACCGTGACGTCACAAAATGTTCGCATCGATAACCACCATTTTTATTCCCTTACATCGTCTAACAACATTCATTTTTCCATATAAATGTATGAAGGCACGTCTCATGATGTGCATAAGGATATCCTAATACATCACATTCTTTTGTGCAAGTCAACCAAATGCGTGACTTTGCCATGTTTTCTTCAAGTAAAACATTGGAATTTCATCCATCTTTATTATTCTTTCATAAACAGATCCTTTAACAAACAGACACATGAACAAATGGAAGTAGAAACCTGTAATGATTTTCAATTTTCATGTCCTGAAATAAATCACTTTTGTTATCGTTCGAATTAAATGACCAAATGTTAAGAACATTTCAAGAATACTCTGTTATAATATTCGGCACAAAGTCATGTTCCGTTAAGCACAATGATAATTTTAATACACTGAAAATGATTTTTTTTAACAGTTCCAGCTTTCATTCAATATCATCATATGTCCATCATCTCTACAATAAATACAATATTAAAACTGGTTTGTCAGCTTTCTTTTGCAGAAGTACTTATTTTCACGAATAATATGTGTACATACACGTTCTAGCATTACTGTATACACTTGTTATGAAGTTTAACTTCCGTGATTCATATAACACAATTTTCCAGATCATAAGGAATATTGTTCTACACGCTTGAATCCGAGTAAATGTACAGTTAAAAATTAAGTGAATGTGAAATTTATAAATATGACAGTTCCCTCCCCCCCTCCTCTAAGACTATTACATTAAGTATGCAAACAATTGACGATTTTGAAAGACCTACGTCACCAATAAGAAGTCTCTAAAAAAGCAAGTATTGCAAGAACACCGAGAACGGTTACATCTGTATCATAACTACTGATAAGGGAAACGTAGCTCACACTTAAGACTTCGAGGCAACTTCAATGATCACACAATTCATATATAAATTAGAATCTTGAGAATAAACCTGGCTACAAGTGTCAAATTTCTGACGATCTAACAAATATACATTAATTGAGACCAGAGAACCATTAATTAGATTTCTAGAGAGTGGACGTGAATCAATCGTCACACTGCCATGTTCCAAATGTCATTTCGAGGGGAGTATGCTATCCTTAATTAAGCAAGGATTTGGACAGCAGCCAGACGGTCTATTAGGGGCACAGTAAACGTTTATTGTTTTATTCAGGGTAAAGCTGTCACAATTGAAAAGTCGCAGAAACTCTGTAACTTTCAAAATACCAGGTCATGCTGACCTCGATTTTGGCGCCACTGAGGAAGTGGCCGAGAGATTTGATTGGTTACACTGGTTAAGTGGCGTGTTTCCCACACCAGCTTTCATTGGTTTTAATATCGCCTAATCGAAAATTTTAATCAGTCTAAGCTTTTGTGCAAGAGAAACCAGTGTAGGCTATGAGGAATTTGCAAGAAATTCCCTCGTAAAAACTGTTGTCTAAGGAATAAGACGAACGGACATGGATTGATGTGAAGCAATTAGTATCTGTTCGAAAACTAAAATCAGACTATTGAGAGCACTAGTCATCGCAATCTTTATGTATTCATGTAAGACATGGACCCTGACAGCAGAATTACAACGAAGAATCCAGGCACTTGAAATGAGATGCTACAGAACCATCCGTGGCATCTCTTACATGGACCACCACATCACAAATGAAGAAGTGCGTAACACTGTTAGGATTGATTTTTTTTAATTAAAATTAATAAGATTGCTATTTTCTTTAAATTGTAATAAAGTAATGTTTATTCAAAATATATTAACAGTAATTTTATTTATTATATGGAACGAAGATAGTTGCTGTGTAGGCGAAAAAAATAAGCAATGTATATTGCCAAAAACTACTAAGATAATCGAATCTTACCAATGTACAATTTGTGTGGAATTAGGTTATAAAGCAACATCTTACTGAGTCAGCTCCTAAGTCTTATCAGTAAAACATATTTTCTGTAACCCAGGCATTGGCGAATTTCCAATTCGGTTAATAAAAGTAGAACAAACCTTTAAATAACTTCCGTTGCTGACGTAAAACAGAATGGTTCTTATCTAATGATGGACAGACGTCGCTACAAAATGGTTCTTATCTAATGATGGACAGACATCGCTGCTGGCTTAGTATGTTAAGACATCGTTGCTGACTTAGTATATTAAGGGATTATTATATTTGGTCCTGACTTGTTCCAAACGAATATAAATAAACCACAAATTTGAGTTTTACCTTATGTCAGGTGACGTAAAGCAAACCGGTTTCGACCGGATGAAACTGATCCCTACCCGATGAGAACGGACATCTTTTCTGACAGGTACGTTAACCCTGACACAGGATGCATATAAATGGACCACGCATCAAAGGGTCAGGTCAGTCTTCTCATTCCAGGTAAAAATAATTGTATATGTCGTAACTTCTTTAGGAATAAGTACTTTTAATATTTGAGATTTTAATAGTAACATTGTTATGTTAGCAACATTGTTCACTTAATACTTTTATTAAAATATATTGTAACGGAATGTTTAAATGTTCTAAAGAATTCATATTTAATTATATTTATGTAATTTTTATTGTAAAGATTGAATTCGCTACCAACTTCATGTTTTGATTTAATGATTGAAATAAAGTATTCTTTAAGTAAGAAAGACTAATATCTAGCAATATATTTTAAATCTATATTCTATTTTAAAATAAGTAAAATGCATTTCTTTAAATTAACTGTTACATTAATTACAGTTATTACATTTTATACTTTGGCTCTCTTGAAATTGATTGAGAATTAACCATTTGTATAATATTCTAAAATGCAGAAGTTATACGAATAAATGAAGTTGGAAAGCTTAATAAGGAAAATATAATATGTATTTAATGAATTTTTATTATAAAGTTTTTAGATGTGTTTCTAGAATGTAGTCAATATCTGTGTGCTGATTAATTAAATAAGGTCAGTTCCGTACCGACGAGATAATAGATGTTTGTCTTCTCATTCCAGATGTAGATGTCTTATCATCGTGGCGACACTCTTTTAAGAGAGCCTGAACTCTCTCTCTCTCTCTCTCTCTCTCTCTCTCTCTCTCTCTCTCTCTCTCTCTCTCTCTCTCTCTCTCTCTCTCTCTCTCTCTCTCTCTCTCTCTCTCTCTCTCTCTCTCACCATGGATATTGACGTTCCTTAACTTACGAGTAATTCCTTCTCATAGCAAGAAATGAGAAGAAGGTTATGTAAAGCTAATCACATAATACCGTCTCACAGCAAGAAATCTTACCAATATTTTTTTTTTTTACATAACAACACCATGAGGCACAAAGTAGGCTATTATGAAGAGCTCCTCACCACTGTTAAAAACAGAAAGCTGAAATGGTATGGCCATGTCATTAGAGCCAACAGTCTATCCAAAACAGTACTGCAGGAGCAGCAGAGAGGGTGAACCCTACAAATTTCCGAGCGTCGATTCGGAAATCTGAGGCTTCTACCAAATAGTAAAAAAAATGGCGTCTATTCGATAAAATAAGATTTCCTTATATACGCCAACGTCGTTGTCATTGACCCTCTCTGCTGCTGGAACTTTCAGTTCTGGGTTAATAATTCTTTTACGAGTTCAACCAAATATTTGATCCAGTCCTTAGGATCTCACAAACAGACTAATCGCTAACACCTCCTCTTGTAGATCAATTAGATTATTGGACTGATCTGTGAGTTTGAAATTAATTCTGGTTAATGAATCATTATGACACCGCATATAGACTGGATTAACCGGAGACTCGATTATTAAAAATCCTGGAGGGGCTATTGGTGCAAACGAATAAAGAATATATCCTTGCTGAGCTTGATTTGATCGTTCGAGATTAATTTGATAGCTTCCTTCGATAACATCGCATACTAAATTGAGCGCAATCACTGAGGATATATTCACGTTGAACGGAGCGATATGCCTACCGCCACCGTTTGGGTCATTATTATGTTTGAGGATTTTTATTTCCTGTGATGCTGTTTTTCTCCATGCATCATGAATTATTTTAAAACCAACATCGATGGTGTCACTGAGAAGTTTTTTTAGTTTTGGTACGTTATATCCCGGTAGTCTAAATGTTGGAATTTCTTCAACTCGGATTTTATATTCTGATGCAAATCTTGTTCTCGATGTGGGGATTTCATCATCGAGTATAACTCGAATAATTTGTGAATTAAATTTTTCCATATCGTCGATGATTTTGTTACATGTTTCTACAACGCTGATAAATTCATCTCGGGTGAGAGAACCGGATTTAAGAGATATTAACAACAGTGAAAAATCATTATTCATCGCTGTGGAATTTTTAACGATTTCAGGTCTGTTAACAAAAAGATACGTCGGATATTTGCCACCCACCTCCTCAAGTTCGTGTGTGATCCCAAAAAACTCTAAGGGTATACTGAACTCTTTATAACTTTTTATTGGATTATTGGGTTTTATCCTGTCTGTGATATAATCGGTTTTTTGTGGTTCTGGTAAATCAACGGTTTCCTGAGGTGGATTTTCAGGCCATCCTAACACGGTTCTGATTGAGCTGTTATAGATATCTACGACGTATCCTTCTGTGCTTATTTCAATTGCGGATGATAGCGTCGGCTCATGAACCGTTATAGCGATTTTTGATTCTGCTCCAGTAATCGATTTTATTCTACGCGCGAATTCATTATTGATTTGTTCAATTTGGTAGGACCCTGTTGGTATTGAAACAACGTTCCAGTCTGGAGTCCCGTCTTCGCGATTCTTGCTCGCAAATACCAGTGAATTATTCGGTTGTTGACCACCGAATGCTACCGATCTGATATTAGGCCAACTGTGATACACTCGTAGTTTTGCTAACGCTATCTCCTTCACTGGGACCGGAGAGGGGAAATTCACACTGAATTCTGGATTCGTTGATGTTATTGAGATCATGCTTGTTTGTACTGGGTTCGTGTTCTCCACTATTCGTTGAAGTAATTCCATCGGTGTTGTCATCGTTGCTATACTCATGTTGTCGCTCTAATTTTGATATCGCGGAATCATAAATACTGACCATCACTGAGAACTCACTATCCGATATCGTTGAGGTTATTGATATCATTCTTTTTTTTTTGGGTTCGTGTTTTCTAATTCCATCGGTGTTGTCATTGTTGCTATACTGTTGTTGTCGCTCTAATTTAGATATCGCGGAATCATAAATACCGACCATCACTGAGAACTCGCTATCTGATATAATCGTGTTATCGAGTGACGACGATATCATCGAGGATAATTGCGAGTACGCGGTTGATACAACATTAAATTTAATCGAGTAATCTTGCAGTTTACTCTGGCTGCATGATGATATCTTTTTTATGATCCCGGTTGATATACCCGTGATTGTAGCCGCCGCAGAAATGCAAATTGGAACTACGATCGGGGCAATCATTGTAACCGATGCGAGTATTATTCCGGCGCCAGTGAGAACGCCTGACAACGAGTACATAGTAACATCAACTGCGGTGATTCTTCGTCGGTATTTTTTCATTTTTTCACGATAACGCTCAGAAAGTGATTTCAAATTCGCGGAAAATTCTTTCACGGTATCATATCGATATCGCGATGATAGAATCATTGACGATTGTGATTCCATTGACTCTGTCAACGGGGTTATTATCGGTTCAATTGATTTCATTGATGTCATTGTTATTTTAAACCCTCTAGTGTTTTCAATTATTCGCCATCGTTAGCGGGAATTGCTAGTTGCTTCAGCCGGAAAAATTATCTACGAGTTCTATACACCAGGTTATTTTTGATCTAATGGTGGAGCTATCAATCGCGACGAAGTAAAAGCTTGGTGTTTTGCCAGTCTCGATAATTAACGTCGCGACGCCACCAGAGTAGGTTCTATTGTCCATGATCAGATTAAATTGATGAATAGAGGCCCACGTTAACCTGTAGATGCCATCAACCTTCGCTTCCCCATCCCACAAGAGATCGACGGTAGTATTAAAAGTATCTTTTTCTCTTATCCAATCCACGATTCTATGATCGGTCGTATACACGATATTTTTAATGCGCTTGTGCGGAATCCTTACCTTTTCAAGATTTTCTATTGGTTTAGAAATATCGAGATAATTTGCCTTGATTTCATTTTCATTCATCATCCTCCCCGCCTCCTTGTTAAAAAAGAAAAGCGATAAAAAGTTTTTAATTTCAGCGAGAGTCATGCCAACCACAGGTGGGGTTCCAAAGAACTTACCAACGATATTTCTTCGAAAAGCATTATAACCTCGTATATGATCATCCAGCTCACGGCCGTGGGCGTCAGTCGCGTCGGTGATTGTAGACACAAGTGCGCCTGGTTTAAGTTGTCCATCCTTGGAATACAGCGCAATAGAGTTTTCAGCGGCGTCGCGCTGCCGTATCAAAATGTTATCCGCGGATATATTACTGGTTTTAAGTCGTCCGTCGCTGGAATACAGCGCAATAGAGTCTTCAGCGACGTCGCGTTGTCGTGTTAAAATGTCATCCGCGGATATATTACTGGTTTTAAGTTGTCCATCCTTGGAAAACAGCGCAATAGAGTTTTCAGCGGCGTCGCGCTGCCGTATCAAAATGTCATTTACGGATATATTACTGGTTTTCAATTTACCCTGGAGATCTTGAAATACAACTATTTCATTCGGGTCAACACTTGTTAAGTTCAACGTCTCAGCGATTTCATCTTCGATTATTTTTTTTATATCACCCGTCGCAGTGTCATCGGGTTTGGGTTTCAGAGGTCTTCCCCAGATATCAATCATTGTTATTGTAAAACTCTTTCTCACTCTAAAATCGTTTTTGACGACTTTGTCGTTGCCAGTGATTACTAGTGTATTCATTTACGACAACATGAGGTGGTTTTCCCCTTGGGTTACCCAACGAGTTAGAAATAGCGTCAAGGACATTTAATACTTCGCTGCCGCATATTGGTGGGTCAATCATCGTTTGTGTTGGTAGCGTAGAATACCAAGTCTTCATTGGAAGGATTTTTATATACCGCATAAACTCTTTCGGCGGGGCTAATCCATATGAATCAAAATAGACAATCCCACGTGGATCAATAGCGTACGCAACCCAGTGAGTTACGGGTCCGGTGCTGTTATCTAAATTAATGATTCCGGTTTCAGTGTTGTTTGGTTTTCTCGGTAATTGATCTCTCATAAAGACACCTCTGAAATTTTTAATCGCCAGTTTTTTAGCGGCATCCATTAAATCAAAATTGGACAAAGGAATCGAAGATTTGGGAACCATAGGTTCGGAAATCGAAGATTTCTGAATTAATAAACCGGTCCTAGTCTCAGGCCTTTTCCGATGTACCATGAATACGGGGTTCCTGGTAGTCTTAGACCCTTTCCGCTGTACCACGAATACGGGGTTCCTGGTAGTCTTAGACCCTTTCCCTTTTTTTTATAACCCTGCCCAGTTGCCTTTTTTAGTGCCATTCCTGCCGCGGTACCAACGGCTCCTAACGCTGCCGCTTTAGCCACCGCTGGGGCTGCTGCTGCAATCAATGCTGGAATCGCAGCTAACAACGGGAATATACCGCCTGTTTTAATCATGCTTTTGATAGCAGCCGCAGAAAGAGTAATCTGGACACCCTTTTTTGCTACTAGTGCATCATTGAAATGTTTTATTTGACGAGTTGTCAGTGATAATTTATTTGCACCACCGGTCATTTGATTAGGTTTCAACGTGATTGTGGTTCCACATTGCTTAGCTGATTTGGATTGCAATTTCTTGACTTGACCGGGAGTTAACGCAACACTAATAACACTATACGACATTATACAATAACAGATTGATCTAATGGAAAAATCCGAAGGATTTTCAATTACATATTTTCTACTGGTGCATCTACTACTCTCATTCTTTCACCAACACCTTCGAGTAGCATTGATTTATCACTGAGAATGACAGCAACCGCTCTGTAATTAATAATACCACCAGGACGGGTTACACGGGCTCTAAAGTGTATATCAACGACAGATTGTCTCATCAAATCAAGGTGTTCCAATGAAAAGTAATAAATTGGATATAGACTTTTGAAATCCAATTGTGATATTTGCAAACCAGTATCAACATTTTGATCACGTGCCATATACGACAATAGGTTATGATACACGCGTGCAATATGATTTTGACCGTAATCAAGTTGTACGTCTTCAGATGGTTCCTGCTGTCCGTTTATTCTCAGCGAGACTTCTCTAACACCTAACTGATCAAATATCATATGACTACGTTGTTGACTACCAACTCGCTCATTATTCTGTAACGCCACAAATATATGACGTGGTGCTGAAACGCCTTGTCGCGCTGCCAGGTGCCATGTGAATATATCATCGACATTATCGGGTTTAATATCCGTACTCACTGATAACCAACTCAACAACGACTTTCCTCCTTGATCCATAAATGATAACAATTTTTCTTAATTTGTGATCGATGGAGTTAACACTGGCATCCACAATGATAGTTTTGTTAAATGGACTTTACCCTCGGGAACACCAGCATCACGCCAGATTGCATCATTATCAGTACCCTTTCGTACAAGCGCTACTGTATGCTTCGCTCCATAGATAACTTTTCGGACGTTTCTACAGAATCCAAATATATGATGCAGTGGAATCGCGCATGAAAATTGTCGACGCTGTCCTTGTAACGTTGCTACGCGTGTTGCAAACCCTAGGTTGTAGTTAATGATATTATTTATGACATCAAAATCACCAGCTGGTCTTACATATCCGGCTGGTGCTGGATTAACTGAAGAAGCATGTGTTGCCTTTACTCTAGAATACTGGTTGTGTTCAGGGTGATCAGTGATATCCTTCGCGAACATCATAGATGGACCAGCTGATCTTGTATAATCATCAGAATATCTCGCTAACCCTATGATTGTTGTAGCCACATCAACTTCACGGTCAATGGATTCAATTTCTTTTCCATCAATGAGATATCTAGCGCTTTCAAATAACGCCATGATACCGTTATTGACAAAACCGACTTTGATAGTTGGGTTATTGTCATATGGTGTATTAGCTTCAACATTTGTTACAAGTTCTCCTTGTACTTCAATAAATGCCTCACACGGTAGAAAATATTTACTGGTATCATGAACTTGAAGTTCAATTCGCGATCGGAGATCCGGTTGTGCTGCGTGATAAGAATAAAATTGAAAATCGCGTACGGAATCATTCTTGAGCACTGGGGCATCCATATCAAATGCTGGATCAGGTGACCTTTTGAACATTTTATTCTATTTATCAGAGTCTAAATCGTAAAATCGTAAACGATTTTCACCGTAGGATTTTCATCGTCGTGTTTTTTTAAAGCCATTTCCCGCTATCATGTTTGCTATCATGTTATTTTGGTCACTTGGAGTCACCAATGACGAAGTCATCAACGATGCTAATTTTTCGTCTACTGCGTTATTTATAATTTTACTAACACTTGCAGGCATTTCCGCTGTAGACGGTAACGGTATCGGTTTCTTTTTTCGTCTAACTAATGATGTTATTTTATTCTTTGCGGCTGAAAACGCTTTTCCGGCAAGATCTCCAGCGAAATCTCCGATTTTGCTAATACCCTTATCACGAATAACATCGATGGCTTTCATTCCTAGTTGTTTAGCCAACGGCATCACTTTTGGAGCCATTCTCGAAAATAATCCTAAAATGGTATCACCGAGACCATCTCCGTAGTATGCTCTATAAACAGGCAATCGTGAGTTTACCACATAGACGCTAGTTGGTTTGTCATGGTTGTAGTGTATGATCATTATTTGAAATCAGAAACAATTTTTCAATTGTAAAAAAATTTATCAATTGTAAATTCAGTCGCTGTGATACCCACTTGATAACTCGCCAATGAAATCTCGATATGTTTTGATATCCATGATACCACCTTGAAATAACCGCCTGCAGATATCAGCTGCCTCATTAATTATTTCCGGTGAGTTATTTCCAGCTCGGAACCCTCCTACAAGAACTTCTAATCGTGATATATCACTGAGAACACTATCAGGACATGAAATCCTTGGATTCTCACTGGAATCTCGCAATCCACTTCCGCTATAACCCATTGCTTCATCCAGTTTTTCATTCAGTTTTTCTTCATCAGTGGGTTGTAAATAACCAAGAGGATCATTATCATCATCATCATCATCAGGTGGTAGTTGTTGTTTTTCAGGCGAGAAAAATATCTTTGCAGGTTGTTGTTTTTTAGGTGAAAAAGATATTTTCTTTGCAGGTTGCTGTCGCTGCCTTTGCAATTTTGGCGGTTTTTGTTGTTGTTTTAGTTCTTCAAATTGTTTATACACTATACCCACCGCATCGATATATTCGATGTATGATGCACTATCTGTCTTAATCTGACTTGTTTTAGTTTTGATTTTGTAGAATATATCAGCCCAATGAGTTATACTTCTAACAAACTTATGATGTTCTGGTTTCAACATATTTTTCCTGTTTTCATAAGTCGTAACAACAAGCGCAGGAATTTCTGTTGGATCAGTCTTATCAATTGCTGCTAACCCTTCCTCGTTAAATCTCACGCGTAAATCATCTACTGTTCTTTTTTATTCCATTTTTTGTACAGCCTGTTTTGTTTGTTCAGTTTTCGCTGCTATTTTTTCGAGTTCACCGATAACAGATTTCCCCGTCTCGGGATCATCTCCCATTATAGCACGCTCTACCCCTTTCGTTGCTGTGGTTACTGGTTTAAACAATTCCTCGGATCCCTCAGCAAAATCAGTCTGAAGACTCTGTCGTTGTTGCAGTTTATTTCTTACAGAGTCGCGAATTGGTATAAATCTCCTAATTGCATCCAGTCGTTCACGAGCCAATCTAGTTGTTAATGCTTCATTGACCATTATTTGAAATCAGAAACAATTTTTCAATTGTAAAACAATTTTCCCGAACCTGACCTAACAGACGAAAACATTTGACATGTCAGATTCTGAGGGCGAAAACCCGAGGTTTTTTACACAGGATTTTCGAGATTTTTTATCAAAAAGGGCTAAATCAAGCAAATCTTACATGAATTTCAATCAAAAAATGCTAAAAAAAAGGAGAATCTGATACGAATTATGGCTAAAAAGTGTAATCTGATAAAAAATCTCGAAAATCCTGTGTAAAAAACCTCGGCTTTTCGCCCTCAGAAACCATGAAATGTCTGACCTGTTTGAGCAATTTTATCTTGAAAACTATGTTTTTTTCATCGCGGGTGGGTAAGAATACACAAAAATTGTTAAAACTTGAACAGTTTTAACAAAAATAAAAAATTATTACTAACCTGTGAGATGATTTTGACATTCAATCAAAAAATGCTAAAAAAAATGAAAATCTCTTTGAGGGTTGGTCACGGTCAAAATCGTTCATTTTCTTGAATTAACGCTCGTAGGTTTCTAACTTTAGAATTGATATCCTTTTTCAATTCGTATTCGTTACCTAATTCTTTTCGTATTCCTTCTACGATAGTATATAACGGGACGAACACACTTACGTCACTGGAAAATGAAAGAGAGTCTCGAATAGAATTCTGAATTCTCTTGATGAATGCGTATTTCTTGGGTAGCATATACTTGTTAGTGTTAACTCCGTATTCTATATCCTGATAATCCGACATGATTTGATCAGGATTTAACCCATCTGATAGTTTGATATCCTGATTTTTCAATTTTGCTATTTCAGCAATAATGCTATTCATATTTTCAGAATTCATATTCTATGGTGATTACATATTTCTAAATGAAAATTATGACGCATCAGACATAAATAAATTGAATTCTCTGTTCGGTCTTTTTTGAAATCGCCGATCGATAAATCCCCTCTGCAACGAATCGTACTGAGGCTCTACAAATACCGAAGTGCCTACTGGCTTCATTCATTATTGGAATATTTTTTCTTCATTAGTTATTGTATTCAAAGATTTTACGGGTCTCTTCCCAACCGTTTTGCAAGTCCCAGTCTTTCCTCGTTTGATATTCTCACTTTGTGTAACAGCTTGCAGATTTGATAAAGAATTGTTCCTTGGATTAGAATCTTTATGATCAATAACAGAATCATCCTCGATCAATCCATTGAAACATTCATACGCGAAACGATGATTGAGATAAGTTTTCTTTTCTTTTCCCCCACCAACAGTAAACTTCAAATACCCGTGATTACTCACAACACCAACTGGTTTCTTCAGTCTACAGTGTCTGACAGTACCATCACTGGATGCTTCATAATTTGTAATCAAGGGATGTGGTCTGAATTCTTGGTTCATTATATACTATACTATTCTTTGTCTAATTCATTGTTTGGTTTAATAATAAATCTTTCAATATAGTCTTGAGGTGTTCTTATGACTTTATCCTTGACTCTGACAGTGTCAGGGTCAGGGACTTTGTCAGGGACAGAGTCAAGGTCAGAATTTTTGATTGAAAATTCATATGATTTTCCATTTTTGATTCTTTTGTCATAATAACGCTTCAATTCCCTGTATCGTTTGCCACCGCAATTCCAACACAATTGCGATTTTCCCCTGACCCCAACCCCACATCGTATGCAAGGTAACGGACCAAGGCTTCCACGACGAAAACTTTGCATATGATACCCACAGAATTTGCTTCTGCATGATTTGTTACACGGTGTCGTTGATCCAATCGTAAGCCATTTGCAGTGATTCATTATATATAAATCTTTCATTTAAATGCTTGTTTTAATTATAGTATGGAGGAGTTCAAGAGATTATCGAAAATTAAGCCCTGGAAAAATGTTAAATTCAATCTCGATACACCAAAGAGTAGAATTCGTGATAGAATTATACTGAAGGAGTTCCAAAGATTATCGAAAATTAAACCCTGGAAAAATGTTAAATTCAATCTCGATACACCAAAGAGCAGAATTCGTGATAGAATTATACTGAAGGAGTTCCAAAGATTATCGAAAATTAAACCCTGGAAAAATGTTAAATTCAATCTCGATAATGAGTTCCAAAGATTATCGAAAATTAAACCCTGGAAAAATGTTAAATTCAATCTCGATAATGAGTTCCAAAGATTATCGAAAATTAAACAATAAAAATGTTAAATTCAATCTCGATAATGAGTTCCAAAGATTATCGAAAATTAAACCCTGGAAAAATGTTAAATTCAATCTCGATAATGAGTTCCAAAGATTATCGAAAATTAAGCCCTGGAAAAATGTTGAATTCAATCTCGATAGAGTCTCTAATACACCAAAACGTCTAATCGGTGACAGAACTATACTGGGTAAAATCAGGGAGTGTTTTAATGAATTCTACCGAGACGGTGCAGCATACTGTTGGTCGACATTTCGAATTATCAATGATGATGTTAATGTACCCAACATCGATGCTACTATGAACGATGAAAGAGCAGCTGAGGTGATTTCACACCTTGGCGAGCCAACGGGTTGGAAATCCAAAGGGGGAATTCAAAGAATTTTATCAAGGAAAATCAAAGATGGAAATCCAAAGGTAAATTGCAAAGCAATTCCCAAACAAAGCAATTCTCAACAGAAGTATTTTTTCAGAATAAAATTCATTATCGAAGTCGAAGGTAAATGGATTATCAGGGATAAATTTGGACCAATCCTCAGGAATAAAAAAACTGTCATTGTGAGTAGAGATTCCAAACCAGGAATTCTAACTGGAATCGACAAACCATACTACGAGAGATCTTATCCTGTAACAGCAATCGTTTATGGGATATATCCGTTAAATAATAAACCCGATATCGCAAAACTAGCTCCTATGAAATATTCACCGTTGACTTCGTCAAGGCTCAATTGTGTAGCAACACGGGTAATGGAACACTTCACAAATGCATCCCGAGGAAATAAACTAACTGATCTGCGACGTAAGAAAATAACCGAATGGGAACTGACAGTGAAACAGCACGGTGCAAAGATTTCTGATATAGCTAAATTAGAAACATCATTAAGATTCCCAATAACCGTTATGACGATAACCGGAGAGGTTTTATACGAACCGAAATATAACAAAAATGGAGCGCCAATACAAATTATTGATCATAACAAACACGCGTGGACACCTGCGGTAACAATATTTCCACGAGAACGAACCGTGAGATATATCCCCGAGGAGTTCGTCGGGGATGTTTTTTATAATGAGAAATTATTCGATGCTATTCATGCGTTGTGTAAAGATGATCCTGTGTCAGTATGGTTACTTAGAAGTGATGAAGATCCCGAAATAGGATTCGATCAATTTGTAAGACCAAATGGTGAATTATATCGCGTTGAAGAATTAGATAACAGAATGAGAAAAATCGCTAGTGATTTTTCACCGGAGAGTTCCCATAAAAAACTACTCACGGATAGTTTTACTATTCCATCAGTGGTAGCTCACTTCGCAAGAGAAAAAAACTCATGGCGTCCAACACGAAGTGATTTTCTCGAGGACGTTAAATCGAACTGCGTCGAATTCGGTCATGGAGGACTGTGGAATACAAAATACTCACGTGATGGTATGATTTCAATTGATATATCCGCGTGTTATCCTGGAAGTTTTCTCGGGTATGGAGAATGCGCTGAGTATTTTAAACGATTTGGACACCCCACGCATGAAATGACTCGTGTTGCGATTAATGGTCCATTGCCTGATTTTGATTTAACTGGATTCGCTCGTGTGATATCATTTGAACTCACTACAGGGTTACATCCGTGTAGTTATCTTTGGCTTGGTAGACATATATCTGAAAAACACTGGATGCCAGTAGTGTTACTACGATATATGATCGATTGTGGTATGCTAATATCGTTGATTGTTTCCGAAGCTATTATATCCTATCGAGCTCAGAAAGAAGTTTGGCTACCACAACCCGATCTAGATAGAATAATTAGCGAACAGCGAAAACGGTTTCCTGATTTCAGCGAGGAAGAAGTCATGAATTGGTCTAAGAAGTTATTTGAAATTAAAAGCGGACAAGCAAAAGATTTTGGACGAAGAATAATCGGTAAATTTACCCAGGGTGGAGGATACGACAATGCAAAATATTCTTCGCGGTTGATTATAGACGTCGCTGAATACGATTTTATTGTAACGGATTTAACGAAACAAGGAAAACTTGTATCCCGTAAGGATGCTTTTCTATCCAATGGTGAGAAATTGGGTACGGTTGTTACCTACTGTGATGGATATAATTCCCAGTACACACATTTGAGAGGTTCTATGCTAGCCTATGCTTGTATTAATCTATTTTCGATGATAAATAGATTTCCTAATGCCGCGGTTAGAGTAGCCACTGATTCTATGTATATCCACGAGAAATACAAATCAGCTGTAGCGTCATTCACAGATCCGGAGGAAGCGTGGGGGTGTTGGAGATTTAAAAAGGAAACGCTACATGAGTATTGTGAATCCGCAGATGTTACCATGGATGATAAATATCTTTCGTGTAACCGTATTGAAATTCAATCAGAATTTTCTAATGCACCACCGGTATCTGATCCAATATGTAGATATAAGACAGTTTATTTAAACGGTTGTGGTGGGTCAGGAAAGACAACTCGTGCAATTGAATTATTTCGTCGGTCAACCATGATTGTCCTAACACCTACTCACAGACTCGCCAGAGAGATGATACAGCGAGGGGTAAATGTCCGTACCTATCACAGTTTTTTTCGATGGAAGGGTGACAAATGGACTCCTGAGCGTATGGGTGATAATTTCATTCCTGAAATCATAATTTGGGATGAAATATGCACAGTGTCATTAGATGTATTACAAACATTTCTCGAGTGGTTGTTAAACAAAAACATAAAAGTCGTCATGTGCGGTGATCACGGCCAACCACCACCATTTGTCGGTGCATCCCCACATGAATGGCTAAAGGGTTTTGTAGACTATTATGAAGAAATCACCACTGATTATAGATCACTTGATGAACGATTACGAGAATTCAAAGCGCTAATTAGACTACAACCGGATAGAATCCAGTGTGAAATAGCCCGTGAGGTGATTTCAGAGACTCCAATGAATGAGTTTTGGGAAGCGTGGAGACCAAACGATTTGATAATTGCAAGTAGAAAAATAGTCAGAGACACACTTCAGATGAAGTTATTTGAAACGCATAAAGAAAAATTTGCAACACTTCCAGTACCGTTGTGTTATAGGCCATCGGATACACGAAAACAGAATATAGAAGTTGATATTCCAGGACAGCGTGAAAAACAAATTCTCGTATTAAATGATATTGTGCTGGTTGATATCAGCGTCGTCGAAGATGCATTGCGTGCTAATAAATCCCCGTGGACGCTAGGATACGCAGCGACGATACACTCCTCACAGGGATTGACTATCACAGACACAATTGTTTGGATGGTAGATAATCGCATCGAATGGTCGAATTTAGTCTATCTCGCAGTATCCAGAGTACGAAGTATAAATCAGCTTAGAAGAATTGTCCTTGAAAATCCTAATGACAATGCAATAAGTGATACTGTCACCGGTGATTTCATCACTGGTGATTTCATCACTGGTGATTTTATCACTAAGGACATAATCAGAAAAAAACTTTCTGGTTATAAACAGCAGGATAAAAAAAATAAACGAGAATTTGATATTGATGTTGAATTAATAATCGCGTTACGACAACAACAGAATAATCACTGCGTGAGTTGCAATTGTGTAATGAATTGGTGTTGGTCAGATAGGGATTCTCGACAATTTACCGTGGATAGAAAAAATAGCAGTATTGGTCATACAAGAGATAATGTGATGCTGACTTGTCTTGAGTGCAACAGGCGCCGGGGTGCCAGCACAATGCCTCTGGGGGGTGCTAGTTAAGACCCCGTGGTGGTAATTGAGTATCCTCGGGTATTACTTGCAGTTGTTGTCGTGTAAAACCCCGCTGAGGGGCAGTTGAATCCAATTTATAGATTGCTGGTCTACCAGTTGATCGTGTTATGCCAGATATTTTATGCGCGGTAACACTCCAAATAGGATCAGTAGCCCTTTTTGTGCCACCCTCAAGCTCTCCTGGTTCGTATAAATACCTAACAGTGACATTACTATCAAGAATTGGTTGGGAAACGCTAGAATCATTTTGTGAAATCCCTTGAATTTCCATTTTAGGTATAGACTTCTTTTTAATCGCGTTGATAGGTTTCATGTGAATTGTTCTAGTAATCTCATTATTCAGTGCGGTAATCACAGCTGGTAACCTTTTGACCCATTCACGGGATCGCTTTTCTTGGATGAATTCTTTTGCGTATTGATATCCAAATAACCGCTCAGCAAGAGTCCGATTAAATCGTTCTACAATTGCCTGATCGCGATGTAACGCAGTATGCCCTCGTCTGATGGTGACATTGTGATGTTTCATTGCAGATGCAACCACACCTTGAAATTCCTTGCCAGGATCAACTTGTAACAGATTTGGCCAGTGCAGAGGACCTCGTCGATAAATCCTTTCAAATGCAGAAGCGACTTCAGTTGATGATTTTGTTTGCAGCGGCTCTGCTTCTTTGTATCGACTCGCAATATCAACTACAGTTAACGCGTATTTGTAACCACGATCATGAGGTAAAAATAATATATCAGCCTGATGAACTTCATTGGGTCCGGTAACATCAAAATGCGAGTAATTAATTTGTTTAGGACGCGGTAGATAAATTTGCCATATCGCCTGTTTGGATAACCAATTAGCCGCAGTGGTTTTTTTTCACCTTTGCAGCGCTAGCGAGTTTATTGATTGCAGCGCTACCCCTCCAGTATCCTTTTGGAGAATAATAAATAGATTCCATGTTGTTATTAATTACCAGCACCTAACATCAATTTGCTTTTCATAGCCGATTTTATCAAAAATGAAGCCAATTTTTCTTTGAAAGATTTATCAGGAATAGCATTTAACGCATGAATTAATTTCACATCTGCTAGATGCCTGTGTTGCAAATCACTGCTTTTATATGCAACATCATGAGCATGACACGCCTTATCAATGGCGTTTATTGGTTCTTCACCGGGTTTGGGTTGGTTATTATTGAGTCTGATATCAAGTCTTGTTCCCGGTCCACAGTAGCTATATCCTGGAAGGTGCTTTTCTCCGGGGTACTTTGCCCATGGGGTTCCAGGGAGCTTTGCCAATTTGGCTGCGATATCACCTCCTCGTTTTTTTTTAAATCATCATTTCCTGCAGATTTCATAGACACAAATCTAAATTTCTTTGTACCACATGTTACGCATTTACCAGAAAGCGCTGATAGGTTATTTCTAGTTGTAATCGTCGTCAAGTCATCTGTGCCAGTACGCGTTTTACACTTCACACAATATAGATCCATAATTTATGTATAGAAATATGGATATAATTGATTTTTCAGCGACCAAAGCAAGAGAACCGGTTAAGCATCATGCAGCGCTACCAAACTCTATCCGCGCAATTATAATCGGGCCATCTGGATCCGGTAAAACGCAATTGTTGCTCAATTTAATAATGAGATGGATGAAATGGGATAAGTTGTATTTAATTGCTCCTAGCGTAGATGATCAACGATGTTATGAAGTGCTAAAAGATTTTAACGAGAATGCATCAGAAATTAAGGGTGAAAACGCCATTGATTTTATAATTGATATTGACGAGGCGCCATCCGTGGATGACCTTGATGGGAACATTAACAATTTAGTCGTATACGACGATGTGATGTTAGACAATCAAAAAAACCCAGCTAGGATCTTTTCCCGTGGGCGTCACAAAAACACTGACGTGATATATGTCACTCAACGATACACTCAGATTCCAAAAGTGATTAGAGACAACTGTAACCTACTGTGTGTATTTAACGGCGTTGATACTCATACTCTTAGAATTATTTGGCAGACATGGTGCTCTGATATGGACTTCAATCAATTTAAAAATTTCTTTAGTAACGCTCAATCGACTCCGCACGGATTTATAACAATAAATTTACATGATCCTCGGACACGATATCGTATCGGACTCGATCAAATATTCGGTTGAACTCGTAAATGATTTTCGTTAACCCATAGCAGCAGAGAGGGTGAATGACAACGACGTTGGCGTATATAAGGAAATCTTATTTTATCGAATAGACGCCATTTTTTTTACTATTTGGTAGAAGCCTCAGATTTCCGAATCGACGCTCGGAAATTTGTAGGGTTCACCCTCTCTGCTGCTGCAGGGCAGCGTCCAAGGTGGCAGAAGGAGAGTAGACAGAGAAAAAGTTTTGCGGAGACACGGACATTGGCACATGATCGAAACAAGTGGAGGGAACTGGTCAGATGTTTAGCAGCACAGTGTCTCAACGACCAATGCTAGGTCAAGATGATGATGATGATGATGATGATGATGATGATGATGATGATGATGAAGCACAGGGAGAAAATAGCTCCTGAGAGTGCAATCATGAGAGTGTAACCTGTAACGTGAAATCTGAGACTAGCAAATTCTAAGGGTGGAATCCGGAGACGTATAATTCTGTGACTTAATCCTGTTACATATAAATATTGAGTGTTCTGGGACGAATTGTTGAGGGTGGAATCCGGAGATCCAGGTGTCTGAATAGCTACAGTGGAAGTCGAACGAACCGAAGAACAAGTTATGAAATCATACAAGTCGTTGACTTCGATTGTTCACTCGATCCTATGATGAACTAAATTTATCAGTAAACATATCAGCTATTTTATTTAAATCCATTTGTTGTTTCCTTTGTGAATCGAGAAATTTTGTTGTTTAAAAGCTGAGATATTCTTAATGTAATGACTTCGCATAGTTGTTTTATGTAATTGATTAAATTGTTTGTTTACCTGTACGGGGGAGGGGTCGTGTTTGTTAGTTCTATATATCTGCTCAGATGTCTATATATTTCATCTATAAGTTTCACCACTTATATTTACTCGAACCGGGTAGTTACATCGAGGGCGGTCTACCTCTAGATAATGAAACCAAATTAAGCGGGACACCAGTCAGTAGAAACTCCCGGTCCCCGACATATATATTATTCATTCTTATTTCATGCTACTGGTAGTATATGTGTAAGTTAAGTCTGAGTTATCTGTCCTTGGAAACTCTTCCTTTTAAATAGGTCAAAATGGCGGAATATGCTCAACTTTCAGTACTTATATTGACAAACAAGACAATATTTGCAATTTACTGACTTTTTTAAAATATAGTTTCAATATGGCATAGCTTGGCTTCAATTTCAGGAACCATTTATTGATTTGCAGACATGGAGATTGATGAAGACCATGTGCAATACTTATTAAGCATGGGTTTTCCGAGTGAACTAGATGTGAGAAAGGCGCTTCGAGCAGCAAAAAATGACGTCAATGATGCTGTTGCTATCCTTACAAACGACCATCCAGTAACTTCTTTCGATGCTTTGGATGATATAGATATAGAAATGAAAGATATCCATCCAAAAAACACTCAGGGTCCCGTGTATGGGCCTGCCTTGCCACCTTCGTACGATGAAGTTGTGGAATCGGAGGTGAGAATGTAACTGTTAGACGTTTAATGTTTTACTACCTTAACACTCGGTGTCATGTATTTCGCAAGAGAAATGGAGGTCATATTTCAACATTGTCTGATATAGTTGGAAACTTTGAATCAGTTCACTTTATTTATAATATCAGTATACAAAAACGTTCACACTAATTGCGTTGTTTGGGCCAAATAAACGGCGTTGCGTAGCGTGTTCTCCGGTAAACTAACAGCGTAACTCTAGGCCAAATTTTGAGGACTATCTCGCACACTTGGCAACCCATATTGACACTTTTGCACATATTAAAGTCTTATTGCTTGAGTTAAACCCTACTTTGATGTATGTTATTCCTGACAATGTATTCTGATCTAAGCAAATGAATGTGTTTCATTTGACATCTATTTTAGTTGGTTGAAGGAATGCTAGTCCTACAATGTAAGCCCCGACGCTGATGTTTATGTTTGCTCGCGTCTGGTAGCACTAAAATCAAGATCAACATGTGATACGTCTTACGGGTAGGACTAAAGGAATGCCAGAGTTGGTTAAGTTTAATGAAACAAAGATAATTATTTTCATCAGCAGTATGTTTTTATTTGTCTCTTTAAACAAGCTTACTCCAGCTGCAAGTAACAATACTACTGTATATCTACTTTGATGCAAATTTCGTAAATTTAAACACATTCAAGTGGTTGCATTATCAAAATCTGCATCCATTTTATTTCCCCTTGATGAGTTTAGGTAGATGAAGAATGGTGAATTTGGTTGAACTAGGGTTAATTTTCTTTCATGAAAAGATTGTCTAATCTGAAATTTTCAATTTTCTTTAATGAAATGAATGTTAGATATTATCGTTTTTTCAACCTACATTACCATTCCTTGGTCATCCTTATCAACCACTTGGATGTGCTGGGATTTGTTTGAGTTAGGTGAAGGGTGTCAAAGTATAGTACAGTATGACAAGCAGTTAGACTCCAAGCTGTGCAACAGGGTTCGTGTGGGCTACCATTTTAACTCATTAACCCTTGGTGCTACATTTGTGCATTATGAGATAGTATCTTACTTCTGAGCTCTGAAGCATCAAGGTCATTTAAGATGCACCACTATGCTTGGTATTACAGAAAAGTAGACGGACATACTTACATTCATTTAAAAATAAAAACAAACCCAAACATTTTAATTTTTTTTAATAATCAGAAATAATATTGTTCAAGGTTATTAGATTCAAATGTAGTAGAGTTTTTTTCTGGTTTCTTCTTTTGATGACTTGTTCAGTTTCATTTTATCATTAAACAACATTGTAGTATTTTGCATTAATTGTATTCTCATATAACATAACTTGTATACAAAATGTTAATAAAATTAGGTCTTGGAAATCTATGTTTGTGGTCTTTGAAAGTTTGGGAAAAGTCTTTGAATTTATCATTCAGAATTCTGTATGAACCCTGCCTGTGGATGCCACAGTGATTTGGAGAAAGCCTGATTCAAACAAAGAACAGATAAAATATCATCCTTTTAAACTGTTCCATATAATATTTAAACGGTTTCTACTTTTAATCTTTACATTTATAAGATTAAAAGCTATAATATTGAGTATAAAAAGTCTGATCATTAAACTATGTTCATTTTCAGGAAAATCAGGCAAGAATAGAAAACTCACTTTATGCATATTTTCCATAACTGTTTGGAAAACGATTGATTGTGGCATAAGTGGAGGGAGTCTGCTTCACAATCTCTTTGATGATAAAGTATTTAAGAAATATTGTATTTCTTCAGTGTTGCAACCAAACTTAAATGATAATAAATTTCTCTTGGTATAATTAATGTTTGTCACCAGTCTTAAAAGCTGCCATATTTATAAACATAATTTCACATGCAAATTTTGTATCAGACATTGACTTTTGGTTAGTTAAATCACCCGAGTTCTTCTAAACGCTTTTTTAGAGATGCAGAAAATCACCCATGCAGGAGTCCTCCATATGCATGCAGTTAGCTGGGTGGCAAATTTAAAAGCTTGCCATTCCTACTTCAACAACCTACTGAGTTTATTATTTGATCAATTTAGCTATGCTGATATTTATAATGACAGAATTCAGTGGTTAAAATACCCCTGGATATGCCTGCTTTATTTGTATATGAAAAGAACATGATGCAGTAGCTGGGCGGCAAGTTCCAAGATTTGGACTAGCTTCTTGGGTTGGAAAATGTGCTGTTATTTACAGTGGCTGAATTCAGAGGCAGAAAGATCCTGAGATGTACTTATGGTTATTATAAGAGTACATCAGAGCTTTAGATTCCATTCTTGTGTTCATTTCTGATTGTAGCCAAATAAATAGTGCATGCGACCTCGAAATCAAGACTTGGACAGAATGTCTTTTTAAAATTTGGTAAGTATTTTAGGTTAAATGGCAAACTGACAATGATTTTAATCAGATTCAGAAGAGTGCTAAAGTTGCTAGAACTGAGACTTTGGATGGGATAGTAGCCATGCTTAAGTTGCTAGAACTGAGACTTTGGATGGGATAGTAGCCATGCTTAAGTTGCTAGAACTGACAGTTTGGATGGGATAGTAGCCAAGTGTGTGATGCTTGACTTAGTGTTTGGAATAAGACCATTCCTTGGATTGAAAAAACAAGAGTTACACCACTGTCAGGCTGTTCTGTGCATCTAAGATCACTAATATTGATGCAGAACCCATACTATTCTCTTTTTTGAAATATGATATCTGTTTCAAAATTTGCATATCTGCTTGTAGCATTGGTTTTAAGGAATACTTTATTTTCAGTAGAAATTGTTTTGAGTTCTTTCTATATTATAAACACATTTGGTGCACATTTAAGAACAATCATATTCATATTCAGCATATTTTGGCAAAATGACTTAAAAAGAGAAGAACAGAACTTTGTATTGAATTTTAACTGAGTAACTAACTAGATTACAGGATTATACTTGCAAGTTAGCAGGAATTCTAAATTAAAGATATTTTTGTTTGTTTTTACTTTCTTAAAGTTCATTTTAAAATGGCATTTTATAGAAATAGATAATACTATTCGTCCTAATTTCTTGGCTGCCAATACAAATTTACCATAACTGTTAATTGACATTACACTGAAGAATTAAAATCAGTATATGAATGGACTAAATTTAAAAAAAGAAATGAAATTGTGACCTCTAGTGGTCTAAATCGATTATCGTATGGATCACTGCCATCTCGCCTCAGTTTGCATGGGTTCAATTCTCGGGTTTGGCCAATGTGGGAAAGCTTGTAAGTTGCTTCTTGTTGGTCAGTGGTTCTTTCCAGGGGTTTCAGGTTCTTCCTCCACCATTTATACTGGCTGCAATTTATAGCCTGTCTTGCTTAAATAGTACTTGCTTTGCTGTTTTTTTCTTTCATATATTCACAAAAGTTAGTAAACACAAAATACAAGGTTGACCTTATTATAGCATCTTGTCAAATTCCACAACATAGTATTGTGCCATATATTTGTGACCTACATAATTGCATTTTAATGCTGAATCTTTAATAATGTAATTTCTAGTCTCTGCTTTCAAGCTACATCATTTTTTATAAGACTGGTAATGTGGTATGTCAAGCTACATCATTTTATATAAGACTGGTAATGTGGTATGTCAAGCTACATCATTTTTTATAAGACTGGTAATGTGGTATGTCAAGCTACATCATTTTTTATAAGACTGGTAATGTGGTATGTCAAGCTACATCATTTTATATAAGAATGGTATGTAGGCTACATTAGTTTATTTAAGACTGGTATATAAAGCCACATCATTTCATATAAGAATGGTATGTAACATACCTTAGTTTATATAATCTTTTATATAAAACTACATTAGTTTATATATGACTGGCATGCAAAGCTATAACAGTTTACATTTGATTAATAATGACAAGATACTTGTTATTTTCTTTAGCAGAAGGTAGATGAAGTGATGTTAGAAAATCCTGGAGTCGGCGAGGGACATGGAGAAGATGAGAATCCCTATGAGTTCCCAGTCACAAACTTGTATGAACTGGAAGGGAGAGTGTTTGCAGAGCATTGGTCCATACCTTATAAGCGTGAAGAATCATTGGGGAAATGCCTGGTTGCAGCAACAAGATTGGCAGAAGCAGGTACACTCATATAACACTCATAGAGTCATTGTCTAGAATTAAGGATAGTTTTAGGAATTCTGAAAAAAATATCAGTATGTAATTATCATTAAGAAAATGTTATAAATTGCATTTCATGGACAGAGGACATCTTTTTGTCGTAGATGTTCTTTTTCAGTGCTTATATAGGAAGAGGTAACCTATTTACAGAGGTCTCGGAAAAGCTTAATTACGCGTATTTGGAAGCAGATATTTGGTCTGGGACACAGAAAATCACCCATGTATGAGTCCTCCATACGCATGCAAATAGCTGGGCGGCAAATTCAAAGATTTGACAGCCCTGCTTCAACAACTTACTGAGGGAGAATATGTTGATTACTTTATCAATTTAGCTGTGCTAATATTTACAATAACAGAATTCAGTGGTTAAAATAGCCCCCAGATGTGTCTGCTGTATTTATAAGAGTACATCAAAAGAACATGTTGCAATAGCTGGGCAGCAAGTTTAAAGACTTCGACTAGCAGCTTGGGTGGGAAAATTTGCTGAAATTTACAACGACTGAATTCAGAGACGGAAAGATCCAGAGATGTACATGTGGTTGTTATAATATTATATGAGTACACCAGAACTTTAGCTTCCATAATTGTGTTTATTTCTGATTGTAGCCAAATAAATAGTGCATGACCTCGAAATCAAGACATATCAAGAGTTGGACAAAACGTTATTTGCAAATCTTAAATGGCAAACTGAAAAAGATTTTAATGAGATTCAGAAGAGTGCTGAAGTTGTTAGAGCTGACAGTTTGGATGGAATAGTAGCCGAGTGTAAGAAGTGTGTGATGCCTGGCATAGTGTTTGGAATACGACCATTAATTGGATTGACAAAAATCAGTCTCATCCTGAAGGACTAACAAGAGTTACACCACTGTCAGGATATTCTGTGCATCTGAAGTCACCAATTTTGGCACAAAACTCATACCGAATTCAGTTGATGAAAATAAAATTATGCAATGCTTACCAATTGAAAAGCTGCAATTATCCCAGAATATTATATTCAAAATAATACAAAGCTTAGACAAATGGGATATCGCCCCTATAATTCATCGACTCGATATTGCGGCCTGTTCTGCGCATAGCTGTCAAAAGATGTAATGTTTATGCATCAGGCAATGGAAATGAAATACATTACTTTGGACTCTTTCTGGCATTTCAGCCAAAAATTGAATTTTCAACCAAAACAACATGTGATCCATTGTTTACAGAAATGACATATCCTTGTGCAGAATTACCAGGCACACCGAATACACCGACACAGTTATACATGTCATTGTTATAAAGAATGTGAAAAATTAAACGCAATGGCAACCATCAGTTCTTCTAATTTGCAAAGTTCAACATTGTTTGGGATGGAACTGCAACTTTTGCTGGTGGGACTCCAATTATTACCAGAATGTGAGTCCTATAATCCTAGCGAGACCTCTGCTATTTACATTGATGATTGTGAACTTCCTCCTACTCTTATTTTGCAAATGTATACTTCCTTTCTTGAGACAGATTTATTGACTAAAGCTGAAACTTGTAGTTGGATATTTTCCATCGCAGTTTATTTCATCATGCGATAAACAGTTTGGTCCCGTGTTATTTCTCTATTTCAGTAAGAAGTACTTTAATTCTTCTTTGCATGCATTAGGGTTTAAGCACGTTATTGGTTATATAATGCAGTACTCACACTATGTGGCAGTGCTCAGTCTTATTAGATTTTATTTGACGTAAATGAAAACTTTTTTCAGACATAAGACATTTTTATATTGACTGAAGCATTTATTTGATTTCTTACTTTGCACTTGACTGTTAGCTTAGGTGAATTCTTTGCTGATTTTGCTTTGTTATTGTTTTGTTCTTTCTAGTTAATGTAAATAATGGGTGGGATTAGGTGTGGGGCTTTCAGTAAAAGTAAAATGTTAGAAAATATTACCAAACTTGCATTTACCTGTTTAGGATGCCATTCTGAGACTTCACTTCTAAATTATGTACACCATGGTCAGTTGATAGATGGCAGATGTTTTAAATGACATAATTGTATCAGGCAATGAGAGTGCTAGAAAATGGTTCAACAAGGATGTAGATCCTGTTAGTCTTACTGTGGATGACAACTTGGTTTGTAAATTTCTTAATGCTGCATTCACCAGAGGCTGGCATGGTTGTCACTTCTTCCCCCAACCCCCAAACTCCAGCATAAATGTTACCCATACACTGCTATGGCTCTTCATTCTTGTAATAACAACACTGGACAATTACTCCTCTGGTTCTTATTGATCTGGTTCAGACCTTAGTATGTGCTTCATTGATGTCCGCCTTTAGAATTATTACATCACATTTTGGGGCCTTGAGTGGCAGAGTGGTCTCAAGTGCTCTCCGTTACGGATCACTGCCATCTCAGCTCTGTCTGCATGGGTTCAAGTATCGGATTCGGCCAATGTTAGTATGTGAGAAAGCTTGCCAGTAGCTTTTTGTGGGTCGGTGGTTCTTTCTGGGGTTTTCTATGGTTCTTCCGTCACCATGTATATCCTATCTTGTGCTGAAAAATGGCATTAAACCCTACTACAACAACATCACATTTTAGTCCAAACAGGAATATCTTACTTAAAAAAATTCTGAAGCCTGGATGGTAGCATCTTGTAATGTTTTAAGAGGCAACTACAAGACAGAGTCATCAACAAGCCTTCTTCTCACAGTCACGAGTCCTATCCAGCTTAAATTTTATAAAGCTTATTTACTGATTTTCCATTTTAGGTCTCGGTTATTAATAGAGAAATTACAGGGCTGGGAATGTTGAAGTCTTCCATATACATGGACCAGATAACCTTCCAAGGCATGAAACAACTAGCTGCCAACATCACAGTTATTGGTTCTTTGCTTGATCTGGTTTCCATGGCAATATTTCAACAAGAAGAGCTATAGCATGGATCCCACACTTGACACATTCCTTTTGGATTCAGTCTCAAATATAGCCCTTCAGCTAAGCAGAGCAATTCAACACTCACTTTCAAATACTAAAGTTGCTTTGTCAGTCTTCAGCTTGCCGAGATACCTGCTAAAAAATCACTGCAAGGGAGCCCTTTAATCCTGTTCTGTTGTCACATAGAGATCAGGAAACAGGCTGCCAAGTAGGCAAACGGTACTTAAGTTGAACAATCCAGTGCCCACTATTCATTTCAAAAGTGGAAACAGGGAAAAGGGAGTGCCTGATTGGGAAACTATCCTCAAGCTCTTATTCTTGGCAATGACTTAGATTACCAGAGTAAGTGACAATAGGAAGCATAGAGAGAAGGACTAATTCCTGCCTATAAACTGCCATACTGCACAAATAAGAGCAATATGATTGAAAAATAGTTATAGCTTTGCTAAAAATCCAAATCACACGCACTCCATCCATAGGTGTTCACCACTTCTGGACCATCAAAATGTCTCAGATATTGCACTACATTGATATTAGCCAAACACAAAATTACATCTTGTTATACACAGATGTGAAATTCTGTGTTCCTCTCTTTCTGCAGCAAAAGAGTACTTTATCAACTTGGACAAATCAAATTTTATCCCATTTCAGCATTTCATCTGGGCATATGGTTTCTAAATTGAGTTTGCCTTCAGGTACTTCCCTTGAAGATTTTCTTCATGGATTCCATCTACTCAAGAGTCAGATTTTATTCTGGGAATTTTCTTACCTTTTAGGCTTTCTCCATGCTACTTCAGATCTCATTTTGGGCCAGTTGTTAATGAGATTTATCCTGATGATTTTTCTGTCTTGGTGCTGGCTGAAACTTTGCCAGCTAGATGGAATTAGTTATTTCACAGAACTTGGTCCATTTACTCTCCAGTCTATAGTCAGATCTATATTTGGTGGATTGTAAAAATAAGAAAATGACATCAGCACTATATAATTACAAATATATAGTCTACAATTTTTTTTAAACAAAAACTACCTGCAGTGTAATCAACAGTGTAATCGTTTTTTTATTATGTGACTGCCAGTTCCTACATAAATTCATCTTTATATGGAACTTCCAGTTTTACATTAAGTCATCTTTGGATGTGACTGCCAATTCTTACCTTAGGACATCTTCACTTGTGACCACAGCTTCCTATCATGTCATCTTTACATGTAACCGCTCCGGTGGCCTAGTGATTAGAGCATCCACCGCGGAAGCAGGAGGTCGTGGGTTTGATCCCCGGCCGAGTTATACCAATGACCTACAAAAATGGTAATAACAGCTGCTTTGCTTGGCGCTCAGGATTCAGAGGTTAGTGTTAAGACTGGTCAGCCTTGTGTCAGGATAATGTGACTGGGTGGGACATCATACTACATGTCTGCGGCATGATGCCCCAGTGCTAGACATCACTATAAAACTGCCTCACTGCAGACATTGTTGTGATGAGACTGATTTTTTTTAAGCTATGTTAAAAATCCTAATCACACATACACATCTTTACATGTGACTGCATCTCCAGATGGGGGCCCCAAGTGGTCTAAAGCACTCTCCGTTATGGATCACTGCCACCTTACCTTTGTCAGTGTGGGTTCGATTCTCAGATTCAGCCAATTTGGGTATGTGAGAAAGCTTGTCAGTAGCTTCTTGTGGTTCTTTCCAGGGATTTTCCCAGGTTCTTCCTCCACTATTAATACTGGCCACCATGTATAGCCTATCGTGTACTGAAAAATGGCGTTAAGCCCCAAAACAACGACATCTCCAGATGTGGCTGTCCATTCCTGCATTAAGTCATCTTTACTTGTGACTAATCTGAATTCCTGACTTTTTATATTACCATTCTAATTATCTTCTGTCCAACTATCATAAATGTAGCTATTGCTGAGACTTTATTAATACAATGCTAGGGGTCATTTCCACTGAATTTGTTGTTGTTGTTGTAGGGCTGTTCAGAAAACAATAGGCTATACATGGCGGCCAGTGTTAATGGTGGTGGAAGAACCCAGGAAAACCCATGGAAAGAGCCACCGACCCATGAGAAGCTACTGGCAAGCTTTCTCACATACCCACATTGGCCGAATCTGAGACTTGAACACACGCAGACAGGTGAGATGGCAGTGATACGTAACAGAAAGTGCTTTAGACCATTCAGGTACTCGGGGCCCCACTGAAGTTGTCAGTTTGCCTAAACATGTCCATAATGAAGTACACTTAACCATGCCTTGAATTCATGCCATTCCCCCACCCACTTCATCTCAGTACTTTACCATTACAACCATTTATAGAATTCTAACTTTTGTGTCCGTTTTCTTGTCACAGAGGAAGAACTTTGATGCTTTGTAGTCGGTTTTGGTTGTAAATGTCAGAATTTACATTGCTATCTATGGAGTTTCTGCTACAGCTGTTGATACCCATCATTGTTGGTACAGCACTTACATTGAGTGGGATATGTTAATTTTGGTTCTTACTAATGCAGTTATTAACATCAGAGAAAACATGAAACATTAAGTAAAATCATAATGGTTATTATTTTACCGTATTACCACTGTTATATATTTGTATTGTTTTTAGTATGATGATACAAGTAATATAATTTCAGGTTTGAATTCACTATAACTTCCAATGAAAATTATATCCAAGAATTTTATTTTTATGAGCACTCTCTATTTCCAGGGGAAAATAACTAAATAATTTGAAGATATAAATTCTACCCCAAATTAATTATTTGACACAACATAATACAGTTGATTCTGTCAAGTTTTTAAAGCACAAATCATAGATTTAAAACCAAAAGCATCAGTTATTTAAACTAAGATGCAAACCAAAACTCTGTATGAGGATCAAAAGTTCATTTTTCAAGAAGGATTAGAAAGTTTGTTACCATAAGACATGTGATGGAAATCATGTAGTCCAAGTATAACGTTATAAAGATACAGTATTCTTGACTTAGTTTAAGATAATGATTGTCATTCAATTTTTTTTACACAAAATTGTCACTGATTTTGGACAATGTCAGCAACCAGTTACAATTTTGGTTACCCACAGCATATAATGAAATAAAAAAAAAAAAAAAAAAAAAACCAATGCAAATTAAATATACATAACACTACAGGTATGGCAAATCCCTAGTTAAACCAATCTGCAAATTTAGTTAATTTTATTAGTATCATACACTGTAATTGCACATTAGCATAATTCTAATGTAGTTAGTAAGGTAGACAGTCTGAAGATATAAATTTCTCATTTTTATAGAACAATAAGATTTTCTTCATTATATAATTTGTTTTATTCATAGCATTTGCTTATTTCAGGCTTGTCAGATGGGGATGAAAACTGTACGCGATTTGTAGATCGGTGCATGCAAGAGGCATTTCAAAAGGTTTGTACTGAACATGGATGTTGTAACTGACTTTTTTTCAAACTTCCTTAGCGAGATTTTTAATGATGCCTGGAATAAATGATGTTGCTCTGGACTGTCCTGTGTATCATGTTTAAAATAGCTAAAACAACATTTGTATTTTAGCATTTAAGTTTGTGAGTAATAAATAAAAGTATATCACATTTCATCACAATTTTCTTTATAAAGGGAAACCAGCCATTACTATTAAACTCTCCCACACCTCTCTGCAGTATCAAATAGTCTCTTTATGATGGGTAGGTAGTCATCTGGTGATGGTAAGGGTTAAAGAGGCAGTTGAACTTATTTCTTTACACTAATGGGATTGGGTAAGTGTTCATAGACAAACATAATTTACTAACATATTTACATGCTATTTCTCATTGTAGTTAATGACTGCCTCAGCAGTTCACAAGTGGAATACAGAGATCCAGGAGGGGATTTTCAGTATGTTACAACTGTTGATAGACTTAGTGGTGGCTCGACTGCAGCATTTGCCTGTACATATTGTCCTAATGGATGTTCTAGCCATGGTCAGTCTATAATAATTAAAATAATAATAATAAAATAATAATAATCAATAATAATAATCAAATTATCAAAGATAATGAACACTATGAAAAACATGCTGATAATGATAATAACAACAACAATAGAAATCGTTGTGGGTTTTTTACAATTAAAGATTTGCTGGCAGATCTGGTATGGGCTTGGCTTCAGCATTTATTGGGTAAATTTGCTTCACATCTATCTATCTATCTATCCGTTAGTCTTGCCGACCGTTTGGGGCACCACTTATGACCTGACAACCAGCTTTCTCCATTCCAATCTGTTCTCTGATACTCTCACTGTGTTACTCAGCCTCAGACCTGCCCACTCTGAGATGTTATCCTCCCATCTTTTCCTCTGTCTTCCTCTCCTTTGCCCTCCCTGTACAGTACCTTGCATGATTGTCTAAGCAAGCCCTGTTGATCGTGTGACATGTCCATACCATTTCATTTTGCGCTTTTTCACAATGGTCAGTAGCTCTTCATAGGGCCCATTGGCTTGCTTAATTCTATTTCCCACTTCCTCATTCGTGACATGATCTCTATATGTAATGCCAAGCAACCTTCGAAAGCATCTCATATCAACAGCTTGTATCCTTCCTTTCGAGATTGGCTGTGAGAGTCCATGACTCACAGGCATATAGGAATACAGATGCAACCAAGGATCACATCAGTCTGATTTTTGAGCTCACTGAGGTGTTTCTGTCTTTCCAAACTGTCTTCAGCCTTGCCATTGCTGTTATTGTTTGCACAATCCTGGACAATATTTCTGGTTTTGATCCCTCGTCTGCCACAATGGTTCCTAAGTACTTGAATCTATTAACTGTTGCCAGTTTTTGGCCACTAATCATGATGTCAGTGCTGATGCCACTGGTGTTGTTGGTCATCAATTTGGTCTTCTCTGCACTGATTTCCATACCAAAAGCAGTAGCTATCCTGTCCAGTTTTTCCACCAACTGAGCTAACTCCTCCTCATTTCCTGCAAGGCCATCGATGTCATCAGCAAAGCGCAGATTCGTTATTATTCTGCCTCCAATACTGACAGTTCCTTCATGGTCTTCCAGTGCATCTGTCATGATTCTTTCAAGGAAGATGCTGAAGAGAGTAGGTGAAAGCAAGCAGCCCTGTCTGACTCCCACAGTTGTCCTAAACCAAACTCCTATTTGACCGTTGAAGCATACTGCGCTGGTGGCCTTGCTGTAAAGGCTTTCTATGACTTTGATCAGGTTAGCGTTGATGTTGTACAGCTTCATGGTGGACCAAAGGGCTGCATGCCATACCCTGTCAAACGCCTTCTTAAAATCTATAAAGACATGATAAAGGTCTTGTTGGTGCTGGAGGTATTTCTCATATAGTATTCTCAGGTTGAAAATCTGTTCAGTTGTGTTTCACCCTGGTCTGAAGCCTGCCTGTTCTTCAGCTATGATTTCCTCTGCCCATGGCTTCAGTCTGTTTAATAGCATTTTTAGCATGACTTTGCTTGGGTGGCATATAAGTCTGATCGTACGATAGTTCTGACATTGCTGCAAATTGCCTTTTTTCGGGAGAGTTACTATGAGTGACTGATTCCATGGTGTTGGCCATTCCCGTCTGCCAGATCTTGTTGCAGATTGTTAGTAGGGCGCTTATCATGGCTTCACCCCCTTCTTGGACTAGTTCTGCAGGGATGTTGTCTACTCCTGCTGCCTTCCCTTTTTTCAATGCTTTCACTGCAGCCTCTACTTCTTCTTGGAGGATGGGGTAGTTGTCAGTGTTGGTCACTGATGGGGTGTTGAGTATGTCTGGGTCCCCTGTAGGTCTGTGGTTGTACAGGTCTGAGCAGTATTTAGTCCATCTCTTAAGAATGTCTTGTTCTTCTGTAAGACATTTCCCTCCCTTATCTTGAATGATGGAGGAGCATCCTTGTTTTACACTGGTCAGGTCTTTCACCAGTTGGTATGCTTTTTTGCTATTATTTTTCTTTAGTTTGTTTTCTATATCTTTACACTGGTCTTCAATCCTTGTCTCCCTTGCCTTTCTCATGCTTTTCTTGATAACCTGGTTGATTTCCCTGTATTGTTTTGCTCCTTCTTCTTCTGACTTCTTCTTCTTCTTTAGCTCTTGACGCTTGTCACACAGATCAAGTATGTCAGTTGTAACCCAAGGTTTCTTTGGTCGTCGATGTTTGCCAAGGATCTCACTGGCTGTTTGGGTCACTGCTATATTAAATGTGTCGATCATTGTGTCTATAACTGTGTTCTCTGCACTAAGAAGTAACAGTGGTGCAAATTTCCCTCCTATCCTTGCCTGGAAGGCTTCCAAGACCTCTGGGTCTTTTGGCTTGTCAAGGTTGAACTTGATTCTTGTGGGGCCTTTTTTGTCGACTTTTTTTTAGACGTAGTCGGAGGGTCATCATCACTAAGTCATGGTCAATTTCAGTGTCTGCTCCTGGGAAACTTCTTGTCTTGGCAATGTTTACGCTGGTGTGGAAATGTCTCTTCACCATGATATAATCAATCTGGTTATGGTGTTCTCCATTTGGGCTATGCCAGGTCCACCTTCTGGATGCTTTGTGTGGACCAAACATGTTCATCAGCTTCAGATCATTGAAGCTGGCAAATTCCAGGAGCCTTAAGCCACTGTCGTTGGTCTCTGCATTGCAGTAGCGTCCACATGTGCCTTTCCAGTTATCAACGGCATCCTCTCCTATTTTGGCATTCCAGTCTCCTTGCATCACAAGAATGTCTTTCTTTGGGGTCTGGTCCAGGATTTTTTGCAGTTGATTGTAGAAATCCTCTAATTTTTCATCATCATGGTCTGTAGTTGGAGCCTAAGCTTGCATAGTGGTGATATTGAGTGGTGTTGCCCTCAGCGTATGACGATAAGCCTGCTGGATACTGGCCGACAACTCATGACAGTGTTCACGATGTCTTTGTGGACGAGAAATCTGTCACCATGCTCATGTTTATCATCTCTGCCAGAGTAGTATAGTTTATGGCCATCCTGTGTTGATGTTTCTCCTTTGAATACGTTCCCCGATCACATTACTTTAGGGATATAAGCCTGCTACCTCGCAAATCCAGCCCTACCAAAAGACGAAAATTCGTCATTTCTATGTCATATAGACAAAGGGCAATAACTCTTGCCCCTTACCTCCCCTTGCCACCCACTAGGTGTCGCCAGTTTTAAGCTTCGCTGTACGGTGGAAACATGTACAATTAGACCTCCAATGAATCCAAGCCATCTTAGTGTAAATTCGAACCATCCGAAGTTAAATTTGGAATTACTGTGTTGGATAATCATTCCTCTACAGGTTGTATACATTATTTTACAATATTTTCCAAATATGAGTGACTTTGTCACCTTTCTAGACTTCGGACCAGGTCGCAATGTGGTCGGAGCACGTATGGCGGTACTAGCATGTAATACACGCGGCACTATATAATTTCGCTTATTCCGTATGTAACGGTTATGGTATTAGCGAATTAATAACTTGCTGCATTGATATTTTGTGCTTGTTTTATCTTCTTTGTCGTTTCAGTAGACTTCGTCTTTGAACGACCAAGTTGCGACTATTTAATGGCGGACTTCGTGTTGTCGTTACGAGTTCACGCGACACTAAATCATTTCGCTTCCTCCGTTAGTAACGGTTATGGTAATAGCGAATTAATAGCGTGCTGAATTGCTAATTTGAGCTTTGTTTTATCTTCTTTGTCGTTTCAGTAGACTTAGTCTTGAACGACCCGTTGCAACACGTTCTTGGCGGTAACTAGTGTTGTCATTACGAGTTAACATAGCACGGAATAATTTGCCTACTCCGTTAGTAACGGTTATAGTATTATCGATTTAATAATATGCTGAATTGTTAATTTGTGCTTTGTTCTCTTCTTTTGTCGTTTCAGTAGCAAAGTCGACAATGAAGGCATGAACGGAAAAAATGGGTGTTGGCAATGTGGCAATGGAGGAAAATTATGTTGACATGGTACAACAGTCCGCCTTTGAACAGATGCGTAGTTGGGTATATTTGGGGAGTGTTCCCCCAATTTTAGGCTGCCCAGTGGGCGTAAGTCTCCCCGCAAGTCCGTGCATGGCTTTCGGGCCTGTAAGTCAGGACGCAAGGGGTTTTTACAGGCTCTATCACATCCATTTAATTATGCAGTCTCGCCGTCACCGACCAGCCGGCCGTCCAGCCGTCCCTTTGTATTGTAACACGGTCCGACCAACTATGATTTACGGGGATTTTAGTGCGAAATCTGTCAGTCAAGCTGTACCGCAGGCAACATGCCAATATCATGACAGAGATTTTCATGAGAAATCTATCCGTCCAGCCAAGCCATGACAGCTGCTGGTACCGGTGATAGCCGGACCGTCACCGACATTCCGGCGGACCACATGACAGGCAAACCAGCCGGCCGTCCAACCGGCATCAACTGGCTCCGGCCGTCCAGCAGGCTCCGGCCATCCAGCCGACCTTCCAACCGGCTCCGGCAGTACAGCCCAGCCGGCACCGGCCGTCCAGCTGACCTTCCAGCCGGCACCGGCCGCCCAGCCCAGCTGGCTCCGACCTTCCAGCCTGCACCGGACGTTCATTCGACTCCGGCTCAGCCGGCACCGGCCATCCAGCCCAGCCGGCACCGGCCATCCAGCCCAGCAGGCACCGGCCGTCGAGCCCAGCAGGCACCGGCCGTACAACCGACATCGGCCGTACAACCGACATCGGCCGTACAACCGTCCGGAGATTCTTAGTGACATATCTGTCCATCTGGCTGTACCGCTGTACCAGCACGGGAACTTTTATCATACCGCAATCCGACCAGATCGGATTTACGGAGATTATAGTGTATTCGTCCGTCAATCTGTACTACCGGTTACATATCACTACCAAGACAGAGATGTTAAAGATGAATCTCTCCGTTCAACCAGACCATTCAAGACGCAGGTATCGGTCATAGCCGGACCGTTGCCGATGCCAGTCAAATCAGTCGGCATTGCCGGCCGTTCATCGGTTCACGACTTATCCACAAGGGAGAGTTTGTGACCTTATCAGAGATGACTGAATTGAGTTAACTAAGCCACCTGGTATGCACTACCCAGATATGGCAGCTTTACTAGAACTGGACTTTCAGGCCGTCCATTCGCCAGACAAATCTGCTGGCAGTGCTGGTCGTCCTTATGTTAACGGCTTCTCCACAAGGGAGATTTAGTGAAAGTGTCAATTATGACTGAATTGCGTCATCTATGTCACCTGGTATGCTATACAGATATGCAAGCTGTACCAGAACAAACGTCCCCTCTGAGCGAATGGTAGATGTGTGCGCAGTGCTCGCTACACTACACAAGCATTACGAAGAAGATTTATATAAGAAAAATTTATAGGTTGTTGGGAACTTCAGAATGCCCACCACCTCCTACTGCCATTCAGGACTACACAGTTCAGGCATCTGTAGATCTTGAATGGGAGGAAGAGACGATGTCCTTCCTGCTTCTTCCCCAGTCGGTAAAAATTCAGGAAGCTAACTTCCAGCGACGTTCAAGTGTAGCTGGTATGAAAACTCCATCAGATGCCTTCAGTACTGATCTCCAATGCCACGTCAAAGCTAGTCCGAAACGTAGTCGATACGTCTTCATTGTTAGACTTGGCTTCACATCATTTTTTTTTCCCAACTCCCTAGGCAAATCCAGCCATGACCACGCTTGTGAAGTGACGGCCTGGCTTGCTAGAGTTGTTAACAGGGCAGCTCACCATTCCATAAGACCAATGCGTTGACTGCTTCTGCTAACTTCGCCCTGATACGACGTGACGCCTGTAGGTGGTCCACGTCGCTCAGGCCCCATCCTACTCGGATTTTTTGGATGTCTCCGTTTGGGTCACCCTTTATACTTTGAGGGAAAATTGAAAAAGTTTGGAGGCAGGCAGCTCAAGAACTGCCCCTCCAACTCGTCGCCCAACTTTTGCAGGCGTTTCGAAACAATCATCCCCAGACACAGCGGAGGGATGATGGGCGGACCAGGGAAAAGGGATCCTTACAATCAAATGTGTAATATAGATCCCAACCCAATGCTGTGAGCCAACAGTCTAATCAAGCTAGGCGGCAACCATACAGAGGCGGCAAGAACCTAAGTTTCTCCGCCTTCACGCCTCCTAACTCCAGACGTTGACATACCCTGTACACCGCCAGCGGACTGCCTACCTGTGGGCAGCCGCCTCCTGCAATTTCAGGACCACTGGACCACTTTATTACCTCACAACATTCGGGTGATTCAGGTCATCTCAGAGTGACTTTGGACTTCATTTCTCCATCCCTGTCCTCTCCCTTCTTCACGGATGTATCGTCAGTTGGGGAGAAGGATGCCTTTATATATTTATTCATTTCTCCCTGATCTTAATAAACCTGCAATAGCTGGGATTTTATTCATGGCTGTTTCTTATCCAGAGGCCGTTCATTGACCTGAGCCGCCTCAACCACCCTAAAATTCAATGTGGCGATGGCGTGATCAAGCCATCCGACGGGTATGCTCTCAGTCTAGTTATGACCGACGCACACTTTCACGTCCCTATCCTACGAGTTGCGGACATTTCTCCGTTGTGCATGTCGGGACTCGATTTATCAGTTCCAGGTCATACCTTTTGGCCTCAACTTCAGCCCTTGGGCTTGTACCCAGGTTATGGATTACGTCGTCACCCTGTTCCGCTCAACTTCATCTATAGCGTCGGCAGTATACTTGGACGACATCCTCAAGAAACATGTTAAGGTCTACTCTGCTCAAAGGCAGAAACGATCTTATATCACTTTGCATTATATAGGCTTTCTCGTGAACTGGATACAGTCCCATCTCTGTCCAGAGTTTTGATCCATCTGGGTGTGGAGTTTCTCCCTGATCTGAATCTGGTAAGGCTTCCTCGAGTTTGTGATCATCCAGATAATCTCACTCGTAGAGTCCGTTTCCCTCAGGATGCGCATTTCAGCGAGAGTTCTTGCAACTCCTCGGATTATTCAGTGCGGCAGTGGACTTGATCCCGCTCAGCCGTCTTTTTTAATGCGCCCTTTACAAAGGACGTTGCTAGCGTAATGGTGCCCTTTTTAAGTCCCTTCGATCACACCCTCATGCTCACGACAGAGAAATGATCATTCTTGAATCAGTGGTACAACCCCTGCGGGCTGTCCACAGGGATTACTCTGGAGATACCCCAGAGATAACGGTATGTTCCGCCGCTAGTACCATCAATCGAGCTTTCTTTCAATCGACACACTTTGGGGACGTCCGATGATCGATCTTTTGCAACAAGGTGGAATCGCAAGTTGTCCACCTTCGTATCACAGGTTCCAGACCCAGAGCTTGGGCCGTAGATGCTTGGTCAATTAGCTGGGAAAGGTTGTGGTCATTCTCCTACCTTCCCATGGTCTTGGTACTGAAAATAATCCAGAAGTTAAGGGATCAGAACTGTCAGATGGTTCTGATTGCCCCTCTCAGATGGAACAACTCCTGGGTCTCCGGTCTACTCTATCTGGCAATAGATCTACCCACGAAGATTACAGTCAGCCCAAGTCTTCTCAAGCAACCGCGGCCAGGGGTGTTCCACCCCTGTCCGGACCGTCTTTATCTTCATGCTTGGCTCTTGTCCAGACAGCCTTGCAAGACAATTTAAATCTTCGATTATGGAGAGAATCTCTAGATCAAGAAGGCCCTCTACTCTGAAGGCTTACAAGTGCAAGTGGCATGTTTTCAGGGACTGGTACCAAATCATTCAGATTGTTCCTCTGAGTGTCACAATCCCTCTACTGGCCGACTTTTCTCTGGCTTTTCGAGGAGAAACAGCTGGCCCCAATTATTATCAAATTCTACTGCTCCATGATATCAGACACATTCCGCCATTAGGGTACATGTGCTATCAGCTATGACAAAGATCTGTCAGATCTTTTAGCCGCTTTAGAGTTCAATCGACTAATATCCCTCACCCTGTTTCCAAATGGAATCTGTCCTGAGTTTTAACATGACTCAATTCAGACAGTATTGAGTCTTTAACCCACAATTCGTTAAAGCTACTATCATACAATTGGGTTTCTTGATAGTCTTAGATTCAACATGCAGGGTGAGTGAGTTATACAGGTCCTTTCTAGTGACCCGAACTATCTTCTGTTCAGATCAGACGGTTCGGTGGTCATCGTGACGCAGCCAGGCTTCGTAACGAAAAAAAAAAAAAAAAAAAAAAGGTTACCATCCATTGGCAATGAACGAGTCGTCATTAGCTCGCTTTCCTTGATAGATCAGGATCAGCAGACATGCAAGATCCTGTTTGTGCACGCTAGCACCATTTAAATGCATAGAGGTGAGTCACGTCACATACAAGCACCTTTATTCTTCTGGTGATAGCTGGGACATGAGATATCACCATTCAAGCCATTGCTTCATGGCTGAAGTGGGTTATACACTCTGTGTACTCTGAGGATCCACAAGATCAGAGTCATCTCATAGAAGCTGTTGGCTGGCATGCAGAGTCAACCTTCTCCAGTTTATCATAAAGATTTGTCCTCGCAGAGGCAAACCTTGATTCTAGTAGGTCAGGTGTTGGCAGCCCAGATAACCACCAGACCCATGTGCAACAATCAGCACAGCCTATTAGCTTCGCTGGATTCGCCAGATAATTTTTTGTAGGTAAGAAGATTTCACTAACTATCTTCTTAACCGTATAAAGGGGTCACATATCACGTGACCCTGGGCTGTGTTGCTGATTAAAATTAGGAGACCGGGTTATCATTCAAATGGGAAATCCAGCCATCATTCCCTAGAGGATACCCGGGGTGGAGGTCGGATGCTCCGCATTCCCTCCTCCTATTACTTATTCTCCTAAAGTAATGTGATCGGGGAACGTATTCAAAGGAGAAAGCAAATTTTTTAGTAAATTATGTTTCTCCGAGAATACTTACCCGATCACATTACTAAGAAACCCTCCCAACCACCCCGCCATGCGAGCATCCTCATATTTTTTATACCGCTCAGCTTAAAACTGGCGACACCTAGTGGGTGGCAAGGGGAGGTAAGGGGCAAGAGTTATAGCCCTTTGTCTATATGACAGACAGAAAAGACGAATTTTCGTCTTTTGGTAGGGCTGGATTCGCGAGGTAGCAGGCTTATATCCCTAAAGTAATGTGATCGGGTAAGTATTCTCGGAGAAAAATAATTTACTAAAAAATTTGCTTTCCCCAATGTTCTTCCATTGTACTTCGCACAGTCCCAGGATGGTCCAATGGTATCTGTTCATTTCGTGTGTCAGTTCCTCTACCTTTCCAGGCATTCTTAATGTTCTGATGTTCCATGTACCAATGCTTAATTCACATAGGGCTTGACAAAATTAATTTTGCAGTCAGATTTTCTGCAAATCCTCTGTACTTCTGTTGATCAGGTAGATCCTACCTAAATGTATGGAAATTTCTTTGAGCATATTGTCTGATATTTCCTGCTGGACTAATCAGGACTGTCAAGATTATTTGGCTAATATAATGTAATATGTATTGCAAAATTTTGTTTTTTTGCTTTGCCAAGGAAGATTGCAGTATAAATACTTGCACTATTTCTCTTTATGGATGATCATTGTGACATGGGGTTATCATTGAAAGACATCTAATGCCCTAAATAAAAATGGTGCCAGTTTGACATCCAGAATGTTTACAATAGCAGCCAATTTGAAAATCTTGTGCAGAAGAATATAAGACATGGTTTCAACACTTGAGAGTGAAAAGGAAGAAATGGTGTTATCTTAAATTCTGGAAATTCTTCTTTAGAGTGTCAGTCCCTTTGAAGGACTCTTATTACACTTTATATTCTACACATATAACATTTATCACACCATTGTCCCAGGAAGTAAGTAAGCGATCTTCCACACAGGCTGCTGCTGTTGCACCATAGATTAAAAAAACACGGCCATTGTATTTGTAAGTATCAGTCTCAACCTTGTAAAATTTCTTAGTGCTGAAAAGAGTAAGTTAGGGTCATCTCTTGCTTATTGCTGATTATAACGGAAGGATTTGACTTGTTTATATAGAGAGCAGTTATGGCCCTACATATATGCATGCATTGTTATCAGTGAACAAAGACTTCGTGTGAAATTTTGAAATTTGTAAAACAACACAGCAAGGGAAACTTTTAGAAACCTTTGCATACATTATATCTCTCATGCATGAGATGTTTTAGATGGATAGTAAAATCTTTGCATTTGAGGTAGCATGTATGATCATGATGTTGTCTTTATGTTGATCTAAATATTTGTCTTGTAGAACATCATGGTTTGACATTACAACTCCTGAATCATTACACATCATTATTCAATGTATTCTTTTTGTGAAATTGACATGAAGGTACTTGAATTTGATGCTACGCAGGTTAACTAGATTTTGGTGTTTTTAGTCTCAGATTATTTTTGAAAGTGCAATTACATATTCCAAACTTTTGTGTGACAAAAATACTGTTGGAATATCCATACAATTCCAGTCAGTGCACATGATACAAAATACAGCTGGAACATCCATATAAACACCAGTTCCACTTGGTTTGTTATGAAAATACACTTGGAAAATCTGTATTAAACACCAAAATAGTTCCATGATTGTATGTTTGTACGATACAAAATATACTTGGAAAATCTATTTAAAACTTCAAATTAGTTCCAATCTATATATATATTATAAATGTACAGTTGGAACAGCCTTACTGAATAATAGATCAGTTATAAGATAAATGAGTAATAAATTGTTTATTTTGATAGGTTACCCTTGCTAAGGCATTATTGTACATGAGTTGGTGAGTGGGCTGCTTGTAACATACTTTCATTTATTGCTAATGAAGGTAATGATGGATGCATGAACTATGCTTATAATACTGCCAGTTACTCCTGAGTTGCTCAATGCATGTGCCATTCATTCCCAAATATGGTTTCTTAGGATGGAAGTGTGAATCACTTCTGAAGCAGGTTTTATAAATAATCATTTAAAAAAGAATAATAAACAAAATAACACAAATCTTTTTTTTTTATTAGTTCATAATACTCCTACTTTGATATCATAGAAATATTTTTACAAAAATATTGCTTTATCTTTTATATCAGGTAGGCAGATAGGTGGATAGTTGGGTAGGAAGGTTCTTTGGTTGGTTAGTTGATTTAGTCAGCACAGTATCTACTGGCTATGTAGTATCAGTTAATCATCTTTATATTTTGAATATAAAAGGTTAAAAGTTAGAAGGTAAGAAAACAGTTGCAGAATAAATGTTAATTTGAAACGGAGTTGCCATTTCATTGTCAAGATCACTTTAAAAGTTATGTTCTGCGTGTTAATTAATGTTTTCAGTGGCTGCTGGAGACTGCTAAAAGCTTCATAAAGGTGAGTGATGCAATTGTTGATTCAATTTGTTGACCTGTCTGAGTTGAATTTACAAACCTCTAGTATTTCATACAAATCATTAAATGAAGAGCGTTTTCAAGGTAATGTAGGAAACAGTGATTGAATTACAAATGACAACAATAATTTAGGAAGAGCATTTTCTCTTTTAAGGCATTTAATCCTGAGACAGAATATCACTATAAGAATAAAACCAGAGAGGACCGCACTGCCTGGGAGGACAAATTTGAAGGTGGACAGCCTTTTGCAGTAGGGCCTACAAGTATATATAATAAAGTGAGTGAAATATTTAGTGTCAGATTCTCCAGTTCAAACTGTTCTTTTAAGAATAAATATTGTATGGGAGGGAATTTACCATTGGTGGAAAATGCACAGGGCACCACAATTAAGGTGATAATAAAATTTATATTTAGTTTGCAATTTTTAAAAAAATACTTTTATCTGATTTTGATTGCATTGCATATGATGAAAGAGTTAAAAATAATTTGAAACTATTTTCTGAGTACATATTACGATGCCATTTTCCATTCAATTATAATGAATCTAATCATGATTCATCTACCAGAAAACAACGTTTTAGTGAAATGTAAAAAGCGCTATTTATAAAACTAAGACGTTATAAGATTTAAGTTATCTTTTGAAGTAATTACTCTTAATTTGCCTGTACTAATTAACATGATAAATCTAGCACCATGAGTATAGTTACAGTAAGTTCAGCATTTAAGGTTAGAAGAGGGCTAATATAATGTTAAATTATGTATCACAAAATGATACTTTATAATATGCTCATTTAATGGATGGGAACTTGATTTCAATGGAGCCAGTAGATTTTATAATACATTATTGGAAAGATTTAAAAGTTTGATACAATCAGTCCTCATAGAGTGCACTACCATGTGACCTGAGATAGAAAACTTTTACAGTCCTGAAAGTGCACAAGTTATGCCATTCCATGGGGTGAATGATTTGTGTGGTATCATATTGCTGTTTACCTGTTGCTATTTATGGATTTAGATACCCTTCACTCAAAACATAGAGTTTTACCATTGTACTGTCATATTTATATGTATGAGAACGTTGTTGTTTGATAATATCTTTGTACAAAAGCAGTAAAATTAAAACAAAAGATGTTTAGTTTGTCCCATTTAAATGTGCTAGAGTAACTTCCCTGTCAAAGCTTGGTAGATGGTGTGCACTTCAAGCAATAAAGTAATCTTTAGATACTGATTGTAAAGGTCAAAGACCATAATTGTGATAATTCTGATAAGAAAAAAAAGGTGATTTCTGCGCATTAATTTGTTTTTAGACCAAACACCCCTTGTCCTTTGGTCAAGGCCATAGAGACCCATGGGTCAATATTCTCGAGTCAACCATGCCCTATTAGTGTCTTTGTAGTAGACTTTTAAACATGGGGCAGTCATATAATGTGTTACTTGTAGTACTCATGATTATTTATATTGATTAAATCTACAAATTCTCTTTTATACAGAAATTTTTAATAATAATAGAGAAATGGTCAGCATATGATTAATTTATTATTTACATAACCATATGCAACAAATAAATGATTCTAACGTTTTGTAACTGAGACTGGTTATTTTTTTTTTGCTGAGTAGGAAAAGTCAGATAACTCATGTCTTTTAAATGTATTATATATAACAAAAACCTAAGAGAACAGTGCCATAATCTTGAATATTTTTTATTGAAGAAACGTAACACTTCTGTTTTCTTTTACTGTAGTATTATATATTTTTGTGGGGCTCAAATTTTGTACTCTTTATATATATATATTGTACATCAAACTCTACAGCATTAATGTATCTTGTACATCAAACTCTACAGCATTAAGGTTTTGAGTACATCAAGCTCTACAGTGCTAAGGTATATTGTATGTCAAATTCTACTGCACTAAGGTATTTTGTACATCAAACTCTACAGCATTAAGGTTTCAAGTACATCAAGCTCTACAGCGCTAAGGTATATTGTATGTCAAATTCTACTGCACTAAGGTATTTTGTACATCAAACTCTACAGCATTAAAGTTTTGAGTACATCAAGCTCTACAGTGCTAAGGTATATTGTATGTCAAATTCTACTGCACTAAGGTATTTTGTACATCAAACTCTACAGCATTAAGGTTTTGAGTACATCAAGCTCTACAGTGCTAAGGTATATTGTATGTCAAATTCTACTGCACTAAGGTATTTTGTACATCAAACTCTACAGCATTAAGGTTTTGAGTACATCAAGCTCTACAGTGCTAAGGTATATTGTATGTCAAATTCTACTGCACTAAGGTATTTTGTACATCAAACTCTTCAGCATTAAGGTTTCAAGTACATCAAACTCTACAGCATTAAGGTTTCAAGTACATCAAGCTCTACAGCGCTAAGGTATATTGTATGTCAAATTCTACTGCACTAAGGTATTTTGTACATCAAGCTATACAGCACTGAGGTATATTGTACAACAAATTCTATAGCACCAATATTGAATCTGAAATCTTATGGAAACAAGGCATGTGTGTTTCATTTCCTTACTTAGTGATGCACTCATTTGATACACAGTGATACACTCATTGGTACGTATATAACAATACACTTTTATGGGTAATTGCATAGTGATGCACTCATAGTGGTACTTATATAGTGATATAATTGTATGAGTAATTACAAAGTGATACACTCATATTGGCAGTTACATAGTGGTACATTTATATTGGTACTTAGTGATACACGCATAGTGAGACACTCAATAGTGATATACTTGTATGGGTAATTACATAGTGAGACACTCCTTTTGGCAGTTATATAGTGATACATTTATATTGGTACTTAGTGATACACTCGTATTGGTACTTAAATTGTATTACATAGTGATACATGGTGTTGTTCCGATTATTGATTATAATTGATCATTTTGTTGAGCAAACCAATAAGATAATCAGTTGTGAAACTCGATGATTGTGTGTAAAGGGAGACTACTTTTTATTTGCTTGCAAAATGCAAAGGTTTGTAAAACTCCTGTGTAAATGGGAAGGTAAATATGGCTTCCAATCCACTAAAGTTGATCAGAATTATTTATTTCCTTTACAACTTGCCAATATAAAACCATACCATATTCTGTAGTTACAAATTTTCACAATAAGGGACATATAATCATGATTACATGTAAAAGCTGTAAGATTGTTTAGTGAATACATCTTTATAATTTGATGATTTGTTTCAGTTTAAATTTAAAATCCTTTGTAGTATTTTTAAGTAATGACAAACAAGAAAACCATGTAGTTTTATACTTTTCAGACACATCACATGAATGTAAGGATTTTGGTTGATTGCAGCAATGTTTTAGTTACATAAGACTTGTCAGCCATAAATAGTTGCTTTCATTTAACAAAGCTGTAGAACAATATGTATACAGATCTTTATATAATATGTTTAACATGTCATTAAAAGAGATTACTCCTGTACATTTATTACCATTTTCAACCCTTGAGCAAAGAAATAAAGCAAAATTTAAAATGTGCTCTTAGTATCCAATTAGAATTGATTATCAGTTGAAGTGGAACCGATTATTGATTATTTTATTTTATTGATTATAAAATTCTGACAGTATCATCACTAGTGATACTCATATTGATACTGAAAATTATATTACATAGTGTTACATAGTGAAACACTCGTATTGGTATTAGTGATACTGGTATTTACTTGTGGATGCTACAATCATATTGGTACTTAAAATTATTACATAGTGATACACTCATATTGGTACTTAAAATTATTACATAGTGATACACTCATATTGGTACTTAAAATTATTACATAGTGATACAATCATTGGTATTTACTTAGTGATACACTCATATTGGTGTTTACTTAGTGATATACTCATATTGGTGTTTACTTAGTGATACACTCATATTGGTGTTTACTTAGTGATATACTCATATTGGTATTTACTTAGTGATACACTCATATTGGTGTTTACTAGGGCTGTCAAAAATCACGAAAAACCAACCCGGGTACCCGTTGCGAAATTTAACGGGTACCCGGGTACCTGTTAGAACATGAATGACATGTACAACCGTAGATCAAATAATTGTTATCCCCATTTCTTTAATATTTTGTCTGGCGATAGAGGCTAACCGTGTAATGCACTACTCGGTCTGATGCGTCCGCACCGATGTAGCTGCGAATGATCTGACCGCACGCTATTAATTAATAAATTTATTTAGAATGACCTTTGTACACAGATGGTAGGTATAATCCAACTTTTAATGATCACTATGATCAGCTGCGTTAAATCCTTTAGAACACTCACCTTTTTTTAAAGTACAAGTCCTTGTTAGAACAGACCACGTTTATTCATTGGCTTTTGACCACAAATTTGAATTACCCATGCATACGTGTAAAGCAGCTTTACCACATGTCAAGAGTAATGTGTTAAAACCGTCTTTGTGTGTGTGTGTGTGTGTGAGTGAGTGAGTGAGAGAGAGAAGACCACAAACTGTATTCACTACACAATAGTAATAATTCAAACTAGATAATATAATGTTTGTAAATGTTTTTATTTTTATGAGAAAAACTCAGAAAGAATTTAGCAAATCTCAATACTGCCAGTCTTTTCCAATTTCACCAACATTTTTCAAACGCCTTCATCATATCGTTCCTTTATTAAAGCAGTTGTCGTTGTTCTAGATTTAATGTTGTAATCTGGCTCGAGAAAATTAATTAGGCTTTTAAAACCTTCTCCATCCACAATACTTATTGGCCGCCCATCTTGTGCAATAAAGGCCGCAATTCTGCGATCAATTTGTAAGGTCCTGGCTTTTGATAAGTTTGGTTTTCCGACCAAGAATGAAGCAATGCTCGGAGTACTATTTGCGCTCTCATTCTTATCAACGTCGATGCGATGTGTTCCAACGATATGTTTCTGCAAAGTACTTGTGTTTCCACCTTTTGCAGAAAGCACCAGTTCACACAACTTGCAATGAGCATTATTATCATTTAGTCGTTCAGCATGCGCCCACACTTTAGAAACTTTGCCCATTACTCTTTCTTAAATATTTTTTTAAATACAAAAATAATATTACTAAGAGTCGCTATAATAACTGTTTTGTTCGACACATGAAGCTCTTCTAAAATGGCAATAACAAATAGGGCTATTATGCCCCAGTTATACCACGTGACCACGCAGTCGCAGAAGTGATATTATTTTGGAATTATAATTCTTAAGATAGTTATGACAAAAATGTAGTAGTATCGAAAGTAGAAATATCGGTATATGTATGATGGCTAACTTTCAAAATTAGCAGAGCTAGTTGACTAGAAAAACAAGCTGCTCAAAGATTACTTTGAGGCATTACGAAGATTTCAAGGTGTCTAGGTGATAATTGTTCATAATATAAATTGTGGGATTTCTTTGACATGTGTGTTCGGAAATCAAAGGTATCCATCTGGATTTCGTTAAAAGAGCACGCAATGTACCGATCATTTAGCACCCATAATCAATAGTTATCGTCTACATAGAGGTTTATTACCTGTAGAACAATGCTATGTTTTAACCTTGGTATATAATGCCTCGGGGATAACGGTTTGTCCTGTTGCATAATGCCAATGAATTTTATTAATCCAAACAGACTCTCTAATGTATTGTTTATTTATATTAAGCAGGGATCTGGTTTCTAATTAAAGCCATAGCTGTCACACCTGTTTGAAGTGGTTTCATGTCTAACGATCTAGTAGTGGGCCGCTGATGCATAATGGGCGGTCCTACTCCTAAATATAGCCTGGAGCTGTAACTGAGACAAGCGTACTGCTGACGATATATGATATTTTGATAGTGTTGGCGAGTGTGGCAATTATTATTTTTTTTTTTACGGGTACCCACGTTTATGTTTCAATACCCGGGTTTTTCAATACGGTCGGGTACCCGAGTACCCGTTGACAGCCCTAGTGTTTACTTAGTGATATACTCATATTGGTATTACCTAGTGATTCACTCATATTGGTATTTACTTAGTGATACACTCATATTGGTGATTACTTAGTGATATACTCATATTGGTGTTTACTTAGTGATATACTCATATTGGTATTTACTTAGTGATACACTCATATTGGTATTACCTAGTGATACACTCATATTGGTTTTTACTTAGTAATATACTCATATTGGTATTACCTAGTGATACACTCATATTGGTATTTACTTAGTAATATACTCATATTGGTATTACCTAGTGATACACTCATATTGGTATTTACTTAGTAATATATTCATATTGGTATTACCTAGTGATACACTCATATTGGTATTACATAGTGATTCACTCATATTGGTATTTACTTAGTAATATACTCATATTGGTATTTACTTAGTGATACACTCATATTGGTATTTACTTAGTGATACACTCATATTGGTATTTACTTAGTAATACACTCATATTGGTATTACCTAGTGATACACTCATATTGGTTTTTACTTAGTGATACACTCATATTGGTACTGGTATTTACTTAGTGATACACTCATATTGGTGTTTACTTTGTGATACACTCATATTGGTGTTTACTTAGTGATATACTCATATTGGTATTGCCTAGTGATACACTCATATTGGTATTACATAGTGATTCACTCATATTGGTATTACCTAGTGATACACTCATATTGGTATTTAGTTTGTGATACACTCATATTTGTATTTACTTAGTGAGACACTCGTATTAGTGTTTAATTAGTGGTACTTAAAATTATATTACACAGTGATACGATCATAATGGTACTTCAAAAAACTATTACATATTAATACTTAAAATTGAAGAAATGCAAAACAAGCAATTAAACTACTGTATATGTTAACATTTTCCAACAATTTTATTCTTTGGGAGTACTTTATTTTGAATTGTTTAACTTTATTTTAAAATTGAAGGAAAAAGAATTTTAAATGTAGTATGGACAATAAAAATGTTTTTTTGAATATTGTCATAATCTGTTGTTTTCAGCATGTATGATAAAAATACTTATGATTCTTATCTAGAATCTACAGTTTTTGTGTAAATCTTTGGTTAAAGCTATTTGTAATTGAAGAGCGTGAAAGTGTTGTAGCAAGAATATTAAATGAAATACAGTAATACTATGTACATGCTTATAAGTCAAGTCCTACTGAAAAAGTGCATAAACTCAAATTTGCCATCACATAATTTGTTGGCAGATCTGGGTCTGTGCAGTTTGTTAGTAGTATTCAGACAATATAGACCCTGATCTGCTAGTGCTGTAAGTGATGGCAGATTAGAGATTGTGTCATTGGCAGAGGAAGTGGACATGCAAGTGAGTATATAAACAGTATATGAATATCCATCACATTTCAGACTGTCTTAAACTTGTACCTAAATTCTTGCTTTTAGTTTCAGAAAACAAAGTAGTGAATATTTTGATCTGTTATATAAACTTAAATGATTCCAGTTAAATAATTTTTTTTTGTTATGACATAAATTTCTTTGACATTTTTTTTCAATTTATGACAAATGATTTTAATTTTATATTTTTATTTTCCACAGCACCCATATGGATGGCTCACCCACTTGATAAATAGGGTATGTAGAAAGTGTTTGTGTAATATTAATCTCTCTCTCTCTCTCTCTCTCTCTCTCTCTCTCTCTCTCTCTCTCTCTCTCTCTCTCTCTCTCTCTCTCTCTCTCTCTCTCTCTCTCTCTCTCTCTCTCTCTCTCTCTCTCTCTCTATATATATATATGTGTGTGTATATATATATATATATATATATATATATATATATATATGTGTGTGTGTGTATATATATATATATATATATATATATATATATATATATATATATATGTGTGTGTGTGTGTGTGTGTGTGTGTGTGTGTGTGTGTGTGTGTACACACATGTATATGTATTTTGTTTTCCTTTTTATACCTTTTATTAACATGAACTTACTTGTGGCCTTACCTTTACATGGACATGGTAGGGTAAATAAAAAGACGAAAGTTTTTCAAAGTAGATTACATGACCCTAGAAATTCTGTTGTATTACCAAAATGGCCACATTATCATATATGTTTAATATGGAATATTTCTATAGAGTAAAAACTGTACTGTTTCGATATGGTGTCAAAAGTATTGCTTATGATTTTTCCTTAACCCTCTCATGTATTGCTCATATTTTAAACATTTCTTGATGGCGCAATGGCACTTGATTCCTGGACACACTTGCTAAAACGATTTCTTTATGGAGCAAGGGTGCTTGATTCCTGGACACACTTGCTAAAACGATTTCTTTATGGAGCAAGGGTGCTTGATTCCTGGATACACTTGCTAAAACGATTTCTTTATGGAGCAAGGGTGCTTGATTCCTGGATACACTTGCTAAAACGATTTCTTTATGGAGCAAGGGTGCTTGATTCCTGGACACACTTGCTAAAACGATTTCTTTATGGAGCAAGGGTGCTTGATTCCTGGACACACTTGCTAAAACGATTTCTTTATGGAGCAAGGGTGCTTGATTCCTGGACACACTTGCTAAAACAATTTTTTTTTTAAGTCAGGGTCATAATGTCTGTAGCAGCACTACAAGCACCATCTCATTTGAGCAAATTTATTCATTCATACCATTCTTGTGCAAATTTTATATTCATAATTACTTGCTATACTTTAATAATAGATTCTTATTTTGAACAGTTTGCCATTAAAGGTGGATTTAATCATTTGAAGAAAACTTTAGAGAATGATGACCTTGATGCACCTGTAAGTATTGTCATATATGCTTTTTCTGTTCTGTAAAATATCATTTTTTCAGCAGAAAAAGATTGTCTTAAAATTTTATGTACAATCCATAAGAGAACTTTTGAATGTGTATTTAATTATATTTTTCTTTAAATTTGTCAAATGTGGCAAAGTTAGAACAAATGGTTTGTTATATATTATTGTCTCACCTACTTTATCAAACGTGATGTAGAGGTGAGGTTAAGGTTTTGGTTGAAGTTTGTTCTTAAAGTCAGAATCCTGACAAAGACAGCTTTCAGAATTGAAGTAAATAAATAGGAAACCCAGCCCTTTTATATCCATGTAACCTTGCCAGCCAAGTTTTTTTAAAGATTTTTTTAATGTTTTTTAATATTTTCTTAAGAGCCAACCCCTATGATTGATATCAATCCTACTCACAATGTAGAATCAGTGAGAATTGATCTTTAACATTTATGTACTCTTACCCTCTTTCTGAGCCACAGGCAAGATCAGTATCAATTCAAATCTTGGTTAAGAGTTGATTCAAGTTTTTATATGCCTGTCATAATGGAATCTTGTGATGACATTCAGCTTTTGGTTCCCTATTTTGTTTCTTCACAATTGTTCAAGTTATCCACTTATCAGCCAGACTACACTCATATACTATACCATCTGACTCATAGTCTAAGGGTCATGGGTTCAGTACCCATTCAGCTCATATACCATACCATCTGACTCATAATCTAAGGGTCATGGGTTCAGTACCCATTCAGCTCATATACCATACCATCTGACTCATAGTCTAAGGGTCATGGGTTCAGTACCCATTCAGCTCATATACCATACCATCTGACTCATAGTCTAAGGGTCATGGGTTCAGTACCCATTCAGCTCATATACCGTACCATCTGACTCATAGTCTAAGGGTCATGGGTTCAGTACCCATTCAGCTCATATACCATACCATCTGACTCGTAGTCTAAGGGTCATGGGTTCAGTACCCATTCAGCTCATATACCATACCATCTGACTCATAGTCTAAGGGTCATGGGTTCAGTACCCATTCAGCTCATATACCATACCATCTGACTCATAGTCTAAGGGTCATGGGTTCAGTACCCATTCAGCTCATATACCATACCATCTGACTCATAGTCTAAGGGTCATGGGTTCAGTACCCATTCTGCTCATTGAAGGTGTTTTTGGGAATGGCACTTTGCTCTCATTTCCTCAGCATAATAAATAGCCAGTAATTAGTTAAAATTCCTGTTAAAACCAACAAAACCATATGGTTGTCAACTCGGAAATAGCCTGCATTTGGGCTAAAGAAGCAGCCTATGTACAAAGTCAAGGTCACTGTGACAGAAAGAACAAAAGTGGTTTACGCAGAATATCATTAGTTGTACCTGTACCAAACTTAGTGGTTGGCTTGAACTTTAGATAATGAAGAAGTCAGTTGATTTTGGGGTCAAAACATCTAGGGTTAATGTCATTGTGACAAAGAACATGTGGAATCCACACCATAACTATAATTATAAATCACAGACCTAAACTTTGTTGATGGCTTGCAATTGGATTAAAGTAGAAGACTCAATATTGTCATCCAAAGGTCAAGGTTACTAGAAGAAAAGAAAGAAACCTATTGAAATTTGGTTCAGACTGAGAAATCATGATCAGGTTGACTAAAAGAAGAAATAAAATGGGTTTTGCTAAATAACATTAATTCTAGACCATGTACCTTGATCAGAGTTTGTAGTGGGCTTGCACTTAGCTTAATAAAAATTTGTGGGTTAAAGATCAAAGGTCAAGGTTGAAGTCTAATAACAAAATAATGACTTTTGCATAGTAATTTTTTATCAAGGCCAGGTCACTGAGACTTGCAGGTCATTAATCTCTATCCAGAGTCAACCACACAAACTATGGTGCCTTCCCTTTATAGATGACTATTCATGTAACTCTTGTTATTTATGGTCACAGTCCCCATAATATCAGACAGATAGCTATCAAAGATGGAATAAAATATCCTTTGGAAAGCTTTCTTTGATTTGTATGCCCCATAATGACAGTGTGTGTGTGTGTGTGTGTGTGTGTGTGCGTGTGCGCGTGCGTGCGTGCGTGTAATGTTATCTTTGTCCATTTGTCATACCTTGGTTATGTTTTGCTTTTGGGTAATTTCAAATTTCCATTCTCATATTTTTAGGTCAGTTAAAATTTGATGCATGATTATAAATCCCAGACTCTGAGGAGATGACTTAACTATATCATGTTTAGACTACTGGACCAGAAAGCTTTAATCTGTTATAAAAATATGGTCTTTCTCTTCCTCTGACCCACCATATAAGGGCAAAGTCATTAACAATCATTGTAACAATTTTGGCTACAGTTTTATATGGTCATAGGTTCCAAACTCTGGAAGTGACAGCCATTATTCTTTCTTGCACTTTTTCTGATCCTCAGAAAAGGTCATTGTCGTTTTAATGTTGAAAAATGTCTTTGTAAGACACTGAAGAGGGCAAAACATAATTTCTTGAATTTCTTGTATAATGAAAACTAACTAGGTGTCTGACAGATTCAGTACTAAAATATAACACATTGTTTCACATAACCTGTTAATATAACTCGTCAGCAGTCAGCTGTGAATACCAGTAAACAGTTAATTATTTATTATTTATTTAGAGTTGTAAATCGGCCCCTTGCTCATATATCATATTCAGTGCTGTAAATTTTGATTTTGACAAACTGTTATGACCAGGAGTCATTCGTTACATATAGTTGATAATTCGTTGGGAATGGATTTGTTGGTTTAGCAGAGTGTTTCTCCATTAAATACATTGACTAATCACATTAAGTTAGGATAAGTTTCTTTCTACCTCCAAATCCAGCCATCTCAGAAAGATGAAACATGTTTTTCTGTTTATATAGGATGTAAAGTAAGGGAAGCAACTCTTATAGTTTAACTCCCAATTTACCCTCTTGCATGTACCGCTTTTTACTCCCACTGCTAATGCAAGTTAGATACCTTAAAATTTATAGCAAATTTAATCAGCCACATTTCTGTTTCAGTGGTACAGTCGATTAGATTTGTTGTTTTGCATGGTGCATTTAACATTTTTGTAAAAACCAATCTAGTGAATTTATTGTCATTTTTGCAATTATTGTACAGTTATTTCATACATGTAATTTCCATCGGTAAGTTTTAATTTCATACTGTATCCATGAGTATAATTGATGGCACAGGTGATTCAAATCAGTCCTTGAAATTGTGTGTGATCAATATGGTTCAAAATGCTTTGTAGTTGATATGTCAAAGAGTAGAAATGGCATTTATAAATTGTAATCCCACTGGGGAAAAGTCTAGGACCTTGCCATTGAGGCTTGATGGCTCACTAACAGATATGACCACACTCATGAGGAGCTTGCAATCATTTACTCCATATGTGTCTGAAATTATTAAGAAAACAAGCCAGACATGAAGATTTGAAATTTGACCAATTGAGTATGGATGGACAGTCCATACTGACCACACAGCACCACCTGGCTGGATTGCAAAGCATGTATTGTCTCAGGTATGTTATTCCGGCTGTCAGCTAACTGGTCTAACTGGATGAAGGAGCTATCAGTTGTCAGGAGTCTGGTCTTATCCCTTTTTTGAATTTCATTTTGAATCCAAGTCTCTATTTAAAAGAATAATATTTTATATGAGCACTTTGTATTTCCAGTGAATAGATAGTTTGAGTAAATTCCAGCCCAAATGAATACTAGACACATCAGTAAGATTGATTTCTGCTTAAGATGTTCTTTGCATGAATAAATAATTGTATACTCTTCTATCTGACCTAGGCCAGAATTATCATTTTCTTCAACCAGACTGTTACCTAATAGAAAATTTCATTCTAGATGGTACCAAATGTTTATTAGCTAAAATCTCAGTTATAATTCTTTACAAGATAAAATATCAGTTATATATAAAAGGTCTGTTACTAAAATTATAATCAAAAACATGGTAATACAATGACCTTGATTCAGTTTAAGATAAAAATGCTAATATTTATCCTTCAGTCAAACAAGTGTAAACATTTGTTTTCAAAACTGTCACTGATGGTCAGCAAAAATATAAAATTCTGTATAACCCACAGTATATCATGAAAAGAAAAAAAAACAATCCAAATTAAATATACATGACAAATATCAATGATACATGATCACACGTCCTATATGCAACCCATCTGAGGTGCAAGACTACATGAAGGGGGATATGATTACACAAGAAAATTTAGTTTTTCAGCTTGTTACAGTTGGTGGAGATAGTATTTTTTAAAAACCCACATTTTATGGATATTATTTATTATGATGTCTAATACTAAATGAGACCTGCAACAGAGATACAATGGGTAATGTCATCAATCTTGATGTGTCTGATGTATATTCCATGTACCAGTCTTAGCCCTTGCTGCCTTCACTAAGAGACATCACTGTCACAACAGCATTCCTCCACAATAAAACCAATCACAACACAACAAAAAAAAACTTACTTGCAAATTGTCTGGTGAGAAAAGTCAGAATTGTCCCTTTTTCAACTTTGGATTCATCTAGGTATAGACCCTTAATACATATGCATAACATGGCAGTTTCATCCCAAATGCATCAAAAGAATCATTCAGGCTTATATAAGGCATCTAGCAAGATGTTGATGTTGAACCATATAGAAGAGATTACACAAAGTTATCTTCCAGATGAGTCACAGCGACCTCCATTCCACTCAGTGGTCCTATTTTTAAGGTTTAACTCAATGTTGGTCACCAAGCAGGTCTATAAAGAGAATTATCCTGTAAGAGTTCTTTGTATGTGTTTTTATGCTTATATACACACAGACATAAACACAGAGAAAGACTTTTTTCTTTTTTCTGGGATGGCTGGATTTGGAGATAACAGAAAGTTATTGTAATCTAATGTGATCAGGTAAATATTGTTGTTGAAACAATGTTTACCTAAAATATGCTTTTTTTCTTCTTTTGGTTCTTAAGTTTATGGATTGTGAATGGGTCATGTTAATATTGGGTCCTTAAATTCCTACATTGTAACAAAAAGGAAGCTAATTAAAATCAGTACCATTTATGCTCACAATATAAGTTGAGTCCAACTTCAAGCAACATACACATGGATCTGCCATTCAGTAATGTGCTGGTAGGTCAGGGTCATTTTAGTTTGTTATACTGATTTCTTCAAGCAAATTGCATATACATAGATTTGTTAGTGCATTTTGTGATGGCAGGTCTTGATCTTTGCAATTGGAATTGATATATAAGTGAGTTTATATGGTGCTTCATGCATGATGGGTAATTCACGGTGCAAGTTAAAGAGCATATAAAGAATAGTGTTCATCAGTTTGTTTCTGTAAATCACATACAGTGTGGAGATTTTATTATGTACAAGGAAAAAGGAACAAAGCAGATAGGTTTGATTAGGGAACCCCTACAATGCTAGATCACTGCCATTTCATATTAGTTACTATTAGAATGTTGATATTAGTACACAGCAGACTGTTCCTATTATTAAATACAGTAAGGAATTTAGTGTCAAGTTTTATTAGTATGTATTACCGTATTTTGCTGTGTATAACGCGCACTTTTTTTACCTAATTTTCTTATCTTAAGTCGGGGGTGCGTGTTGTATACAAGAACTAAAAAAAAAGATTTTTTTCCAGGTCGATCTGAAGAGGATGAAGGCACTCACTACTTGTGAAATATTAAATCCATTGTACATTGCATTGTAACTAAAATGTTTACCGGTACTAGCCGTATTAAAGAAATAAATAATGCTTACAAATAGTCTTGTTCTTTGATTGCTTATGTTAATAAACTGGTTTCATTTCACGTCACTGTGTCAAGTTTTTGTTCTGTGCCACGGCTGGAAATACATAACGACTTGCCTTTGTTCAAAAGCTGTGCAAAGTGCCACATTGGAGCGGAACAAATACCACTGTGTGGATTACCATACTTGTTTCGTAAATGTTCAGTACCGTATTCCATAACTGTTGATCTAATCGAATTTTTCTTCATTTATTATTGGTCGAATTGAAATATAATATGTGTAGAATTCAACTAGTGTTAATGTTCTCATCAGAGCATCTGTTGTGGACATATATATTTTTGCGACTACGGGTTCTTTCTTACGGGAACACTGATACGTTGTGGAACAAAATAATCAATGTATGAAGTCGGGAAACATTTTTTTTCCTCTTTGGAAAATAAGCTTGTTACTTAGTTTTATTTCTCATCTTAAATCATAGTATTTGAGATATCTTTGCGATTATACAGTGATCAATGGCTTCAATGCTTCATCGACTCGGTGTGGTCTTTTCACGGTAACAGGCGCCAGGTAAGCTTTGATGCGCTCAACATAGTTACAATGCTTTGTCTCGGTGAGCAGTATTTAATTGATTCAGGACATACAGCGACTTTTTGAAAGTAATGACGACAAAGTGGAATTTGAGGGATTTGATGCAATAGACTGCGTCAACTAGACGAACATTTAAAGGGCCCTTTTAAGGGCCAACAATAAAATCGGAAAGATACAATATCAATATTGCAACTTTTTCATTCGCTATCTAAAATGACCAACTGTTGTTGCACTATGAAAACGGAGCGAAATAGCGGTAGTCAAAATTTTAAAATGCATTATATCACATGCGCGTTATATGGCAGAACTACGTTTTTTCCACTTATTTTGGGTCGAAAATCAGGGTGCGCGTTATACATCGGTGCGCGTTATACACACCAAAATACGGTAATTGCAACTTGTTAAACATATTTATGTTATGACCTTGTCAGGATTTATAATTTAACTTTACCTCACAATGTTCCAAGCAGATAAGAGTATAATGTTGATTTCTGCATTTTACAGTGGTCCATATTTACATACATTTATAATCAAGATTTCTCCACTTTAAAGTGATCCATTTAGATAAATTCATGATGTTGACTTCTGTACTTTACAGTGGTCCATTTACATAAGTGTCAGATTTTGGGTTGTTTGTTTAATGACTTTTCTGTATTTCAGTCCATAGCTGCTTTGCTCAGACCATTTGGAACGTGTGCAGAGTTTTTGAATGCTGACCTGGTGCGTGTAATGTTGAGCCAAGGAATGGAGAAGTCTATCAAGTTTGTACAAAATTTGGAGGAGAAGGATTTCAAGGAAAAAGTAATATTAATCAATAAAATAAATAATAAATCCATGAAATAAGCATGCATACTGTTAGATCTCATTATTTTGATTACTGTAAAAATCCACATGAATTGGATAAAATTATTATCATGGGTAAGGCTTGTAAAGTTTCTGGCAAAAATGTAAACCCCGAATTAGATTTTCATATCTCTACCAAGACAGATGGAGTTGATACTTTTTCTTGCCAACCAAAGAGAATTATCACAGGTTTTGTCAAGTGCTAGATAATTCTGTTTGATTCATAAAGTAGATAAGTTACTATGTTACCATGGTAACATTATTTACTAAAGTCACTAATTGGTCCACCACAATGTTGCTTGATATAACAGTACTGACACTTTCTTTAATTTCTGTCTGAAAAAGCAGTAAAATGTCATCTAGCTATGACAGAAGAGGCAGCTATATTTTGAAACTTTTAAAAAGTTCTTTCAATTAAAACAAAAAATCCCACAAAAGACTAAAACTGTGTTGCCTCATTATCATTGCTAACCTAGTAAGAGTTATTATTCCAGATGAGGATATGGGGCTTTCCATTTAGTACTTATGCAAACAGTCATTCCCCCCTCCCAATTGCAGGGTGTAGTTTTTTCAACCCCTCTCCAGAGCACACATGCTTTTGCTTCCCTTCAGGCACGGTCAGTTTGTTTGCATTTTGAATCAGTCGGGAGTTTCTTTAATAACATGGTTCCCATATTTGCATGGGCAAGTCCTTGTTTTCAGCAACATATGTGATCATTCACTGTGTTTGATAAACTCACTAATTCCGTAAATTGTTTAGTTACATTTTTATTCACTATTTTTAGAATTATTAAAACTGTACATTGTAAATATTGGATGCAGTTTTGACTACAATCCATGGAAACAGAAAAGGACACAGGGGCTCATTTAATTGCTTACAATTTACAGGTAAAAAGCATTATAACATGACTTGTTATAACGAGATTCTGCTGACACTGTGATGGTAGCATGGCCTCCATTTTTTAATTTAAGGTGACCTCTCTTTTTAACATACTATGTAAATGCTCACAGAAAGGCCGATTATTTGTTTCCCTAGCAGATTTTAATTTCAGCACTGTGTTTAATATTGCCTTAACTTCCAGAATTTTCTACAACATATTGCAGTGTTATATTTATTAACGGAAATAAAGAAAAGCTATCAAGTTCAGACAAGTTAAATGATTTTGAATACAGTAGGCACTGTTTAATGTTTGTAGGAAGTAACATGTAGCTAGTTTGACATTTTTCAAGAATTTGTTAATGTATTCCTGCTTATATCACAATGTTATTGCATTATACAGAAGCAGTTGCTCTGTTGGCTAAAAAAAGAAAAAGTGAAAATTAAAAACTACTTCAGCTAATTATCACAAGGTAACTAATGCGAAATCTGCCCCCACCTCTTGCTGATTCTGTGCATATTGGTCATCTGTATTAACTGGATGAAGAAAAGTATTAAAGACCCTAATAGTTTTTGACGTACAGAAATGAGTGTCTGTTACAACAAAATATGTAATAATCTAATAAACAGATTTTTCACTAATCTTTTACCACCCCTTTTGATTAGCTTGCTAAGGCGGTCAATTATTTTTCTAGGCTGTGCTTTTTCAACCAAATATCATGGTCAAAAACATGTCTCACCGCTATTACTGTCACAATCTGGCTACATTCTGTTTTTTTTGCAGTGCGCATTGTATAGGATCCGAATGATGCAACCCATTTCTCATGAGACTAAAATTAATATGGCCACAGAATTTAAAGCTTCATTTTGTAAGATTTATTGAAAAATCTGCTAAGTTTCATTGTGGTTAAGAAAATAAACATAGATTTTCATTTGTTAATGATTTGTTAAACTACAGGTGCAGCATCATTTGGTAGGCTTTTATAGTTATTAAATATGGCATGCATAACATAAATCATGAAATGTACATGGTTGAATATCTGCACACTTTTTAAATTTAAGATTAAATAAATTACAAATTTGATGCATGGATATCTAAAGCGGAAGTTCTTTATTATGTTTAGCTTGCACTTTTAGACAGATCTCCAGAGCCAATTATTTCAACCACATATAGAAGCGATTTTAATGAATAAACAACCAGGGACAGAAGCAGTTTTGAAACTAAACTACCCTAGCATATATGTTTTTAAAAGTACTATCCCTGGGTCCCATGTATGTTTTAATGGAACAACCCGTAGTTATATAAACTGTTACACACCACTTTGTTTCTACATTGTTATTTTTGTGTGCATATTTTCTTATTTCTTTTGATTATATTGCCTAGTCCCATTAATGTTATGAAATAAACTCTGCTACTTCTCAAATCCTGTAACCCATAATAAACTTTTGCCTTACCTGTGTATATGTCAAATAGAAAAAGGGTAGGAAATCCCAGCTAAGTGGCTACCCATTGACCAGATGTTGACCAGTTTAAGTTTTCACTCACTGTCAACAACATCCCTGTGTTGGCCTAGCCATGGTAAAAGTCCATAAAGTAATGCATAATACAGGTAGACCTGAATGCTTTTTTGTTTTGCAGCATTGTTTAAATGTTGTGTATATTTACATTTTGATATCTGTTTTCATTTCTTTGAAATGTTTTGCTTATGTTTAAGTTTAGTGCTGACTTGCACTTCAAAATCTTGCAAGAATCACCATTAAAAGTACAATTTTTTCAATCATTTGTTTCACAAAGAAAGAGGTGCAAACCATTTGTCCATTGTGTGTAATTTATATTACATGTAGTCATCTGATATAGAATATAGTATTTTACAGCTCCAGTTTTAGCCCAGCAGTTACATAAAGTAGAGCTTTTGTATTTATTATTAGTTATTAGTTATGGGAAAATATGGACAAGATTTTTCGGATGGAAACTGCACGAGTGGGAGTGTAGTATCCATCCAAGAAAATGCGTTCATATTTTCCCATACAAATGCAATAATTTTTTTAATATTATATTCTCATTTTCCAATTCTACCTAAGACTTAATTTTTAAAAAAAATGCACTACAAGAAACAAAGTAAAAACATTTTCCCCGTATTCCAAAATAAGTACACAACCGTAGATTAATTAATATACAATAACAATATTAATGTGCACATAGCACTGCCCAGCAAGTTTTGAACTTATTTGTGTGCTTGACATCAGTTTTAAAAAGAATTGTTGTTTTGATTTACTTAAAATTTAAATTTAGCGTCATATTGTGAATGAATGTGCATGGATTTTGTTTCTATGTTGGTTTTGGGAAGAAGGAGGGATCACTGTTATCTATGTGAGTTTCAGAAGAATTGGATTGGGCCAAGATTGGTCCTTATTTAAATATGTCTTTTATAACATTCCCATCTATTGAGCACAAATGAAACATCATGATTGATTGAGTAAACTGTTTGGCAGATTTAAAATATTTCTTGGATGTCCACAAACTTTGTGCATGACAAATTTACAATAATTTCACATTTCAACTTTTATAGTGCATGAGAATTTTAAAACAAAAAATAATTCAGGGTGTCCCAATTTTATAGAATCTCACGACTTATTTTCATGATAGTAACTATTCATAGTTTATAATGTTTTTGCTGAAAATATTACATTTAGTGGGTATTAGAAAGTATTTTACCCAAGTGTTGGACAAGATAGGATAATCCGAGTTTTGGGGAAATAAATGTGTATGCAGTATTCAGCAAACCTTGTCTCTGACACAGATCTTATCCCCTTGGGTTATGTTCTTCCATTTTGTAAACATCCATGGGGGTTATCTTATTATTCCCTTGTTGTTGACACTTAATTCAAAATAAAAATGCAGTAGTGTCTGCAGCACATTTAGAAACATAAAGAAAGGTAGCAGATGAGCTTATGGTACCATTTTAAGGGAATATTTATGCTTTTTTGATGAAATTAAAATTGCATTTTGTGTGACCATGATACATAGAATCATTCAGTATAGGATAGACCAAAAGTTTCAGCATTTGACTTAAGTGGCTTACACAAAAGTATGTAAGCCCCAAAAAGTGGCAGAGTGGTCAAAAGCGCTCATCGTTACGGATCACTGCCATCTCACCTCTGTCTGCATTGGTTCAAGTCTCAGTTTCGACAAATATGGGTATGTGAGAAATCTTGCTAGTAGCTTGTTGTGGGTCAGTAGTTCTTTCCAGGGTTCTTCCTCCACCATTAATACTGGCCACCATGTATCACCTATCTTGTGCTGAAAAATGGCATTAGACCCTACAAAAACAACAAACTTATGATCCTGAGGGTGTAATACTCTGATGCATGATGAAGGATTCTTTCAAATTTCTTGAAAAAATAAGTACCAAAGTAATGGTATACTAAATCTTGCATTGTTTCCTTTTATATTCCTTATTTTGAACACTTTACCATTACACCAGGTAAATTAGGATAAGCTTGTATAGATCAATGAGTGATAATTAACATCATGCAAGCTTGTTTGCCTTTTTAATAGCTCAACTGGTCATAGATCCTGGACCATAGACAGTAGAACTTATGGGAAAGGCCTTTTGTCTGTTATTGGTTGTCCAAAGTCTATCAAATAGCAGAATGTTTGCTATTGATACTTCTATATTACTTGGAGGACTGCCATGAAACTGTGTACACACATTCATCCCAAAAATGATGCTGTCAGACAATTGGTATGACCACTACATCAGCCATCATAAACATTTTTGTTATGCCTGCTGAATAGATGGTTATATCAACATGGTGTTTTCAGAATAAGAATTCTTTTATTGTGTTCTTGGTCCTTTATGACAATTGTGCCAGTCTGACAACCAGTATGGTTGTCATGACAGCCATTGTTATTGGTATTCCTCCTGAACAGAGTCATATTGACATGGTGTTTTCATCAGAAGTTTTACAATGATGTCTTGTTGGTCCTTTTGAAAATGGTTCTGATCAGACACCCAATATGGCCACCACATATGTCATCTTGAAAACTTTTTTATCGATACTTCTCCTGAATGGATGGTCATATCAACATTGGGTTTTCACTGAAAGGCTTCTAATACTGTCAAGTAGTCCTATATGAACATGATGCCACTCTGATATCAAATATGGCTAAAACAGCAGTCATCTTGAAAAGCTTGTTATTGCTGATATTCCTTAATGTAAGATCATGTCAACATAGTGTTTTTACTTGAAGATTTCTTATGATGTCTAGTTGGTCCTCATTGAAAATATTTTCTCTTGGACAACCAGCGTGGCAGCCACAGTGGCCATCTTAACAATATTTTTATTGCTTTTCCTACTGAATGGAATGGTTTATCAACATGGAGTTTTCACCAGAAGACTTCTTATGATGTCTTGTTGGCCCTGAATGAAAATGGTGCTAATCTGGAATACAATTTTGTCACTACAGCAACCATCTTGAATATCTTATCTTATCTTCTTCTGAAAAGAAAGGCATATCAGCATTGAGTTTTCATCAGAAGACTACTCACATTGTCTAGTTGATCCTAATTAAAAATTGTGTTGATCTGATATCCAGTATGGCTGCCACAAATCTGGTTACTTTTGCTTGGTTCAATAAGTCATTCTCCAACAAATATTGAACTTCCATCTTCAAACATTCCTGCTTAAGAAGATTCATCCTGTAAGAGTGTTGCTGTACAGGTTTAGAATCTACAATTTCAGCATCATGGTAGATATTGTTTATTTTAGTTGGAACCAGTTCTCATATTCACATATTATTGTTGCTTTAACTCATTTTTTATGTGGCTTTAGATGTGAAAGTTTATTATCCAGATCCTTGTAATACTTAAGAAGTTGAAGACTGGTTGGACCAAAGTCATTTAAATTGTCATTGTGTGGGACAGGAATAACAAAACTGAATGATTTATAGAGCTATCCTTATCAACATACTCCTGCAAAATGCTTAAATAACTGGTGGTGGAGTTTTTTGTTTCCGCCTCTTGGGAGTATTGATATAATATAAATCACCTTTTTAACTTTATAAGGACCATAATATCTAACTTGAAGAGGATTTTGAACTATAGACAAGAGAGACCTAACTTAATCACCAGATTGAAACATTTTTACTTTTATAGTTTTGACATGCCTGAATGTCAGTTATGAGCGAATAGACAGAAGCTTGTTCCCATTTCACAATCAAATACATAATATAAGAGATTGATTTCAGAATCCTCTGATAAAAGAAGTTTTTCTTTTAACAACTCATTGGTCTATGGACAACATGTTCAAAAGTTAGTTCAAAAGAGTTAAAACTGTCCAGTTTACAAATAAAACGAGATCTTCAATATTTGGAAGCACCACTTTTAAAATACGGCAAAGAAAAAATGATGTAAGACCTTGTAAGTCTCGATGACTTCCAGATGAGTTCATAAGCTATACTTAGAATTTAGTCTCTATATTTCTTTCTTTCTTCTTGTTGAATTTGCATTTGTTTCTCTCTTTCATCATTTAGCATTTGCTAGTGTTGTTCCGATTATCGATTATAATCGATCATCAGTTGGTTGAGCAAACCGATAAGATAATCAATTGTGAAACTCAATAATCGATTGTGTGTAAAGGGAGACAACTTTTTACGTGCATGCAAAGCACAAAGGTTAGTAAAACTCCCAGCCACTAAAGTTGACCTGAAATTTATTAATCCCTTCACAACTACAAATAAAAAGTCTTATGATTCATTATTAGGAACATATAGTCATTATTACATGTTCAAGTTGTTAATTTGTTGAGTTAATAAAATTTAAACACATTTTGTTGATCTGTTTAAGTTAAATCGCAACATCTTTGGTAGTATTTATAAACAATTACAAACAAGAAAATCATGTCCTTCTATACTTTAAATTATAGACACATCACATATGAACGAAAGAATTTTGGGGGATTGTAGCAGTATTTCAGTTACATATGACTGATCAGCCATAAAAAGTTGCATTCATTTAATAAAGTTGTAGAACAAAAGTAACACAATGTATTTTTGTAATATTGTTGTCAGGTTAAAGTATACATGTCATTAAAATAGATTACTCCTGTATATTTATAAACATATTGAATTCTTGATCAAAGATATAACTGTAACAAAAATTAAAATTTGCTCTTAGTAACCGATTATAATCGATGATCAGTTGGTTAAGGGGAACCGATTATCGATTATGAATTTCTGACCGATTCCCATCACTAGCATTTGCATCTCTTTTTTTTTTTTTTTTCGTTCTTCATATGATGCTAAGTTTTCTTAACTCCATTTCATTCTTAAATTTTAATTTCAATTTCATTTGCAAATTTTGAACCAGAGTGCAACTTAGTAATGAAACCCAAAGCATTTTAGTCCAAAATATTCTTCTCTACCAAATATTGAACCAAAATGTTTTTTAATTCTTGTTTTAACAAATATTTCTTTGCCTGTGAAAGATCATATTGTATGGCAAGTTGGAGCAATTTGTCCTTTTTCAAGAATAACAACCATTCCTGGCTTGGATTTAAACTTTAGTTGACATTGTTTTGCTATGTGAAGTCAAAAAGGTTAGGGACTAAGATATTTTGAAATAAAGTGTATTTAAATTTCAAAACATTTTCAGTTTCTCTGAAATTTCAAAACATTTTCAGTTTCTCTGAACTCCATATCCCAGATATGCCACCAAAGTTTTATGTTACGATTTTATGGTCACAAACTTGAGTAAAAGAAGTAAAACCAACAAGTTTATACAACTTAACAAACTATTTAATTCTGTTATGAATTGAATCCAAAATAGTCCTTATAAAGGTCTATGTAAGTCCTAAGCGAATGAAAAGTACTTTAATTAATGTACTGGTCCTCCAAGAACATGATGTAGAGATGGCATTGTATGGAACAGTTTATAACAAAAGATGTACAGTTTATCACCATGAATAAAAATTACAAAAATTAATTAAAATCATATACCAGGAGTAAAAAAAATACAGATAAACATAACAGTATATACATGTCAATATTGAATGTACTTGAACCATGTTATGTTTATACATGACAGCATTTAAATGTGATTAATCAGTTTTTAAATCTAGAATAGCAGTTAATTTAGAATGAAAGTAAAATTTGGTATTGTTATTACATTGACAAGTTGTTTGAGTAAGATGTAACAAATAAAAACGAGCAAGAATGTATCCTCAGCCTGTCATAGTTTGTTCTCTCTCATGAATTTTATCATTTTCATTATAATATTGTGATAAAATCTTAAAATTATTTTAGACTGTGTTACATGATATCAGCTTAATTTATTCACAGTTTAAAGATTTTTGCAACCTATATAAGTCATGCACGAGTTACTTTTTTTCTGAGCATGTCAAAGTTTGCAGAAGGTCATCCATGTTTTGTGTTACTTGTGTGGACATGTAAGATTGGTATGTGCCAATTGAGTCGAGGTGTAGAAATTGAATATTTGTCTGTTTGCTCAAGTTTGTTATTGCTACTTTAATAGGAGGATTGTGGTGAAATCCTACACACACATTCATCCTTAGGTCTAATTGGCCCTAAATGAAAATGGTGCTGCTTGATATTCAATATAGCCATCATGGCATCCATCTTGAAAAACTTGGATGTTAACATAGGATTTTCACAAAAAGATATCTTATAATGTCATCAGTCTGAAATAAAAATGATTCTAATCTGTCTGAAGATCGTTTTATTGCTATTCCTTTTAAACAGAAATTCATTTTGCATTAAAGTTTGTAAATGAAAATAATGCAGATTGACTCTCAAAATGGCCACCATGGTGGCCATTTTGAAAATAGTATCTTAACTCTTCTCAGATGGATGGCTCTATCAGCATGGAGTTTTCACCAATAAACTTATTCGTTTTATATAAGAAGGATGCGATATATGCATCCAATATGGTTTCCATTATGACTGTTGAAGATCATGGTGTCACTATTCCTTCTGTGTCGATGGGCATATTGACATGGGGTTTTAACTAAAGGATTTCTAATATTTACCTCTTCTGACATCCAATATATCTACCACAGCATCTACTTTGAAAATCATGTTATTGCAAAGAAATATCAGAGAAAGTTTCAACACACTGAAGTTAAAAGGAAAAGATTTTCTTATCTTGAATTCCTGAATCTTTTTTCAAGCCCATTAGAGCATCAGTCCCTTTTGATGCATACTTGTTTGCAGCTGTGACAGCTGTGCTGAAAATTTCCCCACTGTAATATATAGACCTTATGTAGACACAAAAAAATTTCAATGTAAACTTTAGATGATATTTAAACACAATTCAGGACCACTTGGGTGGCCTTGTAGTTAGAGCATCCGCCTTAGATGCTGAAAGTTGCCTGTTTGAACCCCAGCTGAATCATACCAAAGACTTTAAAATGATGATACTAACAGCTGCTTCATTAGGTGCGCAGCAATAAGAGATTAGTGTTAACATGTTGTCATAATAATGTTGTTGGGTGGGAGATGATGCTACATGTCTGTGGCATGATGCACCAGTGCTAGCTAGACATCACTATAAAGTGCCACACTGCAGACATCATAGTGATATGACTGAATTTTTGTTAAAGTTACATTAAAAATCCAAATCATAACACACACACACATTGAAAGAACAGTGGTTTAGACTGCTAATCTATTGGTAGTCTTATAAATGGAGAATATTTGTCTCCATGATTGCATAACAGTTAAGTTTGTCACAAAAAGCCATCAACATTATACTCAGTATCATGCTTATTTGTGGGTTAAAAGGGTGCATTTAGAAAGAGTTGTCCATATTTTATGAGACAAGTCAGAGACATATTCAAAGTGTAGAGCATGAAAAGACATTAAAAGTCTTAATATAGAGCATGAAAAGACATTAAAAGTCTTAATATAGAGCATGAAAAGACATTAAAAGTCTTAATATAGAGCATGATTGATAAAGATGACATAGATTTTCAGTCTTCAGACTTATACATAAAGTGTAGTACAAGTAGACGTTTATTTAGGACAAGTAAAAGTTCCAAGTCACTTAATCTGCAGGGCATGTGACTACATTACATTTTTGTAACATTGGTTGAGGTCTCTTGAATGCTATGATTTGTTGTGTACCAATTTGTATGGGTAATCGTGACCATGAATTTAAAGTCAACCATGAAATCTGATATTGATCTAAGTCATTTAGCCTGTTTAATAGCACATTGTTCTCCATGGATTCTTGCTCTTTTTATTGACAGAAAGTTGGCAGTGTCTCAGATCTCATGGCTTCTATGAAGCTCCTCTGTATTCACATGTGGCCAACCGACATTAAAGCCCTGGATGACTTACGACTGGATATAGCCCTCAGGATGCTGAAATCCCCACACTTTAATGCCAAGATGAATTCCCTTAAGGAGGTAGGCTTTAAGAATGTTCATTTATATATTATCAGTATTTGCTAATCAGATTGAAATGATGTGAACTTTACATGACATTACTTGCTAATTAAGTGTATTATACTGCTATTATCTCTTGGAGAGATTGGACATCAAGTTATTTAGTTTTTATAATGTACGGTAAAATAAAATCGCTTATACTGTTTTTATAACTGTATAACAACAAGGTGTACAAGACTTTAATAAATCTAACACACACACACACGCACAGACACACACACACATTTTTAAAACAAGCAACTGGAAATTTTATAGCAATTCTTATATAATTTTCAGTCATCATTGCATGGATTTGACAGTCTTACATATTGAAATCTCAGTAAATTCAACTTTGCATTCACCTGCAAGAATAGATACAAAATTGAATTATTAGTTGCAAATGCAAGAATAATTAAAAGATTAAAATCTCCATTTGTATGTTCAGAATTATTTCTTGTAGAGCATTTGTTACAACAATAATTCAGCTAACTCCTAATCTACTTTGTCAGTTCTGGACAGGATTTCAAATCATTCAGAGGTAAGAAAAGGAAACACTGAATAATATTTTTTTAAAATCAGGTTTTTACTATGACTAGCTATTAATTTTGCGGAACACAATTTAGACTATATCCAATCAAGGTATCTGCAGAAGTAGCATTATTATATCATGAAAATTGTCATATGTTTAATACCAGTGAAAGACTAAATTTAGTCGAATTTAATTACTATTCTTCTCTTCCATTCCTCACTCATTGTTTGTGATTCTTAGTTCAGTCTCACTTTCTGGATTTCTGAACTTTATCTTTTGCTTCATCAAAGATGGCAGATCTGTCAGAATGCAGACTCCCGTTCGAAAATACTTTGCCAAACTCAAGATAGCTTCTCTATCCTTTAAATTAGCTAATTTTGCAAGAACTAATCAATTTTACAATCATTTTTGGCCCAGCCTCTAGAGGGTCAAGTTTCACTGTCACTGAAAAATCACTGGGAACTTGGGTAGATATACTCGAGGCTCCTATGGTGAGGTACCCCATCAAGTTTTTTTTTTTCCAGGAAAGTTTTTTTTATCTTTAGGAATTCTTGAAAATAGATCATGCTTGGCCATGTTATTTCTTAAGACAGGCTTTTATTCACAGTGTCTTTTGCTGTGTTGTTGTTTCTATCCATGTGCCAGAACCACTTTGTGCATTGTGCTATGAAGAGAGCATGTTACCTGGATGATTCCAAGTGAATTAGCCTGCCTGGAACATTTAGAACCATGTAGAATTTGCTATGTTCAATTTATATGTTAAGTTAAACAATTTTAAAAAAACATTTCAGTTTTTTTGTACATATTTGAGATTTAGGTTTATGAGTAAAATCGGACCATAATAGCTGTATAATTAAATTTACTGAAGAATTCTTATATACTTTAAATCCTGATAGAATTAATTCACCATCACCGTAGATGTATTACCAACCATAGCTAACCTTTCTCAATCTTTCAATCTATTGGTTCATTGTCTGTGTGATACAGATTATTCTGTGATAAAATGTCCATATCAGTGTTTCCTATAATGATATAGCCGATCTGAATTACTTGAAGCCTTAATAGTCACTTCAAATCATCCAAACTCTCAAAAGTTGTGAATCAAGTCCATGACCTCCATTTTGAATAAGGGAGAATCCAACCCAGTTACTATTTATTTTTAAATAGATTATGACTTTGTTTTTATGACAGCCATGTCACGTGATGTCATGATCATTCTCCTCAATGCCTATTGTTTCTAAAATCAGGTTTGCCACAAAGGTGGCATTATGAAAACCACCTAAAATGACCAATGTTTGCTGTAGATGTCAAAATAAGCTACTTTGCAGTGTTGCAGATCAGGTGAAGGCACTGAAACCTGCTTCCAATGAAATATGGTAGAGTCATCTAGAAGCATTTATGCAGGGAAAAGTGTTAATGTGTCTGACATTACTGGATCCCCTAGATATGGAATGGCTTCCAAAGCAAACATATGGAAAACCTTTTTAAAAATCTTTAAAATGACAGTTAGTTTGATCAAACTTGGTTTGAATGTTTCTTATGTTACCTTGTATTAAAATTGTATCATTGATGGTTCACTAGCCATGGCTTTCATTGCAACTGAATGGTAAACCTATAATAAATTCTTACTTCTTATCAAGTATGACTGTTGTCATTAATAGAAGAACAACAAAATATCTCTCCAAAACTGCCTTAGTAAATCAAACCAAAAGTAATAGGTTGGGTCCTAGCATAAACCCTTTTCAAATACATACAGTAGTTCCCAATGTACTATGTAGTCCAGCTGAATTATTAATGGTAGAAAAAAAACAGCTAAATGACTTGTCATTTACCACCAGTTTCTAAAATAATGCTACATATTATCCAGACATCTGTGTTTATCAGGCAAAGTCACCTGTCTTATTACTACATATGCATTTTAGAATAACGTATGCCAGATGAGTGATATCAGGTACAAATCTGTCTCATGTTTAATGTACATTGTTACAACTCTATGGTCTTAAACTAAATAACATAAAAGAGAGAAAACAAGCAAGCTTAGTGAAATTCAACAAATAATTTATTTCCCTAGAAAATAAAGTGAAAATTAAAAATGAATATAAAGTATAGTGAATTAAATTCCAAATAGTCAAAAAAGATCACAAGTCCAAAAGTACAGATTATTAAAAATGAATTCTAGTGGTGTTCTGAATGAATTCTAATCTTGAATGTACTGTTGTACCAATAGACTAGACCAGTGTTATGTGCTAACATTCTTGCTTTAACACAGTGATATTATCCAAAATGTGTCTAAATGAATTAAAACAATACAGTAATCCCCAGAATAGTGATTTAGCCCGGAAGCATTAATGGACACTTTGTAATTCCAGTAGATAATTTAATAAAATCATATAAGAAATTAACTGAAAAAACTAAAAGACTGATTCCAATTCAGATGTTAAGGTAGAAATTAATAATTCTGACGAAATTAATCTTAATTTGAAAACCTTAGACACAACAAAAAGATCAGGATGAGGGTTAAAAGTTTATTTTCATAACGTTTCCAGATCAGGCCTATTTTTAAAACTTAAGAACATGTCAAACTTCAGGTATACCAAGAATTTCCAAGGGGAAAGCCAATGTCATGAACTCAAATTCAATTTAACATGTTTACCTACCAATAATAATAATGATCTAAAATAAAAATATTAAAATATAGTCTACAATCATAGACAAAGCATCACTATAAGTATGTTGCTTTTTATTTTAAAAAAAAATTTAGTCAGGTTGGCCCAAACTCTTACCCTCAATTATCATAACGCAAACCAGGTTGGCATAAGAGTATTTATGAGTTAGATGCTCCACCAGCTGAGCAGGTTCTTCTGCTATTGTTAATAAATACAAATTAGAGCTTGTCAACTGTCACTTTGTTCTTCTTTACTTAATTTTACAGTGGGACCCCGCTATAACACGGTAGTTGGGAGCCATAGAATCCGACCGTGTTATGAACCGAACCGTGTTATAAGCAGCCATGTACAATACCAACACATTTTTGGATTTAATTGGGGGGGGGGGTACATAAAGACGGGTGCGAAAATGCATGGCACAATTACCATTTTTGATCAATATATATTAAATATATATAAATAAAAAATATAAAATATAAAAATAAATTAATATATGAGAAAAACATTTGCTGTGGTAGCAGAAATTGCAGATATAATATATTACTTTATTCAGAAAACCATGCATTGGTACATACAAGTGTCTAATTTATATATACATGTATAATTTATTGCATTGAAAGAGTATCAACACCGTGTACTCACCAGCGAATATTGTAAAATACATTGAATCCATAATACAAATATTTCCATCAAAAATATCCGCACACAGATGTAAAATATTCAATAATTTTGTCACAGATCATTATGTGACTGAATTCAATGAAAAGAAAATAACAAAAATTACGTAACGGGTGTACGTAATGAATGATGAAATAGTACATGTCCGTAGATTAAATAATGGAAGCTAAAGTGTGTTCTTATAATAACTACATGTACATCTCAGGATCTTTCTGTCTCTGAATTCAGTCATTGTAAATTTCAGAACATTTTCCCACCCAAGCTGCTAGTCAAAGTCCTTTGAACTTGCCTCCCAGCTATTTCGTCTTGTTCTTTTGATGTACTCTAATAAATACAGCAGGCAGAACTGGCTGTATTTTAACCACTGAATTATTTCACTGTAAATATCAGCATAGCTAAAATGATAATGTAATCAACACTAACTTTGTCTCCCAGCTATTTGCATGCGTACGGAGGACTCCTGCATGGAGTGATTTATGTGTTCCAGATCAAATATTTGCATTCAAATACACGTAATTAAGTGTTTCCGAGACCTCAGTGTCGTATACATTTTATACCATTACATTTCTTATCTGTCAATAGTTATTATTTTTTTGAAAAACTCTGATTTTTAGCTGCTTTCTGCTAATGTCACATTTACTCTTGGCAAAGTCAATTATAGTTCTCAGTTGTAGAATTCGAATTTACTAGTCAACAGATTGCATAAAACAACACCGCTAAGCCATGCGTACATGCTGGCGGCTTTGTTTTTTTGATGCTGTGTAAAACGGTTGCCCCATGAATTGAACAAGTTGAGCTCGGCAGTTCACTTTGATGATAAACAATGTACTTAAATTGATTTATATATTCTGGTGAGAATCTTTTATCAACTGCCGCATTGGCTGTTGCTTGTGTATGAAATTAAGAGAACATATTATTATTAGAGCAACGATTGTATTCGGAATGTATTCAAGACAAAGTAGACATGATGGCTTCATTACTCATGAATCAGTAATTATAATATTGACACTTATGAGCTGTAATTTTTCAACAATAAACATGGATCAAAGTTCTCAGTAGGCCCAGCAATTGGTTCGTATTTCCGACATTTATTTTGGCACAAAACTAGAAGAAATTTGATAATACATTTTCTACACGTTCTTTTTCACACTGTTTAGACAAATATGAGAATGTTAAAAAAACTTTTGATGTATTTTTATTTTTTTTTCATACTTAAATCTTTTTTTTTTTTTTTTTTTTGGTCTTTGAGAAAAATACCTGTAATAAATTACCCAAAATTTCGGAGCCATGCCACGACCGGGTTATATCCGAATTCGTGTTATAACGAGGCGGGTTATAGCGGGGTCCCACTGTAGTATGTTTGTGTATTTTATTTGGATTTACATTGTACATTTTACTTTCTTCTCTAATTTATAAATTTCATTTATTGTAGGTCACTAAGCTAATTGAAGATGCGACAAGTTCAAAATTTCCTCGTGTGAAGACAGCCATTGGTTCAGAGAAGATTCTGGATTGGATGGTTAAGAACAAAGTCCTATCAATAGCCTTAGAAGGTCAGCTTTCTTTAAGAAGCCAATTTCTGTTATTCTGTGTTCTGCAATGATGTGCTGTGCAGATAAAACAAAATTTCTCATAATCATAATGAAATGGCTGAATTTCTTTTGAAGCTACATTCAGATTCTAAATGACACACACACACACAAACACACACTGTTGCTTCAATACCATATTTATCCTTTGATGGCCTCACACTTGATCATAAGGTTAACCTTCATTTTCAACAATTCATGGCAGATAATTTTTTAAAGAAGTCCACAACCTATATTTTGACCAAATTTTTATTGTGGGAGACATACTGTTAGACACATGCACATACATAGACATGATTATTTTGGCTAGATACAGATGTAATTGGATATACAGGGTGACAATATGTGCTGGAAATAATGATTTCATGGTGACCCCCCCCCCCATCTCAGTTTAATCTTACATCCAAATAACATTATAAAGGATTATTAATACTTGTATTACAGGCAATAAAGCACAATGCAGTGGACAGCATAATAATGTTTTATAATATTATTGTAAGGGGAATTCAGTATATCTGACATGGAAAATGAAGACGTGTCCTGCATTGAGCCGCATGTTCTTTTGTAGTAATTACATCCATCAGTCTCTCTACCCATTAACACTCATTTTAACCACCAAAATTATACTGAATTTTTAAAAAATATATACTCAAATTCTACTTGACTTGCAGGCAATATTGATCAGGCACAATACTGTGATAAAATTAAAGGCATCGTGGATTTCTTGGGGACAGAGCTGTCACTAGATGAACTCTCCATGATCTGGAAGCTGCAAGTATGTCATGTCTTTACTTCTTTACAGATCTAATTTTTCCTTTTACAAAGTTTGGTTTGGTTTGATAAGCATATTGTGAGAAATACATATCACTTTATATCAGTGGCATCAGACACATTATATTTGTAGGTTTATCTCTAACAGTGACAATAGTGGCATTGTACTCCTAGAGATATCTTCATTAGTTGCAGTAATGGCATTGTATTTGTAGGGATATCTTCATCAATGACAACAGTGGTATTACTTTTGTTGGATTACCTTCATCAGTGAAAATAATGGTATTACTTTTGTAAGGTTATCTTCATCAGTGACAACAGTGATATTACTTTTGTAAGGTTATCTCCATCAGTGAAAACAATGGTATTACTTTTGTTGTGTTATCTTCATCAGTGACAACAATGGTATTACTTTTGTAGTGTTATCTTCATCAGTGACAACAATGGTATTACTGTTGAAGGGTTATCTTCATCAGTGAAAACAGTGGTATTACCTTTGTAGGGTTATCTTCATCAGTGACAACAGGGGCATTGTATTTATATTGTTTAATGAAATTATTAATTTATATTCACATGTTCTGTTCTGTCCATGATTAATATTAAATATTCAGTGAAATTACATTTGTAGGGTTATAAAACAACAGTGGCACTGTATTTGTAGTTTGACATGAATTTGGTTGAAAGTTTTATGTCCAAAATTTTGAAAGTTGTATAACATTAAGTTATTGTGCAATTTTTTAGGGAAGTTTCATAGAATGTTTGACTTTAAAAAAATACAGAAAAAGATTAGTTGACAAGTTTGATTTGTCTGCCACGTGTTGTCATTCAATCATTGTAAATGTAATGCAAAGATGACAAAATCTCATTTTGACTCATTTATTAATAAGTAAATACTTGCACATAGGATGCTAAAAGTATCAAATTTTAGGAAACTAGTTACTTGCTTTAGATGAACTCTTAATGAATTGGAAAACTAAAGTGTGTCACGTTTCATCACGTCATTTGGGATACAGTTCTTAATGCATTTACACTACTGAATTAGACTTTGGGATACAGTTCTTAATACATTTAAACTGCTTGATTAGACTTTGGGATAATGTTCCATCAGTCATTTTCACTGTTTGATTAACCAGCGGTGAAATAGTTCCTTTACACAAATTCAGAATACAGTACATTTGCAGAAAAAATGTTTCACTTTAATATTGTATAAGTAATTATTCTACATGGTTTTGTAATATACATCATCTGATTCATCAACATTCATAACTTTCATTCTACATGGAATTTTATGATTTGCTATTGGCAGAATTTTCATTGGAATATTATGTGTTTGACCTTGTTTACATTTGAACAAATTTCACTATTGGTATGAAAGTATGCATCAGAAATCCAAAATGTGTTTGCTAATTACACCTCTCCCTCGATAACTTGCTCACATTGTGGTACAAAATCACTATAAATGAGGATGTGAGTTAACAATGGACATTTATTTTAAAATTGCATCGAGAATAATTGTCAATATAGCGCTTTACAGATGAAGTTGTTTGTTATTCTGTATAAATTTTATTTATTTTTAAACTGTCCAACATCTGAGAGATTGACAACATGATTCCATCTGGTTTCAACAACTAAACACAGTATGCAAATATATAAATATCACAGTTTTAAAGTAGCCTCTTACATAAGGATGCAGTCATTATTAAGGATTATATTCATTTTTTTCTCATCACATGACCATTTAACCAGTCTCTGTGCTCAAAATGTCAGTGGTATTTATTACTTTAAAAAAATAAGATTGTTGTTTGAGTTGGAATTTGGAAGCCAGAAAAGTTAGAATTACTTTGAAAATTTAAAAGATTTTGAAAAAAATGTGTCTAACAAAATAAAATAACTCTTTAACAGAAATTCGTAAAGGGATCATTTTTAAAAAACAATTATATAGATATTATTGTTAACTTCATTTAAAGGGTATGAAAGACAACAAGAAAATGTATGGTTGATATTCTTTAGTCCATCTTTCATCTTATAATTATCCTAAAAGCCCTTTGGGTCCTTCTACATTTTTCCATCAGACAAGGACGATCAATCTCATCACATCAAATCTCCCATTTGCCTGTTGTTTACTAGATGAGGCAGTTGGAAAGCCCAAGGGAAGCATTTTTTAAAAATACATTCATATCAGAGGGTATATGCCCATAGATATTTGTATAAGCATGTAATTCCTTTTTACAAGAAAAATATCACCAGCTTAGTCTTTTCAGTGTCTCAGTAACTTGTTGTAATATATTTATAAAGCAGAGAAGGTTGAGACAACAGCTGATTCGTCATTGTTTAGTTGGGGAAATGCCCTTGAATTGTTCCATTTTTTTGGGTCAGTCCATTTTATGACAACCATGTGTTGCTCTATGGAGGCTTGACAATAATAGTATGAAAGTTGGTTGAAATTCAGATGTTTGGATTTTTCTTTCAGATGCAGTACTGGCATTTTTCTTGCAAATAGTAATTACATATTTATATAAGTATCTGCTGGTGTCTCCTTTGGCATGAAAATGTAATAATAAAATGCAGTCTTGAAAATTCTGGTGATCTGGGGAAAGTGTAACAATGCCTGACTAGACAAAAATCATCAAAATTTGACATTTACCTTTTCTTTGAACTGCTCCTATATCTTACTCTTGAAGATGTATGATTGCTCAATGAAAAAAGAAACTTTTTACTGTATAATGAATACAACTAAGAAATCAAAGGCTATGTGTGCAACTGCAATTTCTCGATTTACAAACCTTATCTCCTATTACATGTTTATCTAAAGAAATGTTTTAGAACATGAGATTTTCATATTTTTGAGTCATTTTTGTATCATGCATGCATCATGTACCTTTAAAAAGCAGTGTGGTTGAGAAGTGTTTTATTTTGAGCATAATGGTGGCAGTGACATGTAACTCTTGTATCTCATACATCTGGGGGACAGACATGTAACTCTTGTATCTCACACATCTGGGAGACACTTGTTTGGGGAAACTTTTTTTTAATAACTTCATTGGACTCGTGACTAGAACCAGGAAAAGATATATCAATTCAGTAATAGCAAGTAAACATAATTAAAATTAGTTTGAGGCCCACCCACCCAATAAACTACATTTTTATGAAGTATTTATAATAAAGACATTATTTATTGCAGAATGGACAAACCAACAATGTTATTGAGAACATCCACTCAATTATTGCTGCTGCAGCTGTAAAGTTTGACCCCAGTCAACTGGAACATCTGGTTTTGCTAATTCAGAAGGTCAGTTATGTAGTGCTTACTAATTGTATTAAGCTGACAAAATAAAAGTCAAATGAAAAGATTGTCTGGATGACAGTTTTCATTGTGTAATATTGTATTAAGCTGACAAATTAAAGTCAGATGAAAAGATAGGTTGTCTGCATGACAGTTTTAATTGTGTTATATTGTATTAAGCTGACAAAATAAAAGTCAAGATGAAAAGATTGACTGCATGACAGTTTTCATTGTGTTATATTGTATTAAGATGACAAAATAAAAGTCAGATGAAAAGATTGGTTGTCAGCATGACAGTTTTCATTGCTTAATATTGTATTAAGTTGACAAAATACAAGTCATATGAAAAGATAGGTTGTCTGCATGTCAGTTTTCATTGCTTAATATTGTATTAAGTTGACAAAATATAGGTCATATGAAAAGATAGGTTGTCTGCACGACAGTTTTCATTTGAGTACTTTTGTATTAAGCTGACAAAATACAAGTCAGATGAGAAGATAGGTTGTCTTCATGACAGTTTTCATTGAGTACTTTTGTATTAAGCTGACAAAATACAAGTCAGATGAATAGATGGATAGTCTGCATGAAAATTTTCATAGTTTAATATAACACTCCAGTGACCAAAGTGGTTAAAACATCTGCCTTGGATGTGGAAGGTCACAGGTTTGAACTCCAGCATACCAAATAATTATAAAAATGGTACTAGCACCTGCCTTGCTTGGTGATTAGCGTTAAGAGGGTAGTTTTAGGACTGATAGGACTGGTGTCAGGATAATATGATTGGGTGGGACATGATGTTACATGTCTGCGACATGATGCTTCTGTGATAGACATCACTATAAACTGCCACACTGCATATGGTTATGCTACATTAAAATCTAAATCAGATGCACACACTTATTGTTTAATATTGTTTTAGGCTGCCAAAATACAAATCAAATGAAAAGATGGTATGCATGACAGTTTTCATTGAAATCATTGCAGATAATTATATTTAGTTTTTACTTTGCATTGTAGAGACATGAATTGAAATTTTTTGAGATATTGTGCAAATTATGGGGGTTTTCTCTCAAGAAACTGTAGTTATTCACATTCTATTTTAAGAGATGTTCTCCACTATATATTTTCTGAACTATGTTCTGCACTATATATTTTCAGAACTGGCAAGAGGACAATGATAAAATGAGGGAAAAGCTTCTAAGCTTAATAGGAAAGATTGGCAGAGATTCCAAAGTGCCCAAAACAACATCTCAGGTAATTTACAATCAGGAGCATATAGTGTTTTCCCATTTCCACCTGCTCTTTTTCATCCTATCCTGTCATATCATGTTACAGCCCATCAAGTACTGTCCTGTCATGTCTTGTCATAGCATGTAAGATACTGCATATCTGCTCTATTCTCTCTTCTCCTACCATGTCATGTCACAGCCTATTAAATACTGTTCTGTCACATCATAACAGTCTATCAAGTACTGTCATGTCATGTCACAACCAATCAAGTACTGTCATGTCATGTCTCAGCCCATCAATTACTGTTCATAATGAACTTTGTTTTATTTTATTGCATTGACTGTTAAAGGATGTAAGTGATTGAAAGTAATCTTGGCATGAAGCTGTACATACAGAAGTTATGGCCCCTATTTGACTTTGCTAATTGCCCGTCAAACATATTTCTACAAGGGCATCTGTGTTAGGTACATTTCTAGTTTTTATACATGCATTTTTGGAATTACTACCACATGAGAACATTTTACACAAGTTGTCTCACTGACTTGTACATGTGCAAGCGGAGATAGCTTAGTTCAACTATATTTTTGGTATCAGATAACATAAATGCAGTAATTGAGCAGTTCTTATTTAAATATGTTACCCAATCATAATACATTAGGAGAATTATTTCTACCTCACAAATCCAGCCCTCCCTGATAAAACTTACTGCTAAAAAGAGCTACAAGCTATCTTTCACCTGGGTTGCAGTTGGATAGAGTGATCTCCCCTTGAATTAGGGATTAGTGGCAAAACCCATGAATACTTCCACTCATGCTGAGAAGCATGCTTTCACCACAAGAGACCTCACAGAAGCCAGAATCAACACAGATACAACTGGGAGGAGTTCTCATCAGGATAATGTGACTGAATGGTACATGATGCTACATGCCTGGAGCTTTATTCCCCAGTGCTAGATGTCACTATAAACTGTCTCACTGCAGACATTGAGTGATGTGACTGAAATATTTTTAAATCTACATCAGAAATCCAAAACACACACACACACACACAAACACAAACACGCACACATGGAAAATATACTTCAAATATGTTTCCAACTTGTCTCTTTCTATATTGACAAAGTTCTGCCGTTACAATTTTAGTGACACTGTCATCTTTACACATTTAATTTTTACTTAGGTACTTGCACAGGTAGACTATGCAACTTCGGAAATAAGTTCAGGCCATACATATATTATGTTAATAAGCAAGTCCCTGTGACCAGTTGACATATATATTATGTTAATAAGTAAGTCCCTGTGACCAGTTTAAAACTCATATGTATAATTCCATATTGTCTGGCCACATACAGGTGAGTTTTCACTGCTAATATATCACTGCAATTACAGATCATCCTTGAACCTTTCACAGGTAGTATGCTGAATTATTTTGGTAAATTTGGCTACTATTCTCCAGGTAATGCTGTAAAGCACACCTCTGCACCAGCTTTCAGTTCAATAATAACAGACAGGTGCAGAGCTCAACAGTTTTATATACTTTCTGCTCAATTTGTCAGATTCGTCCATGGTAAGAGTACATATATTCATGTACAAGGACAAAGACGCTATAAGCCTACATGTTCAGAGACAAAAACCTCAACATAATAAGTTCATCTATTTTGTCGAACCTGGTATATACAGTCAATGATGGAGACTTGTCAAACCCTCATATGGTCTCACTCGACTTTGTTTACAGTACCGAGCTTAGTACCTCAGCCTCTGACAGATGCCACCACTTATTTCTCTCAACCCCTGGCCGTTAGAAAAGACTTTAATCAGTGACTGATTAGAAATCACTGTTTCAGCTTCAGGGCACTCCATGAGTGTTATTGTATTTGATTCAGTTTATATTTGATTTGATTTAATTGTTTGTTAGTTTTTTTTTAATTATATTTTTTTATATTCCATTACATGCTAATGTAATTGTATTTACTGGATTTTATATTTTCCAGAAATTCAGTTCAGTTTTTCAAAAACCTAAAATTAAGAATGTATTAAAATCTGACCTAGTTCCTGACCTTGATTTACCAAGTTGGAGTAAACAACTTTATTTTATTTATTCATTCTTAGTGTGGGATTTCATAGAGTTTTTTTTTTTGTTGTTGTTGTTGTGACCAGTTTGGAGTTCTGTTTTAATTTGTCTTCAAACTATTTGGATTCTCAGAGATTATTTTCCCTTGGAAATACTTGTGCTTGGAATTGATTCATTGACAATGAACGTTGAAATTTACAGAATTCAAACAGCGGAATATTGTTTTCTGTGGTTCTAAAAAGAACTAGACATTAGTATGACATTGACCACAGCATATGTCATCGCCTTCCATTTTGGATTTTCGTGGGGACTCAAACTCAAATTCATTAGAACATTTTATTACTTCTAAGTTTTAATTCTTGGATAATTTTTGGATTTGATTCTTTAATGATAAGTTCTTTTTCTCATTTTACCTTGTTTTTCAATGAAAAATAAATTATTTGTTAAACTTTACAAAACTTGTTGTCCTCACTTTTTCTTGTTACTGTTTATAATAGCCTAAACACATAGCTATGCATTTTGTCAGTGGCACTATTTATGAGCTCCTTCTCAGGCAACTCAAGAGACATCAGCCTCACCTCATGCATACAGAGACACTGATGCTTGCTGTCAAGCTCCTTCTTCACTTCCTGATCTCACTATGTTCTGGAAGACTTGGCCCTCAGAGCCTCCATTGAAGAAAATGTTTACCTTTTACAATTTAGAGTTCTGCCCTCTTGCTCTTTCTTCATCAGTCACCAAGACCAGAGCACCTGCATTTGTTGATCTGATCACAAGCAAGGAAGACTTCAACTTCACATTACCTCAACAGACGGAAAGAATCAGACATTTTGAATTGTTTACATCTGCATCAACTTTTCATTTTCTCAAAAAATGCTTTCCATCAGCTTTTTGTTGGCTGATCTACTATTGTCGTACACCAGATTTTCTCAATGGAAACACCATAGTGCTTTTCATATGCTGTTCACAAGGGGAGACTTGCAATCAGCATGGACTTAAAGATGTATATCTTTACATCCCAATTCACGAGGAAGTCTGCATTTTTCTTACACTTCTTTCTTTCTTACTTCTGACATTTTTTATCAATTCAGAGTGTTTCTATTTGGACTCAGCAGGGTCTTAACTCATCTTTGTTATGGCTCCCATCTGGATCATCTCCAAAGCAGTGGCATCCATTTACCTGGACAACATCATGCAAACTCATCCAGTGAGTTATATATTAGAACAAATCTGACCTGGTACCACATCAGCAATTTGTTGACCTCTACTGTGGCCTAATGGTTAGAACATCCACCTTGGATGCAGGAGGTCATGGGTTTGATCCTTGGCCAAGTTGTACCAAAGACAAAAATGGTACTAACAACTGATTCAATTGTCACTCAGCATAAAGTAGTTAATGTTATGACTGGTTGGCCTGGTGTCAGGATAATGTTACTGGGTGGGACATCATGCTACATGTCTGCGGCATGATGCCCCAGTGCGAGAAATTACTATAAACTGTCACTTTGCAGACATCATAGCGAAATGACTGAAATATTGTTTAAGCTACAGACAGGTAGATAGAGTATGTTTCCCTCAGGAACAGGCATTGAAATCAGGAACATGGTGGCTTAATTACATTTGAGGAAATCCTTTTCCTTCTAGGCTTGGTCAACGTAGCAGCAGAGTTCATCATCCCAAGGTTACTTTTGCATGCACCACTTACAAGTGATTCTTTTATCCCATTGTAAGCCAAATGATTGCCCAATCACTCCCCATTGACACAAATTTGACGTACCACCTTCAGACTTAAGACATGACATGAAGGAACTTTTTGATACAATACAAATCACTTGTATTTTTCATTTCCTAAAGGAAGTAAATCTCTATTTTAAACTATAACTTGTATGCCATCATCTAGAATATTTTTAATGCAAATATCACCTCTTATTTACAACATCTTATCATCAACATAGACCATTTACATCTCCCGTTGATTGGGAAGCTTCATATTTTCCTGTCACCAACATCTTACCATTTTATATTGTTTTTCATATCGCTGGTCGATGTTAAACCTTTCTCATTTTTGAACATCTAACCTATTGTATGGTGCTAAATAGCCTAAAAGTGTTGGTGCGCCGTTAAAATTCAAGCAAACAAACAAACATCAGACTTAAGAGTGACCTAACTTCATTCAAAGCATGTATACCTCTCAAAGTACAACTGACTGATATCATGCAAGTACAGAAAAACTACTACTTGATTTTAGGAAGCCATTCTCTCAGGAACCGGCATCTACATATCAATATCCTCAAGATAAAGGCCTTTCTGAAAGGAATTTTACTGGAATCCTCATTATATCTGATAGCTCCTCAGTGGTGACTTATCTTAAACGAAAAGGAGGAACCAGGTTCCCAAACCTTTGTATACTGGTACTTTCTAAAGTGGTACAAATCCACATCCAAGACTATTATATTCCTGGACATCTATATGTGATATCAGATTCATTGTGCTGGAACTATCAGCTTATTCGGATGGAATGGTCCCTCCACACTATGGTTTCATTCAGATATACACCCAATGGGACCAGCCATTGATGAACCTATTGGCAAGAAGGTGGAATACCAAGCTCTTAACCTTTATTTCGCCAGTTCCAGATCCAAAAGCCTGGGCAGGCAATGTATTATCCATATATTGGAATGACCTGGACACATACACCTATCCTCCAACACCTCTGATCCCAAAGGTGATACAAAGCAAGAGATGGGAGACATTATGCATCAATGACCTATCTCACAGTGGAATTTTTACAGAAAGAGAATTCATGGAGAGAATTGCTCAAACCCTCCACCTGCAAGTGTATGACAGCAAATGGAGATTTTTACACAGCAGCATACACAAAAACACATCATACCACTTTAGGCATCTGCACCTGAAATAGCTAACTTTCTGCTCTGACTTTACAATGAGAAAAATTTGGTATCATGCATAATGAAAGGTTAACACTGCAATTGCTGACACCTTCCATCATCATGGAAGAGAGGATACCAAACAAACCAAAGATTTCTCCTACCTCTTCTCCAACTTTGATTAAACACTGCCAAAAACGTTGGCTCTGGACCCAAGTGGAACCTGTCATTGCTGAAGAAAACACCTTTTGAAGCACTTTCAAGGGCATATTTGTATCACCTTTCAAATTAGACCCACTTCCTTGTCACATTAGCAGCAGCAGACAGAATCAGTGAAATATAGTTCCTATCATGGTATACCCTATAAATGACTGAGCTGTTATATTGAGAGATCATGCCTATTTTTAGCTCTCAGAAAGGGACAGGGATGATATATCTGCACAAACCTATTCTTGCTGGGTTAAATGGATTATTTACACTGCATATAGAAAAATAACTCCAACACAGATGGAAATGTTTATACATTTTGACTCAAAAGGTTAGTGCAGTTGCCAGAAGCATCACCATTGACTGGAATTGTTCCTTGATATTATCCATTCTGTGCGATGGAGATCTGAGTCCACTTTTTCTAGTTTAAACTCAGATATCCTTTATCCCAAAAGTCTCAGCTTGATCTGATGGGACATTTAGCCGTGTTGCAACAGCTTGCATTTCCAGGTCATTTGACAGCTTCAAAAGATGTGGCTGCACGATTTCTGCAAGATTTGCAAGAGGGAAAATTTTCCCCTTTTGAAGCTGCTCCATGACAGATAGTATTCTTCATTCAGGTTACCTAGAAGTAAGGGGATAAGAGATGGCCTCTCTGGGATAATGGGATATACCTCCCTCCTCCTCTTACCTATTCTCCTAAGGTATTAGGATTGTGTAGCACATTTATAAACAAAATTTAAACAAATTCCCCACAACATATGTATATTTGTGAATACTTATCCTATCATAATAAACATACTCTCCTTTTCACCCTGCAGTAACATCCATAGAGTGTGTCATACACTCCATTAGTAATCCATTAGTCATGGATTTTGCTACAAAGCCCATATATCAAGGGGAGATCACTCTGACTACTGTTTAGGTGGACTGATAACTAAACACATTTTAGTTGTAGCTCTCTTAAAAGTATTATGATTAGGTAAGTATTTATGAAGAAACATTTTACTATAAACATTATTTATAATGATGATGAAGACAACAGATGTCTTATATAGTAGTAGTTTTTGCAAATGTATTAAGTTTTATGATAGTGTATGAGATTAGACAACAGTTTGTTTTTCATTTTTAGTAGTTTATCCTTGAAAAAGCTATTGTACTACCCTAATGTTAGCAATAAAAGCATGTATATATATTTGTAACCTAACTGCATCTCAACCACCCTTTCTTACTTGGTTCTATTGTAGCAATATGACTGAAAAATTGTTAAAGCTGTTTCAAATTCAAAAGACACCCACATACTTGGTTCTAGGCATATTTGGAGTTGATTTCTTTGAGCTTGCACTCCAGATTGGGACTAATAGGACAGGTTTTATGTTCAGTTTTCTTTATGGCACCCTGTATATATACTGTTAAGTCTAGAATCATTTAGACTTAATGAGGGTATGTCTTTTGATAAGAAATACATCCTCATCACAAAGGTGGATCAATGTGATCATACAGCCTCATACATCCTCATCCTCATCACAAAGGTGTGGTCACTATGTATCATGCTTCATCGACTTTGATTTAATTAGGTATTCATTCTCAAGCTTAGTTCATGCTTGAAACATCAATCTTGATGATTGTAAGCATCCCTTTTGTACCACACCCTTACAACAAAAGAAACCATTGTAACTGTTTTTCACATTTTACTGGCTTATGTAATTGCACACATCTTGTGACTCTATAGTTTTTTTTTGGCATGCTATGAACATACAATCCTATTTTCTGCTTTTCTGAAAATTTTGTTTTTGATATTCATTTCTGACTGTTCATGCTAAAATTTAGAAATTAATGATGATATACTTTTCTGTTTAGCACATGCTAAAGAAAGTCATCATGTCCAATATTTCTGTTACTGGCTTTGAATATGTTTTTACGCTTAACACTTATTGCTGATAGAGGTATCCATAAATATTCATAGACGTTTTATACATTTTGTCTTTTAAAGTTTTTTTAATGAATACTGTTTATGTTCAAATCATACATCTAGATTATTGGATGCATCTCTGTTAATACTACATCCTTTAAGCCAAAAAAGGTCAATGTAATCAACATTTGATGCTTTACAAACATGGGTAAATTGTCTCTGTTTTTCTCATCACCACATACATTTTCCATTTTATATTCAGCCCTGTATGATCAGTGCACTTGAAATGAAAAGGGATTATTGTCTCAATTTGTATTGTGTATGTGGATGAGTATTTATGAACATTACACTAGTGGATTTTTCATGTGGGGTCTGAAATGTAGTGGCTAATCAAGGTAGTTACTGATGTATAACTATGACTTTTTAAGTCTGACCAAAGCAATTCCAGTTCATGACTTTTGCCCAGTAACATTTGGCTGCTATTGGTAGACAATAATGATAGCTTCTGAAGCAGAGTTGAAGAACAATGATTTTAAAAAAACTGTATTAACTCATTTTAGAACTTGTTTTAATATATAAAGATTTTTTAAAATTCTTTTATATCATCTATCCCCTGCAACAAGGAGCAACATTTTGTTGTCAAGATCAGTTTGATCTGATTGTTTTTTTTCTTCTCATGATAATTTAAGTTGACAGTGGCAACTAGAGACCATTTAAAGTTTGGAAGAGTTGAGCCATGTAATTACTGATTACCAATATACCCCTGTCATAGATGTGGCATGCAATGTTGACAGATGTGAAACATCACATCCCTTAAAATCGCCTCATATCCACCACACATTTCTTCAGCTGAATAGCTTTTGAAGGACTTAACGGATTGAAATCTAATTTGGTATGTGGTTTTACATACTGAATATAAGGTCAGTTAAATCTGCAACATTTGCTTGGGACTTGCATGTTTTAGAACTATGTCATTCCATTTGGTTTCTCCCTCAGATACCTTACCCAGTAACGTTATTGTTAGAAATTAACTTTCTCTTACTTTTGAATCCATTTCTGGAAAGACATAAAAAGCTGTTATTCTAGTCTCTATACACAGTATAGTTTTATGGATGTTAACTATTTTCTTGATTATTATAAGTACTTCCTCTTCTCAGTTTATATCTCTCTTGCTCGTCATTGCATTACATAATCATTTTCATATTACCACCAGGGGCCCCAAGTGGCCGAGTGGTCTAAAGCGCTGTCCGTTACAGACCACTGCCATCTCACCTCTGTCTGCGTGTGTTCGAGTCTAAGATTCGGCAAATGTAGCTATGTGAGAAAGCTTGCCAGTAGCTTCTCGTGGGTCGGTGGTTCTTTCCTGGGGTTGTCCGGGTTCTTCCTCCACCATTAATACTGGCCGCCAAGTATAGCCTATATTATGCTGAAAAATGGCGTTAAACCATAAAAAAACAAAACAAATCATATTACTGCCATTTGGAAGAGTGTATTAGGATATAGACCTGTCCATCGATCATTGTGTCCATAGGTCCAATAACCTTTTCTTTTCTCTATTATAACTTTATTTCTCCATTATCTCCAGTTACCTGACTTTGTGGTTGGCTTGCGATTGGAGTAACTTTGGGATTGACAAGAGAAAGGTCAAGGTCTTTCTTACTGCTGGAATGCCAGGAGTTCTACATCACATACCAAACTTTGTGCATAGCTTGGGATTAGGATTCAAATCTTATCAAATTTTGGGAGTTGGGTTCAAACCTTTTAAAATTTAGGGAATAGGATGAAAGTCTTATCAAATTTTGGGATACGGATGAAAACTTTTTAAAATTTTGGATTAGGATAAACCTTTTTAAATTTTGGGATTAGGATGAACCTTATCAAATTTTAAACCTTATCAAATTTTGGGGTCCCAGTTTCATGCTTTTAAAAGGTTGCATTTGAAATTCTGTATAAGATCTATGTGGTGAAGATAAGACAGTTTACATTTTCTTGTCAGGCTGATTTGTGAAGGTTTGCAATTCAGAATTAAGTAGCAAACAGATCCAACAAGTAAACTCGAAGGTTGTTGTAATTGGGTACATTTGTTCCATGAAGTAAGATTGTTCATAATATCAAAGAACACTTTGTAGCTGGAACTATCAGTGATCTTAATACTGTTGTAGCTTTATAGATTTGCTTATGAATAGCGAGACCAGATGGAAGCATCCAATATGTAAGGCTTTTTAGTTTGTTACTTCTTCTTAATTACTGGTCACATCAACATTTTGCTTTCACCAAAAGACTTCTTGTGATGTCTGGTTGGTTCTAAATGGAAATGGTGTGACTCTGTTGTTCAGTATGGCCACTATGGCAGCCATTTTGAAAATCTTGTTATTGTTTCTATTCCAAAATGGAAAGTTATATTAGCATGGGATATTTACAAAGACTTCTTATAACATCTTGATGGTTGTAATTAATATTGTGCTGATATGATATCCAAAGATGGCATTCCTGAAAATCTTTTATCACTACTCTTAAATGGAAAGTTATTTTGACATAAAGAGTTTTCATCACAGGGTTCTTAAAGTATCAAGTTAGTCCAAAATAAAATTGATGCAAACTGACCTGGTCTTCAAAAGTATTATGTTTAATTTTCTTAAATTTGATGACTATATCAACATGGGGTTCCACCAATTGACTTATAATGATGCCTGGTTAGTCCTAAAAAAAAATGGTGCCAATCATACATCCAGTTTGATTCCATGATGACTGTTGTTAAAATTGTACTGCAACTACAAAATGGATGGTATGTTGATGTGGGGTTCAAAGATTTCAAAGGATGTCTACTTGTCCTAAATAAAAATAGTGCCAATCTGACATCCAGTATGAACATTGCAATGGCTAATTGAAAATCTGGTTATCATTGAAGAATGTCAGAGATGATTTCACTGTGCACTTAATATGAAGAAATGGTCATGTCTAGAAGTCTTTGAAATTCTTTTTGGCCATTAAAATCAATCCCTTCAAAAGAATTTTGCTATATTATATTTTTTATTCAGTCATATCTTGATTTAATGAATTTTGCTCAGTATTTTAATATTAAGATAATATTTTATGCTCAAAGTCTTTTTGCCGTTTGATGTTCTGCATTATTAAATGTTGCATTGTTTGATTCATAGCCCCTGTTAAAAGATTTCAGTTACCAGGCATGTAACAGTTCTATCTTTTTCTATGTTTTAGAATAGGTTGTGAATTAATAATTTGGTATTCTCAATGACTTCTTGTTTTAAATAATGATTGTTGCAGTTACTCATGAATTTTTTGCACTTTATCTGTGCTGATAACTGCTTACACCCCAACTTGACAGTGACAGTACTGATTAATTTTCATATACTGTAGTAAGCAAATTCATTTTTAGTGAACATGTTCCTATATTTGACTCTTGTGTTCATCAAAAGTTATTTGTATCGCAATTCCTCATTTACAATAGAAAATTGGCATGCTTACTAAATCTACCCTTTCCATTCATCTTGTTGATCAGGCACTAGCATTATAAATGATATCTACTTTCAATTTATTTTACATTATAAATGTTTCAGGTGTTAAATTTGCTATGGGATCTGGCACACTTACCAGTTCTCTCCACAGACTTGATAGAACAGGCACTGGATGAACACTTAGGCATTCTGAATGACTCCTATGCGGTCAAGGACCAGGTCAAGAGGCAGTATGTGTCCAAGTGTGTTGAGGATATTAAGAAGGTAATGCTTATGTATCCCAAATTTTGTTAAAAAATGTACTTTGTTTTTTATATATAAATCAAAATATATAAATCAAATCTCACAAAACTTGTAAGAGCTTGATATTATTCTTCCTTGACCTTGCTTCCATGCCCAGTGTTTATTAAAATTTTGAGTTGTATGCAGATATTAAGTTTTCAAAGAAGACTGGGTATAAAGAAATGCATAATGTATGTATAGAGCAGATTCTGTATTTCAGTCAGTAGCAAAACTATTTGGTGGCTTGTGAGAATTGATGTAGTAGGGGCTAAAATTTGTATTTATAAATAAGAACGATCACATGCATGTTAACCACTACACTTTTTGGGTAATCATAATGTATTTTTTTCTCACCAAGTAAGGATTTATGCTGGCCTCTATATGGATTACACTTTTATGGTAAAATAAAAAATAAAATAAAGCAATAATATTATCACCTCTTTAATTCTAATCATATAAAATTGAGAACTTTCTTAAAAAGATGACTGTTGTTTAAGAATAGTGTAAGAGTACTTTGTTACTTTGCTATTTAATTATATTGAGCAGGTACTGGTAGTTAGCAGACCAGTCTGTACTTTTAAAGAAAATTGTGCCACATGTTAAACAAAACACTTTACGGTGTGAGTTGTGAATGCTATATTCATACATGCCAACCATTACACTTTTGGCGTAGTCATTATGCTTTTTTTAACTAAGTTATGCGTTATGTTGCAGCATAAACGTATATGGATTATGCTTTTTCGGTATATCCACCTTCCAAAAAATCTATTATTTGTTTTCTCGTTTTTATTAACGTTCCATTAGTCCCACAGACCATATTTTAGAAAAGATGTCTTTTATATAACTACAGTATAAGAAAATACTTGTCAGTGGACTTGCATGCACTTTCCTAACAGTATCATGTTCTATTTATAGCAAACCTGTTTCTGCTTTCAAACGTTCGACCTTGAATTATATTTATAGCATCTGTATGACTTGGTGAGGAGAGAACAGACTGGTTTTCTAATTTTGTTCTTATGTGCAGATTCTTTATTCTAATTCATATTTACTGCAGAACCAGTCTAAAGGTATTTGGCAATAAAAATAATATTTTATTTTGCCAATGCATATATGAGAGCAAAAATATCTTCTTTCAAAAATTTCACAGATGGATTAGAAAAAAGCAGAAAAAAAATAAACGAAACAAAAAATAACAGAATCTTCTAAATATGAAGACACAAGTGCAGCATCACGAGACATCTATTTCAGGCCATGTGGAAAGAATTTTAATATTTGGTGCTTAAAGTCTTAAGATGGATTCTAGTCGATGTGTGTGTAAAGCTAAAATTGCTTCATATGAAAACTTGAAACAGTAAAGGATGTTAAAAGATGAGAGGGACAAATAAATAATTGTTTATTGAAATTTTAGCATGTTATATGTGTATTATGCTTTTTCTGCCTGGATTACACTTTTTGACTACATGGATTACACTTTTTCTTCATCAGGGGTTGGCATGTATGTATATTACAGAAAATGTTGGAGCAGATTGATCTTTCCAAATTTCAAAACATGTCAGATTAGGAAAAAGACAAATCAACACCACTTAACAAACTTTAATAGAAGAATGTGAAAGTAATGTAATACAGCACTCTCAGCACATGGTAATTCTCATTGTAAAATTCCATTTCATGATCATTCAGTGAAAGTTACACATGTAGACTAGTTAAAGTGGATGATGAATATAAATTATTTCTGAGCTTAATTGAGGGTTGTATTTTGGATTAAATCCATATGGATTTTGCCTTTTTTGACAAGAATTTTGATGAGCTGCAGAACTAGGTTAGTTGAAAACATAAATGTATCTTTTTCATACTTGCAGTAATTCTGGCATGTAATATCGAGATCACACTTTTTATGTTCATATTACACTTTGTTGTCTCTTATAACAGCAGTAATTAGGCATAGTGTGTCATGGAGGTGGGGTTTGTGGGTAGGGGCATGTATGCAATCAGATACTTGCAGCATAAGTTTTTTTTGATACCCAAGCAATGTTCTGAAAAAGATATTGCCCAAACAAAAGCATTGTTAACATACATTGTTTATGGTTTGACAACATGCCACATCAACAGGAGTGAATGAGAACAAAAAAATGGCAGAATATAGAAAATGTGATCCATCATATTGGTTGTTTGGAGTTTATAATTAGAAACAGAAGGGTGATATCAAATGCAGATATCTGAGGATGTGTTCTTGATGTTTGTGGAAACACCCAAACATAGGTTATTGCAGAGAGAATTAGTGTATCATAGTGGAAACACCCAAACATTGGTCATCTGCAAAGGGCATTGGTGTCTCATAAAATTGGAAACACCCAAACATAAGTCCTCCAAAGAAGGGCATTGGTATATCAGAGAGGTGCTTTTGAAATGTTTAACTGTTATGGGAGGTTTGATGAAAGTGGGGGTGTATCCAATTTAAAACCTACAGCATAACTGTTACTGACATGTTAAGGTGGAAGGCTACTCCAAGTATTTACCTTCAGATTTTGTTAACATTGAATTATGTTCAAGATTGAGCATATTGAGTACATTTAAGTGGGAAAATGTCAAGCCACTGGGCATGTTTTAGTGTTACAGCATATTGAGTACATTTAAGTGGGAAAAAGTCAAGCCACTGGGCATGTTTTAGTGTTACAGCATATTGAGTACATTTAAGTGGGAAAAAGTCAAGCCACTGGGCATGTTTTAGTCTTATAGCTTATTGAGTACATTTAAGTGGAAAAAAGTCAAGCCACTGGACATGTTTTAGTCTTAGAGCATATTGAGTACATTTAAGTGGAAAAAAAAGCCTTGGACATGATTTAGTGTTATAGTATATTGATTACATTTAAGTGGAAAAAGTCAAGTCATTGGACATGTTTTAGTGTTATAGCATATTGAGTACATTTAAGTGGAAAAAAGTCAAGCCACTGGGCATGTTTTAGTCTTACAGCATATTGAGTACATTTAAGTGGAAAAAATTAAGCCATTGGACATGTTTTAATGTTAAGCTTATTGAGTACATTAAAGTGGAAAAAGGTCAAGCCACTGGGCATGTTTTAGTGTTAAGCATATTGAGTACATTAAAGTGGAAAAAGGTCAAGCCACTGGGCATGTTTTAGTGTTAAGCATATTGAGTACATTAAAGTGGAAAAAGGTCAAGCCACTGGACATGTTTTTAGTGTTAAGCATATTGAGTACATTAAAGTGGAAAAAGGTCAAGCCACTGGGCATGTTTTAGTGTTAAGCATATTGAGTACATTAAAATGGAAAAAGGTCAAGCCACTGGACATGTTTTAGTGTTAAGCATATTGAGTACATTAAAGTGGAAAAAGGTCAAGCCACTGGGCATGTTTTAGTGTTAAGCATATTGAGTACATTAAAGTGTAAAAAGGTCAAGCCACTGGGCATGTTTTAGTCTTATAGCATATTGAGTACATTTAAGTGGAAAAAAGTCAAGCCATTGGACATGTTTTAGTGTTACAGCATATTGAGTACATTAAAGTGGAAAAAGGTCAAGTCACTGGACATGTTTTAGTGTTATAGCATATTGAATACATTTAAGTGGAAGAAAGTCAAGCCACTGGGCATGTTTTAGTCTTACAGCATATTGAGTACATTTAAGTGGAAAAAAGTCAAGCCATTGGACATGTTTTAGTGTTACAGCATATTGAGTACATTTAAGTGGAAGAAAGTCAAGCCACTGGGCATGTTTTAGTCTTGCTGTAATACAACTCTCTTCATCAGATAGGATTCCATGGGGGTCATGACCTGGATGAGACTTTTCAGAAGAGTCATGAATTTTTAAATGCAGATTTTTATAACAAAATATACTTAAACAGAGATAATTTGAATGCATATTCTTTTGAAAAAAGAAGTTTAAAAAAAATCATGATACATTAAATAAATATGTAGCTGTGTTTGAAATTACTCAAAAATTGCATTAAATGTAGGTAAATATTCAATTTAGCAAATTTCTGTTTGACATTGGTTTCTGTTAGCAACATTAATAGTAATAAGTAATTTTTGTTCATATTATTGATGTTGTAAAAACTGGCATAAACTGGTTGTCAATTTATATGCATACTTATTCAGTATTGAAAGGATTTACTATATTATTTATTTTCTTTGCTTTATACCATTATCCCACTTGCACAAAACATGATAATTTTTAGAATTGATAGATTGATAAAACTATTTTAGGTCTTTTTCTTTTAGATTTTGTTTTTAATTGCAAATTATTTGCTTACCTTTTTAGCCCAGTACGTTTTAATTTTCCATATTTTTCCTTTTTTCAGGGAGCTTGTGTCCTTCCTACCTTGAAGCAGTTACATCAACTAAGCAAGAACATTTTGAAGCACAGTTTCAAACAAGACAAGGTATTTAAAATATCACTATCCTACATTTACCAAGCAAGACCACTTAAGTTAAAATGTCACAATTCTACATTCAACAAGTACGACAAGGGTATTAAAATTGTCACTATTCATGTTAGAGTTACTAGATTAGTCTACAGTTTCAAGTAAGTAAAGATGCCAGTGGGTATCAGGGACCTTTGGTACCTGCCTGTTAATAATAACCTATGTTATGAAATAAGCCATAGAGTTCCTGTTTACCATATACAAGTTTTCTGCCAGTGCTTGCAAAGGCAACACTCACTTTGTTTTCAAATTGACAATCAGGGTTCGCACGGTTAATTGAAAGTCATTGAAATAATCATTGAGAAATGAACACCTCAATTCAAGGCCTTGAAAATCATTAATATTTCACCTATGTCAATTAAAGACTTTGAATTTGAGAGATTTTGCTAAAAAGTAAAAGTGATTGAAAATTTTACTCTCAAGTCATTTATATTATGTTTATGATTTTTGGAACTACTGTTTGATTTTCTGTCATATGCTAGCAATTCTACTATTGTCATAATCCACATGAAGTAACCGGATATCATGCATAGCACCTATTTGACATGATGTCATTAACACTCTTTGACTTTTCTAAAATTCATTGTAACACCAGGTCCTGGACAAAGCATTCTGTCATGGTTTAAAGCATGCATGTGAGGAAGTTTTACAAATACGTTTTAAAATACAGGCTTCCTAGACAATCCAAAAGGGCTGAGTCCCATTACGGTTCATCTTAGATGATTGAGTTAAGCAAATAGGCCCACTGGCTTATGATATTGATTACAGTTTATTTTAAAGATATGAATTACATAAAATTATTGGAGCTAGAAAAGTGTTAAAAGTGGGAATTTTAGCTGATGCAGCTCGATTGAATTGAGCATTGAATTGAGTGGGTCTTGCATATAATCAGAACCAGAACTAATATCATTTTGAAAGCGCGCAAATATGTTATACTGGAAATGTTGGTGAACCTTTTATCTCTGTACACAATATAACAAATTCGTAACTTTTCAGAACCTTTATATGTGATTTTAATAGGTCTGATCACCAGCATACACTTCTGGACTATTCATTTGGCATTGTTAGCACCAATCTATATTCTTATAAATACACATTACCTCCTCCTTATTCTTGAGGAGTGTTTTAAAGTATTGTCTGTTTATTTTATTACTACTCAGTTTACAAGAATGAGTGCAATTGAACAATGAATAGTACCACTAATTTATATTATTTAATTCACCAGAATTATGTTTCTTTTATGGAATAAATCAATGCAAGGTGAATTCTAATGTACAATTGGTGACAATTTACCCCCAAATTATCCTAGTTAGGAAAAACATGGTGTTCTTTGAGATTTCAGTGTTCACTTTGACTGTCCTGGAAACACATACACATAAAAACATCTAGATTACATTCATATTTTCAACCATAACCAGTCAGTTAACCAACCCACCCATAAACATGGTCACATTTTAGACTGGATTCTTCATGGAGCTGATGGTAATATTCTACGGACCATCCTTGTATCCCATGAACTTGCATCAGATCAACTCTGCATTATATGTCATCTCGACGTATCAGTCCCTAACCGTCCACCTTTATTTGCTACTAAGAGAAACCTCTGTATGATAAATAGAACCAAACTAATGCATGACAACCAAGAAAACCTAATAACTTGCTTACTTCCTACATCAGAACAACTCAATAACTGCCTGCGTTCATTGCTTGAAAAACATGCCCCAGCCACCAAGTGCAGAGTATCAATTTAAAAGTGTTCTCTGTTGTATAGCAGTGTTAGGGACCAGCTTTGCACTGCTAAAAGAGACCACCATAAAGCGGAGAGGCTTTGGCTTTCCACCAGACTCACAATTCATAAACAAACCTTTGAAGTTGAAAAGAAGAACGTCATAAAGTTTAACATAGTCCATGTAGCCAAATTTTCCTACTATGGTACTAAAATCACGGAAAGTTACAGCTGCAAAGAGCTCTTCAAGATTACTAACAAACAAATGTCAAGGAACAAATGTACACCACTTCCAACTGCCTTCTCTCCAGTAGACCTTCTGGACCTGTTTGCAAATTTCTTCCATGACAAGGTACAAACCATTTGAGATAAGCTTGACAACAGAATTTAAATTGACTCATTGTTCCCATACAGTTGCGATACAGAATTTCAGCGACAACCATTAGGAGCATTTGAACCTGTCTTTATGGATTTAATACGGTCAATCATGATGAAGAGTGCACTAAAGTCATGTTGACTTGATCCAATTCCAATATCACTGCTGCTTGAGTGCTTACATCTGATATTGCCTTCACTAACTTATGTTATTAATACTTCTCTCTATTCTGGGGAATTCCCATCAGTTTTCAAAACTGCCGTTGTAAAGCCTCTGCTGAAGAACCCAAATATACAAGTCTAGCCACCCAATTAAAGTTAATGCTACCATCCAAAGGGTAGATAGGTGCATTTCTGATGTGAAATCATGGATGACATGTAACAAGCTGCAGATGAATGATGATAAAACTGAGGCCATTCTGATCACAACCCAAAGACTTTCTCATTCATGTCCTTTACCTCAGACAATAAATATCAGCAGCACCAACATTAAATTCACAGTCGGCTAAAACACGGTATTGGTGCTGAGAGTAGTCTCACTCACTTAAAAAATTGAAATGTTTGATAGAACATTTCAATGAAGCTCATTATATACCCTAGGGTGTCCCCTAGTCAGATCAAGTTAGATTTAGCTTGAACATGCATGCGATTTTGTTTAACCATTATTTCAATTCTGTGGTATAACAACAGTTACAGACACTACACTTGGTGTATAACATGCAAGAAAAACAGCATGAAAACTTTAAAACTTTATTTTTTTTACAGTAACATCAGTAACAGGATATCAACATTTAAAGTAAACAACATAACTGGAAGTGGTAAACAACTTAATAACAAAATCAAAACATCTATGACAAAGGTATCACTTAGAAAAAAACCTAACCATGAAACTTTTGCATAACAAACATAAAAGACATAGAATAATCTTATTTAGGCATTTATCTGACACCAAGAAGAATATTTAAACAAACAAAATCATTAATACTGGCCAAAAGTATTGCAAACTTCCATAAGAGTCAGAAGTACATTGTCCATAAAATTGGTTACAGACACTACAAAACTATAGCATTTCAATACAGATGCAGAACCATACATATCTCCATAAAATTCACTTCAAAAATAATTCAACATGAACACATTGACTAGAATTATTCATTAAATGAATGTTGATTAGTTAATAAAATGATAAAACCACATTGTAACAGGTATATGTCCAATACTTGTGTTAAAATTATGAACTGGTAAATAGCACTTGAAAGTTTAATACTAAATAGTGTTTGTAAGAGTAAAATATTGAAGTATAATGAATGTTCAATAAATCATAGTCACTAAAGTATTGTTCAACCCAAGGTGCTGACTCAAACACAGACCCATATGTGATTGATCTTAAGGTTACAGACACTACACATTAAACCTTTATTCATTGGTGAATCTCTGGCTGACCCAGTATTTCCTATTTCACAATCAGTCTGAATACACTCTTGCTGTATACTTTCATTCAGTTTGATACGCATTCTCCATGCTTGGGTTCTTTTCACAGCTTCTTTCTTCTTTCTACTTAATTCAGCAGTTTTCGGACTTCTTAAATCAACACTCTTATTAACCGATAATGCCAGGGCTGCTTTTTCTTTCTTTTTCTGGCGATACCTTTTCATTTCTTCACGTTTTTTCCTTCTTAATTCTTGTTGAAGATTTGAATCGGAAAGTGATTGCTGTTTTTTTAGTAGTCTTGCATCTTTTCTTCTTTCTCTATCAACCCTTTTTAGCTCCTCATGTTTCGCCTTATTTTCCCTCTGTTTTTTTCTCCAGGCTTGTACCTTTAGCCTCGTCTTCTCCCTTCTAGCTTTAATCTTCTGTTCATCTTCTTCTGGCTTATCTTTGCTTCCTAAAAACAAACAACTTCATTCTCATTTTTGTTCCTCTATGTATACGGATGAAATTTAGACTTTACAAAACATACTTGTAATGAGTACGCAATATGCTTTCATACATAAGCAAACTGGAATAACCTGTAGATTCTTAAAGAAAAGTATCTGATTGAAAAAGAAATAGCATAAAACCTGATGATTATTCAATGTTCTAGCATTTACAATGATTGCACACTTTCCTTAATAATGTAAACAACAGTCGGGTCAATTCACATGTCTAGTAGTGTCTGTAACCATTTGACAATATCAGCAATGTATCCAATACTAAGTCTGAGCTCATTGAATTCTCATAATATTTCTGTTTGAATTTACTAGTCTAATGATATGGAATGCAAAAATACTCAGTTTCAATTGCATATTATAAGAAATCACTGAAAATGTTGCCTGTTATCAGAAATCTAGATGAAAGAAACTATAAATATACCAAAATATTACAAATTGCAGACAGACAATATGTCAAAATTTAGCCTTACACATCAATACTGTAATAGGAAACATAATTTGGCTTCATTTTTAAAAAAAAACGGATAAAGTCATAGACAGTATAAAAAGGGGATATTGGTTACAGACACTACAATTTAAGAGTGTGGTTTACCAATTCAATACAAACTTACCAGAGTTGTTCCCAGAGGTTTGCTTTTGTCGTCTTCCCATGTCTTAGGGATGTACATTGGTAAAGAACAGAAAAAGTAATTAAGCAGCTTCTTCTAGGATAAGAAATTCAGGTTACATTGTCTTGTAGTAAATTACTCAAACAGACAGTGCTGCAAGAATGATGCAATATTCAATCAAGAGAGTTATTGCATTACTTTTTTGCTCTTGGCTGCAGAGGTAAATAGATGATGCAACATTACATCACATAAGATGGAACTTTCTATTGAGAAAAACAATGTTTTAATGACAAGTAGAACAATACTTTTATCTTTCATTTTTATACCTGTTTGTGTAGTGTCTGTAACTTTTTTTTATTGAGTTGCTGTTTTTTAATGGTACAATACAGCACCACCAATTTTGGCCAACTTGGACATCACATGGATACACATGAGCCTTTGTAGGATTTATACTTTTCCATAATGAAACAACAAAATTATTGCCATATAAACTTGTAAAGGTTACAGACACTACAAAATTTAGAACTGGAAAGTTTGACAAAGAACAAGCTCTCATTCGAATATCTTGGCTAGCCATGTGATTTAAATGGTTTTACTACTTATTATAATATAAAGTCGAGTTCTAGATGTCAATAAAAGTTATAATGAATGTTATTTTGTACAAAATGTTGGCATATAACAACAGATTAGTGTTTGAATTTCAGTGTTGAAACAAAACTTCTACTGACGGTATTTTGCTTATAAAATCCATAATATTTTACCGATTTCTTTAATTCAAGAAGCAATATTTGCAGGATAGAATTTCGCATAAAACCAGACCAATAAATGCATAATTTCAGTATGATATTTAGAGAATTCTCTATTTTATATTCAAGCTTTTTTCGAGTGAGACTACATAACGCTCAAAAATGGCCATTTTTAGAGCTTGTTTCCATGCATATCTCAACAATGGGTTACACTAACCTCTTGAAATTTTCAGGAAAGTAAGAGAGGTATATGCCAGGCTTACCAATCTTTAAAATTGGTTCATATCTTGTTTAATTTTTCTATTTCATGCATATAACATGAAAATTCCTTTATCAGCACCAATACCGTGTTTTAGCCGAGTCAGTATGAAACCTAGGTGTTCTGGACAGTACTCTCACATTACATGAAATGTTGCCTATTGAAATACACAATGACATTGATCTCTTTCAAGATTGCTCTTAAAACTCACCTTTTTCGATTGCAAGATTAAACTGCAAGACCTAATAATGTTTAATACCATAAATATTTGTTAGCATTTTTTATGTTCTCTAATTTCGTGGTGTTTTGTCGTTTGTAGTCATATCACTAATCACTATATATGTTGTAAGGTGCTTAGAGCTTCTAAAGATTAGGTGCTATAAACAATTATTTAATTTAGGATACTATAAAAAGTGATTTTATGTTTGACACAATTCCCAAGTCCAGTTTTGTGACTATATGCTATTTTTAGATTTTTCTAATCAGCTTTTGACATAATATCTTGAGGTTTATGAGTGGGGGGAAAAAACTATTTAAAAAAAACTAAAATAACCCCCAAAACTTAAATATGTAATAATGAAGATAAATCCTAAAAAGTTAATGGTTCTTAAAAATGCATTATTCAGAATACCTTGATCATAGATACATATAGCCTTATAATGGTTCAGACAGTGGTATTTAGCTCAAACAAATGTATGTACTTCCCAATATTATTTTTAGATTATTTATTAAAGTTATGTGAACAAAAAATGTGACATTAATTGACTCAAAATCCTAATATAGCAATATTGAACAGCTATTAAATTTGGCACAGTAGTCAGTAAAGCACCAATTCAAGAAAGTGAAACTTCAGTAGAGCTTATGTCAGTGAAAAATCTTATTTTGGAGCCAAAGTATCCAAAAAATTTTACCTGTGAGCATTGACAAAATGAACATAATTAACATAAGGAATTATTTCCAAACTTGTCCCAACTTGCCTAGCTAGTTATTTATATGCCCCATCAACAGGGGCATCTCAGAGATACTCATATGCTGGTGAAGAACAGATTAAGCCAGAAAAATCAACAGAATAATGCGCATAAAACTGGATGCAACATCTTTTAATTTAAATAGGACTTTTAACAGATTGTAGCTGGAAGAAAGATTGATGAATATTAAAGTGTTATGTATATAGTGTACCTCGGCCATTTTCTCCTCTCCCTCCTTTTTGTACTATTTACCCCTTGTTTTCGTAAAAAGTGGGTCCCCCTCCCCATTAGTTTAAATCCTGGTAGTATCTCAGAAGTGAAAGCACTGGAGTGCATCTGGTAAAGAAAGTATAGAAACTAAAGGGCAATGGTTAACATTTAGTTTACAATAAATTCCTTGTAAAATATTTTTAAAAAAATCATATTACATTTATTTATTTCATTATTGTATTTGTTTCTTTTATTTAAATTAGTAACTGAAGCAGAACACTTGATACAGTCAGTAATCACTGAAAATTGGAAACTGTTCTTTGAAAAGTTATTGAATTTTATCTCTCCAGATGTGTATGAACCCTGGACAATCCTTTTGATTGGGCCACATAAATGTGTACTTTTTCAGTGTCAAGCAGAGGTCTGTCTCTTCAAGTAAATAATTGACTTTAATCCCATAGCTTGTTTTCTCACACGATTGAACCATGAGTATGTACAATTTCAAATAACAGAGGATGCTTATTTGATTTTGCTGCACAACTGACATGTGTTCATTTGCAACCTTTAATAGATTTCGCAAATTGTATGATCTGATGAAATATGATGAAATTGTTAGAAAGCCCAGCTTGGTTTCTAAACAAGCATCTGAATATGACACTGAGTCCAAGGATAACTTGATCATGTCGATTTACCAGACAATGATGGAGGATTTCAGAACTTTATAAAACAATGAGTTTGAAATATAGGACTTTGTATCAGATGACATTAGGTTGTGATATTTATAAGATAATGTGAATTTTAAAAAATATGGACTTGCACTTCAAATTTATATGCATTTAATACAATTTCCCTTTGAGCGGGTACTTGGGTAACCAATCATCAGGATTGATATGTACTTGATAGACGTTTTCTAAACTTCTTATAGCTTTACAAGCAAGACAAGGTATTCAAAACTGTCACTATTCATGGTAGAGCTGCTAGATTATTCAACAGGTTCAAGAAAGACAGGGTTTCTAAAATGATTACTGTTCATGTTAAAGCTGCTAGATTATTCTAAGTGCATCATCCCTTATATGGACTATTGATATTTATCCATGATTGTAGGAGTTTATGCATTTAATGAGAGAACTCATGTAAAATATCCATGTTTAATTTTAAATACTTGTTTTGGGTTGTTTTTAAGTTATTGAAAATTCCAGTTTGGTTGAATGTTGCTAGATAAAGCAGTATTGTGATTTTTGCAATGATGAGTTTATTTATGGTGCATTATTTGTGCTAGGAGGTACAATATTGGGTGGTTGGCTGTATGATGCATTATTTGTACCAGTATGTGCAATGATAATGGGCTGTATGGTGTAATGTTTGTACCAGTATGTGCAATGATAATGGGCTGTATGGTGTATTGTTTGTACCAGTATATGCAGTGATAATGGGCTGTATGGTGTATTGTTTGTACCAGTATGTGCAATGATAATGGGCTGTATGGTGTATTGTTTGTACCAGTATGTGCAATGATAATGGGCTGTATGGTGTATTGTTTGTACCAGTATGTGCTATGATAATGGGCTGTGTGTTGTATTGTGCAATGATAATGGGCTGTATGGTGTATTGTTTGTACCAGTATATGCAGTGATGATGGGCTGTATGGTGTATTGTTTGTACCAGTATGTGCATTGATAATGGGCAGTATGGTGTATTGTTTGTACCAGTATGTGCTATGATAATGTGTTATGGTAAGTGGTCTTTCAAGACAGGTTTTACTGTACCAGTATGTGCAGTGATGATGGGCTGTATGATGCATTATTTGTACCAGTATGTGCAATGATAATGGGCTGTATGGTGTATTTTTGGTACCAGTATGTGCAATGATAATGGGCTGTATGATGCATTGTTTGTACCAGTATGTGCAATGATAATGGACTGTATGGTGTATTGTTTGTACCAGTATGTGCAATGATAATGGGCTGTATGATGCATTGTTTGTACATGTACCAGTATGTGCAAATATAATGGGCTGTATGATGCATTGTTTGTAACAGTATGTGCAATGATAATGGGCTGTATGGTGTATTGTTTGTACATGTACCAGTATGTGCAAATATAATGGGCTGTATGATGCATTGTTTGTAACAGTATGCAATGATAATGGGCTGTATGGTGTATTGTTTGTACCAGTATGTGCAATGATAATGGGCTGTATGGTGTATTGTTTGTACCAGTATGTGCAATGATAATGGGCTGTATGATGCATTGTTTGTACCAGTATGTGCAAATATAATGGGCTGTATGATGTATTGTTTGTACCAGTATGTGCAATGATAATGGGCTGTATGATGCATTGTTTGTACCAGTATGTGCAATGATAATGGGCTGTATGATGTATTGTTTGTACCAGTATGTGCAAATATAATGGGCTGTATGATTCATTGTTTGTAACAGTATGTGCAATGATAATGGGCTGTATGGTGTATTGTTTGTACCAGTATGTGCTATGATAATGGGCTGTATGGTGTATTTTTTGTACCAGTATATGCAGTGATAATGGGCTGTATGGTGTATTGTTTGTACCAGTATGTGCAATGATAATGGGCTGTATGGTGTATTGTTTGTACCAGTATGTGCAATGATAATGGGCTGTATGGTGTATTGTTTGTACCAGTATGTGCAATGATAATGGGCTATATGGTGTTTTGTTTGTACCAGTATGTGCAAATATAATGGGCTGTATGGTGTATTGTTTGTACCAGTATGTGCAATGGTAATGGGCTGTATGATGCATTGTTTGTACCAGTATGTGCAATGATAATGGGCTGTATGGCGTATTGTTTGTACCAGTATGTGCTATGATAATGGGTTATGGTAAGTGGTCTTTCAAGACAGGTTTTACTGTACCAGTATGTGCAGTGATAATGGGCTGTATGGTGTATTGTTTGTACCAGTATGTGCAATGATAATGGGCTGTATGATGCATTGTTTGTACCAGTATGTGCAATGATAATGGGCTGTATGATGTATTGTTTGTACCATTATGTGCAAATATAATGGGCTGTATGATGCATTGTTTGTACCAGTATGTGCAATGATAATGGGCTGTATGGTGTATTGTTTATACCAGTATGTGCTATGATAATGGGCTGTATGGTGTATTTTTTGTACCAGTATGTGCAGTGATAATGGGCTGTATGGTGTATTGTTTGTACCAGTATGTGCAATGATAATGGGCTGTATGGTGTATTATTTGTACCAGTATGTGCAATGATAATGGGCTGTATGATGCATTGTTTGTACCAGTATGTGCAATGATAATGGGCTGTATGGTGTATTGTTTGTACTAGTATGTGCAATGAAAATGGGCTGTATGGTGCATTGTTTGTACCAGGGTCTGGAAGGGGGTTGTATGGTGCATTTTATATTCCAGTATGTGTTGTTGCAGGATTCTGACAAATGAAACACCAGCTGCACAAAAACAACCAAATGTTTAATAAAAGCTATCAGTGCAAGTTTTGGTTACAATACTGTTGCAAGGACACAGTTTGTAAATGTTTGGTGAATCTTCCATGTTCTAGTAACCAAAGCAACATTTGAGCTTTTGCAATGTTTGGTAGATCTTCAATGTTCAAGTACTCAACAAAAGTTGAGACTATATTGTTTGATTGTTGGATTGTAGTTCCAGAAGTCAACAGAAATACGAATGCAACAATGTTATAAGGGTACTTAACTCTCAGAACCCCATTATTAAATGTTATGATTTGGAATTAATATTTCAACTATCAACCATAACATTAAGATTTGTCAATAAATTCAGAACCGAGAAATATTTGCATACCTTAGTGAATATTAAGAAAATTGCTTAAAAATTCCAAATGATTTAATTAGGTTGAAATCTTTAAACATTTTAAAGCTAAGTGCCGCCATTTTCAGGCTACAGAATCTGATGCAGAGAGAGTCTACATATTTTCCAAATCCAGGAGTTAGGAGTAAGGTTTCATGTATTAATTAAAGACAAGTATTTGAGGACATTCATGGAGGTTTTCAAGTTTGTTCATATTGGTAAAGCTGGTGAAATATATTTGGTTACGGAATTAAAGTTTGCCATGATGAAAGACCAGTTTTCCTTAGTTATGATATAAGTTTCCAATCCTTTGAAGACATTGTTTAGATGCGTTTTGACTGAACTAGGCCATTTTCTGATTATAATAATTGTTTGATGCTAATTTGCTAATGATATAAATTGTTTGATTCATTTTGACTGAACTAGGCCATTTTCTGATTCAAGTTCAGCATAAAGTCCAACATCCTTTCTGATTTTTCACAATGGTGGAAAATGTCAAGACATTTTTTAAATGACAAATAGTGGACCTTCTTGTTCATGTACTTGGGCTCTATTGGGATATATATTTTGTAAATGGTTCTGTTCACATTTTTTTTAAAGTGGGTCAAAATGATTATTTTGTTTGTTTGTTAAATTTATATTATTATCAGGGTCTGACCTGGAAAGGGACACTGGTATTGATTTTTATGAATTTTATTCAACTTAGAAAAGTTTATTTTTATACCTTTGGTACAAATTTTCTTATCAAGGGGTCCAATGGGCCCACATCCAAAGTGATTGAAACAGAGCTGGTGATATGTGGCAAAATGTATGGATTTGTTTTATAAATGATTCAAAATGAAGTTGTGATATTTAGCTTTAATATCATATTTGTTCCTGGTAATTTGTTCTTTATCTTTTTCTATAATTTGTAATAACTTGTTACCACAATAAATAAATTTAAGCATTTTAGAGAGGTTAATCTAAATAAACATATAACATTATTTAGCTGGGTAATGGAATAAAAAGGATTGGAAGGACATTTTTCGATGATTGCTGACAAAGATGAACAAATTGGACAAAACTGATGTCAAGAAAGAAATTTTTATACTTTGTTCATGATCTTAATACTGGTGACCCGTCAAAAGAGCGCACGACAAAAGAACGCAGGCAAAAGAGCGCCGACAAAAGAGCGCAGACAATTGGGCGCACTTAAATACTTGAGGTACGATAAACGAATATGGCAGGGTTAGAAAGGAACTTTAATTTGTGATCGCTAAGGCTAATACTTGTTTACAATGAAACAATGGGAGGTACGATCAAACGACATCGCACCTATTTGTGTTAGGTTGATAGTCTATTATAGTTATGATGCCCGCAAACGTTCAGTCGATTATTCCAGTTTTTTTTAGTTAAAGGAACTGAACAATTAATTTTTTTTCGCCAATACTTGTTTTTAATGAAGCAAAAAAAAGAGTTACAATCAAACGATGCCGTCTGATCTGAGTTAATTTTCTTGTTTCTATTTTTTAAATATTTTTTTCCGATTTTTAGTTTGCGCTCTTATGTCGACGCTCTTTTGTCTTCAAATTAGTGCGCTCTTATGTCGGCGCTCTTATGTCTGCGCTCTTTTGTCTGCGCCCTTTTGTCGTGTGCTCTTTTGACGGGGTGCCCTTAAAACTTTTAACCTCAGTAGATGATTTTTGTTTCTCATCCTAGGGTATCTTACATGATCTCAACAAGAACTGTGACATTATCAAACTGGTTACCCAGAGTCTCGTCAAATGTCACAAGCAGGCCATCACAGTAGTGGGTGAAACAGGTACCTTTGGACCTGATACACTGGTTGACACTCGATATCCACATTCAGAGGTAAGTCCAGTAAAATTTAAATTTTCATGCAGTTCATCATCATCATCAATCTTTTGACCTAGTGTGGTCATCGAGGGACTGTGCTGTGGAACATTTGACTAGTTCCCTCCACTTATCTCGATCATGTGCCAATGTCTGTATCTGTGCAAAAATTTTCCTGGTGCATTCTGTGATGTCAGTTCACTTTTTTCTCTGTTTACCTCTCCTTGTGCCTCCATGGATGCTGCCCTGCATTACTGTTGTGGATAGACTGTTGGCTCGAGTGACATGCAGTTAAACATGATTTAAACTGCACAGCTATCAGGTGACCTTTTAAGTGACCGATCTTACCAAATTTATCAGATGAAGTACATGTATATATAGAAAATTATAATATGTCTAAAATTAAACCTGTCAAGAGAAGGGGTTTTATTTAAATAAAAGCTTGTCTGGATAACTGAAAGTGTTTTACACAAAGGACAGTCCATTAGTCTGCATGATTCATGATCACTGACATTCAGATAATTGTTATAAAAATTGCTTTGGTTGAAATAAAGTCATAGTAACTCATTCTTGAAAGAGTAACCAAGTGGAAGAAATGTTGAATTGAACTATATTTACTTAATTTGAATGGGACATTAATAACTTAATTTAAGCTATTACAAAGACACAGTGGTTTTATAACACTCTTTAGGACTAAAAATGGTGCCTGAGAGCTCTTTGAGAAAGTGTCTAGTCTTGTAGTCACAACCACTAATGTTTGCACATGCATCAGGTGATAATATTAGTAATAATCTTTGGGGTAATCCTATCCAGCGGGACAGGCTTTGTTTAGAAGACAAAATTTGCAAAAGAATCTTTTTAGGCTTCCAGTTGTGCACTGTTTACGCTGTCATTGGAATTTTTGGGCTGATTGACCTTCAGAATCAAATTTAATGTCAGTCTAATACACTATGATCTTGTTCTGACCTTCCATCGATATCAGCATATTTTTTAAAAATTACATTCTGGGGTTGACTGAGCTATATCCTACCCTAGATGCCAATAAAGGATTTCATATTAAAGTTTATTGAGCACATAATTTACTCTCGTGTGCAGATTAAACACACAACATGGGGACAAACAACATGGTCTTGTAAGATTCATTTTCATTGGCTGAAGCAAAAGTAATTTCAGCTATGATCAATAACTGAACACTGATCTTGAAACACTATCCTGTCGATAATAACTACCAGTTATAAAGATCAGCTGTGAAGTAAGATATTTTGTACATTTAATTGCATAACTACAGGGAAAAAAAACTTGATTTTTATGGCTAATAATTCATGATAATGTTAGAGATAGTCCAGTGTTCTGTTACAAGCATTAAATATGTTGATTGCATTCTTACAGTAATCTTATGTTGTTGATAAATTTTAATGCTTTGTCATGGAAAGTCACAGGGTTTTGAGGATATTTTAATGATATATGGTACTCTATTTCCGAAGAAAGCAAGTTCCACAAATACAAAATTTATTATTAAGTCGTTCAATGCATGCAGTTAAATGGGAATGTTGAGACTTATTAAAGAAAACAGTAGATGATAGCTGTAAAAAAGCACTTAAATAATTTGTAATGTCTGCACCTTTTAGAATCTTAAGTATATACATGTGTTATTGAGTGTAGTCATGTGAAGTACATGTACACTTTCTTGGTTTTGAGTTTAAAATATTAGAAGTAGTTAGGTAAAATTTCAGTCATCAATGCCTCCATATTGACAGCACATGCACATTGTATATATTTATTTTCCTGGCTTTCCCATAATTTTCAGTATGTGAATCAGCACCTATCCTTCCTACAATATGTACTGCAAGAGGGAGTACTTTATTTGCCATGGAATCGAGCAAAAGAAATCTGGAGCACGCTTGTAGCTAGCACAGAAGCATGTGAATGGGACAGAGAGGTAAATTTAGCCATTACTGTGTAAATTTATAGTTATATCAATGTACAGTAGGAATTAGTATTCAGTACTTACTGCACATTAGGAATAGCTGTACAGACATTGTATTACTGTAGAGTGGAAGTTGCTGTACAGTAATTATATTATATTACTGTTTAGTGTCAGTTTATGTACTGTAGAAGTTGTTGTAGTATTACATGTGTTCCAACTGTGAACAGTTCAGACCTAAATCAACAGTACCGTATTTCATGTTATTATTCCTACACGAAAAAATAATTATCTTTTTCAATGTACGAAAAATTATATGTCAAATAAATAATTATCATTTTGTAGTAATGACCGTGTACGAAAAATAAAGTGATCAAGACACTTGACAAAATAATGTACAAAACTAATTTACAAAATCGGTCTCATTCTGCTCAACGTTTTAAAAATATGTTGTTATTATGAGAGAGAGAGAGAGATATATATATATATATATATATATATATATATATATATATATATATATATATATATTTCACCCATTCATCTGATCATTTTAATTGGTAAAAGATAATTTATTTACTTTTTTCAGTTTCACATTATTATTGATCAGGATGACCATATAATCTGAGATACATAATTGTGTACAGTATTGTTTTATGATAGTTGGATTCTATATTCTGTGAAAAATCTTGTAATATTACATGAATTAATCATTTACTTCAATGCCTTTTATTTGCAGACCTGCTATGAGTGGTTCAGTTCAGGCATTATGGATTTGGATAACGAAACACAGAGTCAGTTGTTTCTGAAAGAACTACTCAGACTTGACTCATCAAAGCTCAGTGAAAAGGGTAAGCTGAATTTCACATTTTTAGTTGATGTTTTACAGTTTGATAAATATTTGTCAGGTATACAAAAAATCCTAGCACTTTATAATATGTGTTGTCCTTGGCTCCATTGACTTAATCTTTCAGTGTGGTGAGTAGTAATTGATTCAAAGTACCCAAGGATATTACAGATCATGAATTGGCAATCAAACATAAAATCTTGGATATTGAAAACCTGAAAAATAACAGATGCATCTCCAGTATAGATGGAAACAAGTACCCAGGTACTCGGGAACCCGCCAGTTAAAAATAACCTAGGAAATAAAATGAACAACTGGGTACCTGTTTTTCCAAGTTTAGATCAAAACACAAAATAATGATTTCAGTTTGAGGCTCATGTGTGCTATAGCTATTTTGTGTCTTGATCATAACTTTGAAACCTTTTATTTAAAAAGTATACCCAGACAGCTGTTTATTTTATTACCTTGGTTATTATCAATGGGCTAGTACCTGGATACCTATTGGTATCTTTAGTTAATGTTTATATTTGTTGGTGTTTTTATTCAGTTATAAATAGTCCTGTAACTCTTTCCAGTAGGATGTTTTAGTGTGAAATTAATATTATGATCTTTGAAAATATATTCAAGACATTTTAAAACAAAATTCTTTTAAATATTTCAGGGGACTGTACTGTACATAAAATCTAATGCACCTTCTTCTTCGTTCATTACAGGATTTCAGTGTTTTAAGACCTATTTTGAAACTGTGAATAGAAATGACCATAGATTGAAGAAAGATGCAAATGGACTAATGGTATGGACTTTTATGGACTCGCTATCATTTCTTGCTATATTTTTCTTAGTTCATCCAACTTTATATAGTGAATAGCTATTCCACACACACACACACACACATACACACACACACACACACACACACACACACTTTCTGAAGTAGATAAAGTTCATTACAGTTTTTGACTGTTTTAAGTTAGCTGATTGAAGGAATATTGACATTTCTTTTCCATAACATTGTGTATTAAATTTACGTTTCAGGATCACTTTGATGTGTTTGTTTATATCCATAATTTTATCAATGACATCATCCAGTGTATTAACCAATTGGAAATTGCCATTCGTTCTTTTGACTTGGAGATTAACTTTGAATTTGTCCTTTTTTCTTATTTGACTTTGACAGTATGTACAATCATTTACCTCTGTGTCTTGTTTTTCACCAGATAGAGAAAGGTGTGTTTGTGATTTAGATTTTTAACATGGCTTTAACAAATTTTAGTCATATAGCTACAATGTCTGCAATATAGTAGTTTATAGTGATGTCTAGCATGGCAGCATCATGCTGCAGACATGTAGTATCATGTTCCACCCAGTCACATTATCCTGACACCAGGCTTACCAAGCATAACAATAACTTGAGTGCCAAGCAAAGCTTATGCTAGTATCAGTTTGATAAGTCTTTGATATGACTTGGCCAGGGTTCAAGCCCATGACCTCCTGCATCTGAGGCAAATGCTCTAACCATTTAGGCCGTTGGAGATGTCAAAACCTTAGAAAAGATCAACTGGGTATCTGACAATCCTAATGATTGGCTACTTGGGTACCCAAAACAAGTGATATGATATTAATTGTGGACCTGAATTATTTCAGGTTCAGATCAGATGGTTGTTGTAGGGTTTGATGCCAGCACACAATAGGCTATCCATGGTGGCCAGTATTAATGGTGGAGGAAGAACCAGAGAAGCTACTGGCATGCTATCTCACATACCACATTGGCTGAATCTGAGACTTGAATCCACACAGGCAGAGCTGAGATGGCAGCAAACCGTAATGGAGAGCACTTTAGACCAGTTGGCCAATCTGGGCCCCCAGATTAGATGCATATTTGGTCCTAATGATGTAAACTAGGTTTCATTGCTTAAACCAGTTGCCATCTGTGGTGACCAGAAAGTGATCATCAGCTCTCTATCTCTCTCTCTCTCTCTCTCTCTCTCTCTCTCTCTCTCTCTCTCTCTGCAGTGATTCAAAACCTTTTTCATACTCTCAAGCATTACTTGTAAAGCATGGCACAGGTAATGAAGATCTACAATGTCTTTTTCTTCTGGTTAAAGCTAGAAAGGGATACAGCCCACCAAAGCACTAGCATTGACCTATCGCCAGTTATCAATCATTCTGCTCGTTTGACCAATCAGCGAGCGCTGTTATACACACCTCCAGGTACTGTTTACATCCACCATTTTCCTCCGACAAGCTGCTTCTGTCGATATCGACTCAGCTATTTATATATTTACAAATTTTGCAACGGTTCGGCAATTTTTCGATTCACAATGCAATGGGGGCAGTGCAATTCTGATAGTTGTTATCCGGATCGTCAAAATGGAGGAGTTAAGTTTATTCCTTTCCCGAAACCAAGATGTAACTGAATAGTGAAAAACTCGCCCATGGAGAACTCACCCTGGAAAAACTTGCTCAACTTAATAACTTAATAAATTTATAAAATTTGCAATTTTTTAACTTTTCCTTTTGATCAACTCTGCTTCTATACTTAACGAAAAATAAATGTTATCTGTCCCTTTTGCTCTACTCTTCAAATCATTATATGCATTTTAATAATATTTGTAGAGATAGTGTTATCAATATTTTTTTTATTACAGTTGCATCTAAAAATGAAACATGCATACTAGATCAGTAAATTTAATCATCCGGTCTAAATGATTTAGGCAATCAATACTTTGTTTCAGTTCTTCATTTGAATGCTTTCAGATCATAAATATGTCATCTAAAATTCTGAACCAAAGAGATGGATTAAACTTTTCGTTTTGAATGAAATCCTTTTCTAATTCACACATTTAAGGAAAGAGTATGAAGGAGCCATATTAATACCCATTGATGTACCCATTATTTGTATGTAATTCGTATTATTAAATTGAAAATAATTATTTTCCAAGATAAGTTTTTATTATTTTACAAATATCTTCACTAGATGGTGTGATATTATTAGGATTGTTATCAAGAAAATATTTGCACACTTCAATAATATCTGCATGCGGAATGTTGGTATATTGTGATGTTACATTTAATGATACCAGGATTGAAATTATCAGATTATTTTTTAGGTGTACATATGTTAAGAGGGAAACTATCAAATTCCTCACATATTGAATTATTTTTTTTTAGCGATCTCATTAATGCATGTTGAAATTTTTTATTTAATTTCTAATTGACATTCAACTTCTTTAGCATAATCATCTTGATTCACAATAATAATAATGTTTGACTTGTCATCCTTTTTAATCACTATACTGTTGTCATTCATTAGATTATATACAGACTTAATTTCGTCCTTATAAATATTACTATGATATTGCTTTAATTTAGTTAATATCTCTTTTGTGATCTTGTATATGTAAAAAAAATATATAAATATGAATCGTATCAAAGATGACTTAATTATGTTATTAAAAGGTTATTTGGATGAGAAAACGTCTCCAGATACGTGGGGACAAGTTCTCCATGGGGCGAGTTCTCCGTATACCGACATAACTTAGAGAAGTGCAAGCGATGGATAAATGCTCTCGCTTTCTGTCTCTGTCTCAGTGTTGTTTCATATGGCAAATATTGCTCACCAATATCGTCTGGTATATTTTTTTAATGTTATCACGCCCACCATTTTCACAGAATGTTGTCGGAGGTTAAGCAGTTGTCAAGTCACATGTTTGGTAGGCAGAGAGATCTACCTTCTGGCGTAAGGTCAATTATGACTAAAGTGGGTAATACTCTTGGTGGATTCTGAAAAATATATAAATAATTTAATATGGAATATATTCAATGGAGAACATAAATATTGAGTAAATTGTGTTTCTCAGAATACTTACAAGATAAATCACTTTTAGATCATACCACACTTCCCTGTAAAATGCGAGCATTCTCATTGATATATCACTTGGATCAAACTGGTAAACATCCCATAGACTTCCTTTTAAATGGAAAGAGGAAGTAATAGGTAAGAGTTTGTTCCCTTTTGTCTTATGGCATATAGACATGAAAGGGGAAATATTTGATATTCCAGGTTAGCTGGATTCGAGATGTAAAGAAGCTTACTTCCAAACATTATATTATCAGCTAAATATTATCCCAGAAAGATAATTTTTGTAAACATTTACATTCCAGACAAGAATTAATGTTTGTTTGATCTTATATTTTGTTGTTTATTGCTACCACAAAATCACTAACTTTGGTACTCAAATTAAAAAATAAATTAATTCACAATGATATATATATCTTTTATTGTATTTGCCAACATTTTCTTGTTTGAAACTGACAGGTAGCAGAGAAGAGTGAACTGTTAGGGCTTGATTTTCTTTGGGAGCTCTGTTTGAATACACAAGATGAGTCTATTGCAAATAATGCCATCCAGTTACTGCTCAGTATGTCCTATACAAGCCTTGCATCCAGGCTAAAGAAGGTAATTTGTTATCATGGTTCTTTACAAAAATAGTTTTTTGAATGTGTAATTCATTTTTATGGAAAAGTAAATTGTTTTTCATTTGGAAACTTTTTTGCCCCATTGTTATCCTTATCACAAACATCATCATCATCTTTTAATATTTTATATGAAATTAATATTTTCTTATTATGGATCCATGTTTCATTATTATGCAAACAATTAAATAGTTTTCATTTTATGTTATTTCTATTAAATGAAGGTACACAAAATCGCCTGTGTAGATTTTAAACAATACAGTGGTCTTGCTTTTTAATGGGACCTTTGGCCAATGACCATTAGCTCATTACAGCCAGAATCCCTTCGCACTGATGAGTTTATGTTTAAAAGTACCCCTCAGGAATGGCCACCCCTCAAATGTGACCAGCGGCACAAATATTAATACAAAAATGTAAAATGTGTTCCCCTTACTAGCAGTCACATTTTTTTTTTAAATGTGTCCATAACCTATAATTAATTCATACAGTTAGTTAAGTAATCTGATTATCTCTATAGGCTAAATATAAATTTTGTGAATTAACACAGACAGAGAAATTAACCTTGAACAAAACAGGGTACCAGATAAAGACTGAAAAATCATGTGACAGTACATGTATCACTTCCTTTATAAGAATGCATTTCATCTGATCTGTAAAAGGTTTGTATACTTAATTAAATCACACTACTGTATAGTTAGAAACATAGGAATAAATTATTACAAAATGGTATGGGTCATCACATAAACAGATACTGTATAGTTAGAAACATAGGAATAAATTATTACAAAATGGTATGGGTCATCACATAAACAGATACTGTATAGTTAGAAACATAGGAATAAATTATTACAAAATGGTATGGGTCATCACATAAACAGATACTGTATAGTTAGAAACATAGGAATAAATTATTACAAAATGGTATGGGTCATCACATAAACAGATACTGTATAGTTAGAAACATAGGAATAAATTATTACAAAATGGTATGGGTCATCACATAAACAGATACTGTATAGTTAGAAACATAGGAATAAATTATTACAAAATGGTATGGGTCATCACATAAACAGATACTGTATAGTTAGAAACATAGGAATAAATTATTACAAAATGGTATGGGTCATCACATAAACAGATACTTATTACTTTACAAGTCAAAGTTATTTGACTCAATGACATGTAGTAACTAAGAAGCAGAATATTCAGCAGCATTAGTAAAATGGATCAAATGGAAAGAGAATTGTGTATGTACCAAGATTTAAATAATTTTTGAATTGTTTCGCTATGTGCAGGACAACAATACCCCACTCATATTTTCATGCTTACATCCAGAATAAGAACTATTAATGTATGTTCATTTGAAATTAGTCAATTATTAAGATAAAAAGAATCTTTTAATAATGAAGATATTAAATGTTTTGAAGTATGTAGCTTTCTTTCTACATATATTACATGTACTTCTCATAAAAATTTTAGTCATCCTTCTGGAAAGGATAGCCATCTTATAAGGCCATTTTCCCTGTGCAGAATAGGTCTCCATATAAAAGGGGGACCACTGTAAATTTCTTCTTTCTTGACATCAGTTTACTCGTATCTTTGTTTTACTCGTATACTTTTTAGATATGTGTGTAAATAAATAATTAGAAGGTTTACAGTAGAAAGGAAAAGATATAGGATAAGTATCAAACAAAAATTGTTTAAAAAGATGTTCATTGATGTGTTTAACTTGCCAGGGCAATTAAGCATGTGACTTGTTTGTACTAGTTCAGTAAAATCATTAATGTCTTTTGAAAATTCCAGGATCCTTTAAGTCTTCATAAAAAGTTCATCACAGAGTGCAAGACAAGACTAGAGGTAAGCTTTTGCATTTGTTTTTGTCTGTCTTGATTTTGTCAGTCTTGTTGTTGTTGTAGGGTTTAATGCCATTTTTTAGCACATCATAGGCTAGTATTAATGATAGAGGATGAACCAGGGAAAACCTTTGGAAAGAACCACCGACCAATGAGAAGCTACTGGCAAGCTTTCTCACATACCCACAATGACTGAATCTGAAACTCGAACCATCGCAGACAGAGGTGAGATGGCAGTGATCTGTAACGGAGGTGTTTAGACAACTCTGCCACTCAGGGTCCCTGTCTGTCTTGTCAGTATAAGATAATTAGTTGTTTGGCATCTTACAAATTTATTTCATTTACTAAGGAGTTAGATGTAGATTTTTTTTCATGCCAAAATCAAGAGCCATATATTTTAGTCGTACAATCCTTCCTTTAACAAATAACACAGAATGGAAGATATTTCAGTCACAATGTCTACCAATCCAGCATCAAGCATGGTTTTGTCTTTTAAGGACAGTATTTCTCCAGTCACAATGTCTGTCCATCCCGAATCTACCTGGGTTTATTTTTTTATAAGGATAGTATCTCTACAGTCACATAATCTGTCCATCCAGAATAAACCATGGTTTGGTCTTTTTAATGACTATCTCTATGATCACAAAGTCTATCCTTCCAGAATCAACCGTGGTTTTGGCTTTATAAGGACAGTATCTCTACAATCTCTAATTCTGCCCATCCAGAATCAACCTTGGTTTAGTCTTTATAATGACAGTATCTGTGTAGGCACATAATGTGTCAATGAAACTTTCAATGGGCTCTCTGAGGAGATGGGATCTGTATGATTAGTATCCTGCAGTGGTGTCCTAAGTTTACATGTTAAGATGGCGCCAATAATGAGTTTAGTGTGGGGATGGGGATGCCATGCTGACACCTTCCCCTGTCAAGACTTGTCTAACTTGACTGTTGGCATTTGTCGCTTGAGGTGAAGAGTGGACTACCATTGAAGCAATAGATCATCTTATTTTTCAACTTTCAAAATCTGCTTGTTCTATTTAAATATGTGGAATGAAAATCCCACAAACAAGCCTTGTAGACAAAACCCATGATTGCAGATTGGCATCCCTGCAGATATGAAGTCGCATAAAGGTCATGCCATCCTGACTAGAGTCCATACCTCCAGAAGGTCGAACCTTGACTAGGGTGCATATTGTATCATTGTCTACTACATATTCTTATCAGGTGTATATCAACTTTCACCCGAAAGATATTTTTATGTTAACTCAGTCAGGGAAATTTATTGTAGAATTTACACTATTTTAACATCCTTACCTTTTATCTTTTATATTGTAGTATATCATGTTTATGTATATTTTAAAAGTATTTTTTTTTTCCTTTTTGTGTGTGCAAATATTTTATCTTACATTTTTTAAACTTGTATTTGGCACCATATAGCCATTTTTGTGCTGACATGCCATTAAAAACTACTACATATATACATATATCTCTCTACAATGGAAATATAAATGATGGGAGAATTTTCTCCCACTTTTTGTCAGTCCAGTGAGCATAAGGCCTCTGGCCTCAGCAGGGCCATAGTTCCTACAGATCCAGATGCATGGAGCTTTGTGGTGACATTGCCATTGTTTCTGCCAGTCCTCCACTATCTTGGCTTCTAGCCAGCCAGACCAGCCACCAGCATACCACCATTCTACGGTGTTAGCTGCTATAGGTTGATTCTTTTGACAAGTGAAACTGCAAAGTAGCTGAACATTCTTTCTTTAACAGAGATTTGTACAACCAGTCCTTCTGCATGGCCAACCTGGTATCTGCCCATCCATCCATCTCAGCAACACTTAACGTGCTCATTAATTCAGTCATTTGGTCTCAACCAGTGGGTAAAATCCATGGATGTCAAGATGAAAGTAAAACAACAAATGAAACATCTGATAAATTGGATTCTGAAATAATGAAAGAAAAACTTAACTCACCCTTAAGAAGGCTAGAAAGCTGAATTTTGCAAAAACTGATGACTAATTTTGGAGAGGCATAACATTATTATCCTCAACTTCACTTGTGCTGTTAGAGTATGGACAAGTAAAATAAACTATATATATCATACATTAGATTGATCAAAAATAAAGGGAGCCAATGGGTCCATTTCTTCTCCTACCTGGCAGAAACACTGCTTTAAGTACCAGGCTTCTTCATTTGCATCATAGATGTTAATTGATTCCACCCCCACCCACCCTAGAAAGAAATGGTATGATCCAAATTGTTTTGTAGGGGCTTTTATATTTCATTCATCACCTCCCCCCTTCCCTTTCCACTCTATGACAGATGTTCTGACTTGTCGTGAGGTGGAGATTTTACTGAACAAAATATGCTTTATTTTTTCAAGCAGACAGTAGAGATTGTTGGCCAGCCAAACTCTAGGGGCCCCGAGTGGTCTAAAGCGTTGTCCGTTACGGATCACTGCTGGATCACTGCTGTCTTTGTGGGTTCGAGTCTAAGATTCGGCTAATGTAGTTATGTGAGAAGCTTGCCAGTAGCTTCTCGTGGGTCAGTGGTTCTTTCCGGGGTTTACCCGGGTTATTCCTCCACCAATGATACTGGCCACCATGTATAGCCTATTGTGTGCTGAAAAATGGCGTTAAACCCTAAAAAACAAACAAACAAACCAGCTAAACTCTGGGTTTCTAGTCTGGACTTTTATTGGTGCTGAAAGCTAATAAAAACCTCCAACCAGTTATAGACCTAAGCAAACTCAACAAGTACATAGCCACACAATGGTTCAGAATGGTGATAATGCGGTTGATAAGGATGTTTGGGAATAGGAACATGTTATCAATCAGTCCTAGTGCTTCCAATGAATACTTTCACAGTTCCACTTATCCAGTTGTGTGCAGGTTCCTTTGTTTGTGTTTTAATGGGTCATTTACATGAAGTACTCACATTTTGACTCTGTCTCAGCCTCTAGGCCCCAATGAAGACTGTCATCTCTTGTGAGCATCGTCATTGATGTTTTTCTCCAGCTTAAACCAAAGTACAGCTAGTAAATCAGTAGCCACCAAGCAGTAGCAGTGGCACGGGGCAGTATTTATCATGCTTTCTTGAATGAGCTTTTTACCTGGATGCTGTGGTCTATATTGATGGGAAATATGAAATTTTTTGTCTTCTTGTTTTCTGAAGGCTTGTTGCAAGAAAATATCTCCTAGGGCATAATATTTAAGCATTGAGATTAGGTTAATTTAAAAAGAACTATCTCTCCTGAATGTCATGCTTTTTTTCTCACTCAAATGTATGTCATATTTGTGATTTTTGTGTGTGCATGAATATTAAAACAATATTATGACATTTAAAATTCATTTGTATTGTGACGGCATTAGTCGTTTAGTGTTTAGATTGTCTGCCTCGGATGCAGAAGATCATGGGTACAAACCGTGGTTGAGTAATACCTGGTGTCAGTATAATGTGACTGGGTGCGACATCATGCTTCCTATCTGTGGCATGATGCCCCAGTGCTAGTCATCACTTTAAACTGCCACACTACAGATAGCATAGCGATATGACTGTAAAATTGTTGAAGCTATGTTGAAAATCTAAATCACACACACACACACACACATTTGTATTATGTCTGTAACACTATAAAAGCAGCTCACATGTATAATATTATCTTTATCATTCTGTTAGAACCCTTAAAAATACATGTTTTGTTAGTATTCTATCTGTCATAATGTTCTAATGCTTATAGACAAATAGAAAAATATTCAACACTAAGGTACATTCACTTGCAGATATTTTCATATTAATATAGTCTCTGATAGCACTTATATTTGATAAAAGGTCTAACAGTAATTTCAACTTTAGCATAATGATTTAGTCCAAAGGAACATTTGTCTCGTGAGAAGTGTTTATTCTTGCAAACTATTTTATCCATATACACCTGTGGTGCCTAAAATGTTGCAGTTTTTTCTTTTGAATATTTTTAACTAACCTAAATATCTATTATTATCTAATTATACTTTATACATAACATTTATATATTATTTTCACAATCTTGTTTTTTTTTTTTTTTTTACTTTTTATTGCTCAGGAAACACTTTTCATACATGAATTATGTGTCACATGACCATATTTTCTGGCACCATATTACCAGGCAGTGCTAGTGTGCTATAAAATATGAATTAATCAATCTTTACCATCATTTTTTTTTTTACAGGAAGGCTAATTGAAGGGTCACTGTCTGATATCAGGGTTAGTTTAACTCTTTATTAGGAGATATCAGTGTTAGTTGCGCTGTATAATGTGGGATCACTATGTTGTATTTCAGGCTGCCATGCTTGGTGTAGTTGGCACAGTTGTTGCCAGGGCTATATCAAGTGCCACAAAAACTTTAACCGCTTCCATTGTACCAGAGGTGGCAAATATACCACCACCAACCAAGTATGTAGCCTTATTTTTCTTTTCCTCATAAAAACATAACATAGCTAAAAATGAATAATGGGAAACTTGGTGTGAAAATGTCTATATCAGGCTAGGACTCTTTTCACAAACAGCCACTGAAACATTACCTTTATAATAGACATGGAATTTCATAAATCAAACTACATTTTCAACATTCCCAACTAAATTGTAACCTTTCATTCTAAAGCAGATAAATTAAGTTGTTTAATTATCTCCATGCCAGTAACAAGCTCTGCACATGGATGGACAGATGACTAGATGGACTGATATAGATGGCAAAGTGTTTGTAGTACGATAATGTGTGTGTGTATATGTATGTATGTATGTATATATGTATGTATGTATGTATGTATGTATGTATGTATGTATGTATGTATGTATGTATGTATGTATATATGTATGTATGTATGTGTATCATATGATGCTTAATGTGTAACTTTGAAGGTACAATAATGTAATCTCAGTCATACAACTAAACACTTTAGTGTTTGACTGGATGAAATACAAAGAATCTAACATATATGCAAATTAGATAAAAGTTTTGTAGAATCTTAACATATATGCATATTAGAGTGAAATTTAAATAGAATCTATGCATATTAGAGTGAAATTTAAATAGAATCTATGCATGTTAGATTGAAATTTAAATAGAATCTATGCATATTAGAGTGAAATTTAAATAGAATCTAACAAATGCATACTGGTGTGAAATTGAAATAGACTCTAACATGTATGCATACTGGTGTGAAATTTAAATAGAATCTATGCATATTAGAGTGAAATTTAAATAGAATCTAACATGTATGCATACTGGTGTGAAATTTAAATAGAATCTATGCATATTAGAGTGAAATTTAAATAGAATCTATGCATATTAGAGTGAAATTTAAATAGAATCTAACAAATGCATACTGGTATGAAATTGAAATAGATTCTATGTATGCATACTAGTGTGAAATTTAAATAGAATTGAACATATGAAATTCAGTAGAATCTAACATATATGCATACTGTTGTGAAATTTCAGTAGAATCTAGCATGTATGCATGCAGGTGTGAAATTTAAATGGAATCTAAGATGTATGCATAATAGTCTATAATTTAAATAGAATCTAACATGTATGCATTCAACCAACAATTGAAAATAGGATTACAAGTCCAGCTCATGTTGCGATATTACAGTTAAAATGTGTCCTAACCAACAATTGAAAATAGGATTACAAGGCCAGTACATGTTGCGATATTACTGTTAAATTTGTATTATATCCAACAATTGAGAAGAGGATTACAAGTCCAGTACATGTTGTGATATAACTGTTAAAATGCATTCTAACCCACCAATAAAAGAAGGTTATAAGACCAGTACATGTTGTGATATAACTGTTAAAATGCATTGTAACCCACCAATAAAAGAAGGTTATAAGTCCAGTATATGTTGTGATATAACTGTTAAATTATGTTCTAACTAACTAATGAAAGAGGATTGCAAAAGTCTAGTACATGTTGTGATCTAACTGTTAAAAATGTTCCAACCATTTCTAACCAACCAATTAAAGAGGGTTTTTGTTTAAATGAAGTATACTGATAATATTTACCTGTGGCTGAAATATGATAGATCATTTGCTCTTGTTATAAATAATATTATTATAACTTTAGATCCCAGAAGCAGTTGAACATAGAACGGTTGCTGTGGATAGCTGACCAGTATGTACTTTCAGTAGAAGAGACTCATACCAGTCCACGAACCATACTGCCTCATGGGGCCTCTTTCCAGGGTTACCAGATCAACCTGTTTGTCACATCTGAAACTCCAAAACAAGAGTTTATGCTTGTGGTGATTTTTGTTCTGTATATCTGACTTGTATATGGCCAAAATATTTATGCAGACATTAATTTCTAATAGGGGCCAATTTAACCTTTGTTTCAGTCATTTCTTGTCGTATTAGATGAGAACTTGTAAAAGAAAGGTCAACTGGCTTGACTTCATGCAATAACAGATAAAGAAAAAAGAATTTGTAATTTCTGTCTAATTCAAATGCTGTTTTATGGTTATAAACTTTCACAGAGGGAGATTCTATCAACAACAGACATTTTTACTAAATAGCAATTAAAAGCACAGCAAAATGTGTAAAAATATTGTTCAGATTAAAGTAGTAGACAGACTCAAATTATGTTTATTTGTTGAATGATATCAGCTACATATTTTACAAAACTTAAAACTTTCAAGTACAGTCTGGTAAATATTCACTGCTGTCAAATATTATGAATTAAAATACATGTAGATCATTTTTTTTCAGTGTCACAGCAATGAGACCCTTGGAGGTGTTAGAGTCAAGATCTCGTATAGATTGAGACAGACCCCAGAAAACATTCAAATTGTGGCACATGAGAAATTGGTTTGTACTAAAATAATTTCTGACTTTGAACACAGTATCTCCAAGCATTTTTTGGGGGGGTCAAATAATCAGGCATCTGAGGAATAGGGCCTAACCGGAAATTGCCTTGGATATTCGCTTGGGTCGAATATCCAGTTTTTCGGAACTATTCGGAAGTATTTGCCTTGGCAAATAATACACACACAAATGGTGACAAGTAAAATAATTCAATAAATATCGAACTTTAAAAAAAAAGTTTTTTAATTCATAATAATTTTAGTTAATAATAACATTTTTATCTTATAGGCGATATATACGGTATACGGTACACAAAAAGTTTAAGCTTCACATATGATAATGAAACAAACGGTACTCTAAGGAGTTGCACCTACTACTCGGTTCGTGCCTGGATCCGGCAAATAGTACATCCAAATACTTGGATTCGGTACTCGGCGAAAATTATCTACTCGGTTAGGCCCTACTGAGTAAATGGAATTAAGTTTACTGCTACCTCTTGTATTCTGAGGGCAGGAGATACTGCATCCCTATGTCCTACAAATCTGAGGGATACAAACAAATTAAAGGGACAAAGCAAAATAGCACGTCACATAAATAATACTACTAGAGTGTGGTCAGGGTTATTTGGATTGCTCGGTGGAACTGAGCACTTTCTGCTTATTGTCACACTTGTTTCTTGATATATCAACCTGTCAACAAGCCACCTAAGTTGATGAAAATGTAAAGTTGCAGGCTTATGGTCCATTGTTCCTACTAAATTTGACATGTTGATGTTGAGATTTTTAAAAAAAATGTGTTTATCAACAGAAGTCCTAGCTTCCAAATTGAACAGATCCTTGGTTTTCTAATTACGTTGAAAAGCTGCTAGTTCTGACCCAAACTTTATTCTATGTTTACTCTGCTTAAGCAAATAGGCATTTGTTTGGTCCTCCAAAGTTAACCATTCATGGCAGCTTCAAAAACACCTGCACCAATCATCAAAACAACCCAGCTACAATCTGCAATAAAAGCAAAACCCCCTTCATCAGAAGCAGTTAGCACCAAACTTTAATAAAGGCAATAGAATCGGATCGATTATTGTATTTTCCAAAGTGTTTATTACTGGGGTTTCTTTTAAAGGTAATTTTATGTTTATGATGGCTATCAACAGTGGCATAAAATGCAAATTAACATTCTCTTGAAACTATATATCTGGTGTCAAGTTGAAGTTGAGACATTTAGCAAAGATGTTTGTGACATTTTTAATTCTGTTCACGTTTTTCATTTCCCAATGACTAGCCTCATTCCCATGGTAGCCTCAGCAAGAAGATGTTTGTCTCAGGCAGACCAAAATCTATGCCAGTTTAAGTAGATGTACATACAGCATGTAAAAAATCAATATCTATCTAAATGCAGAGGGCAATAATGAATACCATAGTGAATTAGTTAGTGACACATGTATGTTGTCTATGGGATATATTCCAAACAAAGACTACCATATTTTGGATACGATGTGATGATACATGAATATTCTAACATATGACATATACTCAAATTCATGGATTTTTCATATGCATGCATACATGCCAACCATTACGCTTTATTTTCCTCACTAAATTATGCCTTACGCATAAATGTATATGGATTATACTTTTTCGGAATATCTATTCCCGAAAAAATCAGTTATTGTTTTCTTGTTTTTAGTAACATTCCATTAATCTCACAGACTGTATTTCTAGAAAAGATGACTTACATAATTACAATATAAGAGTACACTTGTCCATGGACTTGCAGGCACTTTTCTAATAGTATCATGTTCTGTTTATAGTATCTATATTATTATCAGGAAACATGCTGGTTCTACTTTCAAACTTTCAACCTAGTATTCTATTTAGAGCAGCTAGATGGCTTAGTGAGGATAGAACAGACTGATTTTCTAATTTTAATCTTTAGCACAGATTCTTTGTTCTAATTCATATTTAGTGCAGAACCAGTCATAAGGTATTTGGTGCTTAAAAGTATAATTTATTTTAGTCCACGTGTGTATGAGAGCAAAAATATCTCCTTTCAAATAATTTCACAGATGAATTAGAAAATGGCAAAAAAATAAACAAAACAAAAAATAACAATCCTCCAAATATGAATACATGAGAGCAACATCACGTTGCATTTGTTACAGGCCTTGTGGAAAGAATTTTAATGTTTGGTGCTAAAAGTCTTGAGGTGGATTCTAGTTGATGTGTGTGTAAAGCTAAAAGCGCTACATATGAAAACTTGAGGCAGTAAAGGATGTTAAAAGATGAGAGGGGCAAATAAATCATTGTTGATTGAAATTTTAGCATGTTATATGTGGATTATGCTTTTTCTGCTTTGATTCCTCTTTTTGACTACTTGGATTACACTTTTTCCTTGTCAGGGGTTGGCATGTATGTGCATGTACAGAGGGTTTGACTCTAACCTTTTTAATTGGAAACCAACCCCCATGAAATATAAGTGTAATATTTATTATTGCTATTGTAAGTGGCAAAATAGTGTAATTTGAGCGTCACAAGTATAATCTATATATTACATGCCAAAATTACAGCACATATGAGGAAGATACATTTTTGACAAGTAACCTGGTTATGCAGACAGTCAAAATTGTAACAAACGGCAAAATCCATATAGAATAATTATGTCCATTTGTATGTGAGATATTACCAAAAGGTGAGAATCTGACAATATAAGCAAAAAAAATGTTTTTAAAAAAAAACAAACTATAACTTATGCTTTAGTGTCCAAATATAAACCCCTGTTCTAGGTGGCTATGACTGAATAGTCATCTACAACTGCATGCAGTGTTTTGAGACCTGCCTTGCAAGTACCAAATGTTCATGTACAGCTGCTTCAGAAAACCAGGTAACAGCATCGTTTTCTCCATGCAGTAATCACACATTAACCAGTGTAAGCTGTATAACATCTTTGTAATTTGAATATATTTCCTAATCATAATATTGTATTGATATTAGTCTGCTACCTCATGAATCCCCCACCCTACTAAAGACAAAAAAAAAAATCAACTTTTCCTGTCTACACCACTCCCTCGATAACTTGCACCCTGGTAACTTGTGATCCTCCTTATAATGTGAGGTCAGGCGTGGCTCCCTTTCTTTTTAAAACCATAAATTGAAAAAAAATCACAATCAAAATTGGTAACTGAAACGATATATCACTTGTTTTATAGTAAAAGAACTGTAGATATGATCTGGAAACTTTAATTAACATATTGAGCTTATCGACTTTTAATAAGAAGTAATATAATGGGCTAAATTTTATTTTCAAACAACATTTTTAGTACACTGTAGGCAGTATGTTAATATTTAAATGCCAATTAAATAATTTTTATCAAGTGAAATTTGTGTTTTAATTCTATCTTTTAGTTTCACTTAAGCATAATCATCAAAAACGCAATGTGTATTTAAATATAAATTGTGTCAATCGTAACAGCTATATCCGCAAGCATTTCTCTGAGAACCTAATTAGTGCAGACTTTGTTTTGATAACTGACTTATGGAAGTATTTGTTGTATTGTTGCAATGAATTAACAGCTGGCTTCCTTTGTATTAGGCCCTATCATGTTAATTATGCCTTTTGAATCAAATAAAGGAGGTGGAATATAAAACAGTTTAAAGGTACACACATCCTACATACTTAAAATCTAGTGGCCCTATTCATATATTGGGTTAACACATATTAGTTGATTAATCGAATAGTTATACATTTAAGTGTGTATGTAACATAAATTACCTTAAATTAACTGACTCTTTCATAACTGTGATCAAAGTTAGCAAGGCAACCAAGAGAAATGAATACTTTGTAAAATAAAGAGCTTGGTTTCTCAGATATGGATCATTGTGTGCAAGCGATTTTCTGAGAATTTCAGAACTGGCACTTAGAGATATCCTTAAAGATGATAAGAAGTTTCACTGTTACTTTCAATGAAATCATGACATTAAATTTGTACTAATTAAACAATACAAAGTTGAGAAATGTCGTTATTTAAAAAAAAAAAAGGAATATTGTTTGGTGGTATGTCAACAGATAGTCTGGCTACTTTGACTGCCGACTTCCTAGTATACTATTTAATACCACTCCGAGAACCAGACTAATCAACAAAACAAAAAGCAGTGACGTAATGCATGTTTTGGTGTACACATGATTTTTGTTTGAATGATCTTTTACATGTTGGAATTTTTTTAATGTTGTTGATACAGAATAATGAACAACTTCATTAGAAAAAGCACATTATTAACAATTATTATCAATCTGATTGTAAAAGGAGGATTCAGTCATTAAGCAGCCTAGTACCCTACCACCTTCTCTATGGATTTTGTTGATGTATAAGCAATTTTTTATTTATTTATAGAGGTCCCTGGATAACTCCTGCCTCGCTTACAGTGTAGTCTATGTTTGTGGACCCGTTGTGCACGAGTTATCGAGGGAGAGGTGTATTTCCAATTGACAAAATGGCAATAAATCTTGCCCATTAGCTCCCCTTGGCATCATAAGGTGTCACTAGTTTTTAGCCATTCCAACAGGAGACCTTTTAATTGAATCAGTCCAGTAAACTATAACTTATGGGGATCTTAGTGACAGATCGGCCCATCTAACCATACTGTCTGCGCAATACCTTCAGTACTGATCTCCTGGCACTTGACACAAATGTAGCAGCTGTTCATATGTTCACTCATCTGTTTTATAAGGTAAATGTGCTGAGAGGGGTTTGAGTTTCATTCATCAACACCCCATTATCTGTCCTCTTCTACCCATTTCACTGATGCACTATCAGGTCAGGAGAAGGATGCCTATCTACAACAGGAGATATAGTTGCTGTTTGGAAAGCAAACAGCAAGTTGAGACCATCATCGAGTGGAGTCACCTCAACCAGTTCATTTCACCTCCAAAAAATCAAAATGGAAACAGCAATTTGCCTCTCCAGTCAATGGATTGAGTATGCTGTCAGATTTGATCTGACTGATGCATATTTTTACATCCCTATCCACACTGTGTCAAGAAAATTTTCTCCTTGTTGCTTTCCTTGATGTAATTTATCAGTTAAAAGTTATCCCTTGGGCATCAATATCAGCCCTTGGGCTTTATATCAAGATTATTGATTATGTCACCCTGTTCCAGTTTACATTATCAACACTGTTGGCAGCACACCTTGATGAAAACCCCCCAAAACGTGTAAGTTTTATTCTACCCCAAGGCAGGAATGATCTGTTTATTTTAAATCCAGGTTTTCTAGTGAACAAGGAAAAGTCAGACCCCATCCATTTCAGAATTTGTCCATCAGGATATGGAATTTTTAACCAACTGGAATCTGGTGTGACTTCCTTGTGTTAATTTAATCAGAATCGTCAAACTCTCGAGTCTGTTTCCAACATGGGCATGGATTTCAGCAAGAAAGTCTTTCCAACTACTCTGTGTATTCAGTGCAGAAGTGAACATGATTCTGCTTGGCTGTCATTTTATGCAGACATTGCAAGCACAATGATGCCCTTTTCAAGTCTGCTAACTGAAATAGTCATGATCACACCAAAATTGTCATTCTGCAACAGTGGTGCAGCCCAGGTTGGATGACCATGGGAATCCTACTAGAGAAGCCCCAAACAGAAATAACTATGATGTCAGTGTGCACAGTTGGGGTGACCACCTATTGCCGGCCTTCAATACCGTAAGTGGCACATGGGAGCCAGGGGAATGGCCTCTTTACATCAACATCTTATAAATGAAGGCTGCCATCAGTGCTTTTTGCTTCAGAAAAGATGGACTCGGAATTAAAAACAGTTCTCACTAGGTCTGACAACTTCGTTTTCTGATTTAGAAGTTTCTTATTGGTGCAACAGTCTCCATACCGATGTACAAATCAGGTACATTCCTGGCAGACTCATGTTTTGGTTGACATTTTATCACGAGAGGCTAAGTCCTTCACATGAAATGGTCTCCATCAATCAGAATGGCTCACTTTGGGGATATCCGATGATCAACCCTTGCAACAAACTGAAATCACAAGTAAATCAACATTGTCTCTCCAGTTACAGACCCCAAAGTTTTGGTCGTGGATGCAATGTTAATCATTTGGATGGGGTTGTGGGCATTTGCATCCCCTTCCATGGTGCTGATACTAGAAATAATCCAGAAGTTATGTGGTCAGAATGGCAAGATGATTCTATCCTGGCTCACCAATCTATTTGTTAGGAAGATTCGGCCAGCATGCATCTTCTCCAGCAACCACAGTCATGGGTAGTCCTACCATGATGTTTTCAGGACAGCCTAGTGGTGCCAAGCTGAACCATGATGTAGCAGGCTAATATTCCTAAGGTAATGTGTTTTTGTAATTATTCTCTGTAATTTACTTTAAAATTTGCTTTCCCTTCAGTCACCACTTTTTGGCATGTTGACTGTTGAGAGAAAACTTGAGGAAAGTACATAAGCAGGCATTGCAACAACTGCTTTTTCAACTCATTATGCTACCTTCACCTGCTTTCAGTCCAAACTAGTCTCAGTCACACCAGAGAGACGATTGCCAGCAAAAGGATAATAAGCTGATGTTACGACTCAGTGGTAACTGAAAGAAGCAAAACCAATTTTTGTAAAATCAATAAATACATTTAATTCTGTAAGTTGCATAGTGAAAATTAAACTTACAGCATTGTTGTTCTATCACAAGATCAAAAATATAATGTGTTCCTAATGAATTCCAATATTGAATGTGCGGATGTATCAGTAGTCTTGAATGGGGTAAAGTACCAACAGTCTTGATGTATCACAGTGAGATAATCCACCCTTAAACAAGTTTACAACAATTAGGGCATAACCGACTTTTGATCCGGAAATCGGATTCCACCGGATAGTATGAACTTCTAATTAATCGGAGTCGAACAAGACAGGAATGACCGATTCGGATAATAAAAATAATAAAGTTGAATTTCTATAGCACCGTGTCTAACACTGCGTGTCATTCAATAGTGCGTTAATAAAGTTAAATAAGAAGTCAGAAAAGTCCAATATAGTCAACACAACCATGCTGTGAGACAATCTATTTGAACTGGCGGGTGAAAACCGGAAATGAAGCCGGATATGGTAAAGTACTAAGTAACATGCTAGACACTACAAAACCAGATTCCAGAAACCCGGAAACGGAAGATGAAATTTTTTAGGAAAAAAAATACGGATTTAGCATTTCCGATTAATTGAATCGTATCCGGAATCGGAAAAATTTCATGCCCAAAATCCGGAATCAGAAATCAGTAGAAAAATGCTAATTGGTTATGCCCTAACAACAATCCCATATTTGTGATTTAGTCCAAAATGTCACAACATTATATAAAAACCTTAGACACAATAACATGATCAGGACACGGGTCATATGTTCTCTTCTAGAACATTTTAAGTTTGTAAATAAGGTAGACCTTGAACTCAAATATCGACCTTAAACTCAGATATCATTAAATGACCTAATTGACGGAAAATGCAAAAGTATTCAGGTAGGCCAAACTTATACTCTCAGTTTGGACAAATGTGAGGCACACAAATTAAATATACATAACCTTGAATAATGCTGATCCATCTTTCCCTGGCATCTGAGGTCTCAGTTCTGGAGGTAATTCAATTAAAGGGAAGGAAAGAAGGTTTGTTGTTCACAGCCTTTTTGACTTGCCACCCTGCCTGGATACAGACAGCCTTCCAGTGGATGCCAGACTCATTCATTTTTCAAACCACATGGATTGACCTATTTCCTCATAACAAATGGGTAATCTTAGGTTGTTTCATAGGAGATTTTGATTTCAAATATCTGACTCCGTCTTCTTTTGCATTCCCCTTCCATGAAGACTCTGTCCTATTTAGAGAAGGCAGACATGTTAAGGAGATTTGGTTGCTACCTGACATCCAGGCAGTGGTGGTTGCAGCTGAACTCTCCAGAGTTTTCTCCAGGATGTTTTTTCTACGACCAAGGACCAACAGAATCATGGACTAATCATAGATTTCACAAAGGTTCAAAATCAAAATTGTCAGATCAGTCACTTTTTTGGTACAAATGGACAAATTTAGCTGATGTATTCTTTCATGGTTTCCAAGGAATCATTTTCCATTTTAATATCTCACCATGTTCTTTATACCAAAAGTAATTTATATTGTGAGCCGCAACAAATACAGTCCTGGGTACTCGCTCGGGCTATAAACGTTCTCAAGCAAATATTCCCAACACCCAGCCTGTTCCAATAGCTATGGTCGCAGATATTTCATCCATGCTTAAAGAGACTCCTACTTCATGCTTGACTCTTTTCAGAGAAGCTGTGTGATGAAATAAATCGAAGCATTCTGTCATGGAGAGAATCTGGTGACCTAAATTGCCTTCCACTTTGAAGGTGTATGCTTGGAAGGGGTGAATTGATAGGGACTGTTGCAACAGCAAGTGTCATCCCATTGATTGCCACAGTCCAGTCGATGACTAACATTTTTCTTTAGCTATTTGATAAGAAAAGCTTAGTCTCCACTATTATCCAAGGCCATTGTTATAAGATCACATATGCATTCAGGCATTATGGTAGTACAGATACGTTGTATTAAGGATCTGTTCAACCTATTCCTAAATTTTTAAATTAATAGACCAAATCACAAAGCCTTTTTCCCATGTGGAATTTGTCATTGGTGCTGATTGACTTAAATCAAATAATTTTGAACCCTTGGACAAGATCTCCTTGATCATATGAAACATTTTTCTTAACAGGTCAAGCTTCAGCATGTAGTGTCATCAAGTTGCATGCCCTTTCAGTGACTTCAAATATTGACAGGTCAGATTGGATGGGTCTCTGAGGATTATTTTAGATTATGCAGCCTGTTTTTCACCTAGATGTATTATCAGGACAATGATACATCTAGGTGAAGAACAGGCTGCAATATCTAAAAGTGGTCATACATTCCCTCTCTTCCATCAATTGCTTTCGGAATGTGATGATGCAGGACCTTGTCTGCATACTCAAATACTGTGTAAAGTGCCGTGGGACCATGCAGTGCCTCCATCACCCAGTTAAACCTGGAAAAGAAGATCTAGCCACTCAAGTACCTGAATCATGGCTCAAGTGGGCAATATTCTGTGCATATTCCTAGGTCTGTCTTATCAAGTTCACCTTTTAAGAATGTCAGCTCATGAACTCAGAGCAATCTCTGCAAGATGAGTGTTTGAATGGAATGTGGCAATCTGACACATAATAGGTTCGATTGGGCAGCATGGAGTCAAGCATCTCAAGCATCTGTCTGATCTAGCTTCACAATGATAAAAATTGGATCTGATGGGCCTGGTGGCTGCAGCCCAGACCATCACCAGACTATTTTGAAATCAGTACAGTCTTACCATTCTTATAGAACAGACCATCACCAGGCTATTTTGAAGTCAGTACAACCTTACCATTCTTATAGAACAGACCATCAGCAGACTATTTTGAGGTCAGTACAACCTTACCATTCTCATAGAACAGACCATCACCAGACTAGTTTGAGGTCAGTACAACCTTACCATTCTCATAGAACAGACCATCACCAGACACGTTTGAAGTCAGTGCAGCCTTACCATTTTCATAGAACAGACCATCACCAGATTAGTTTGAAGTCAGTACAGCCTTACCATTCTCATAGAATAGACCATCACCAGACTAGTTTGAAGTCAGTGCAGCCTTGCCATTTTCATAGAAAAGACCATCACCAGATTAGTTTGAAGTCAGTGCAGCCTTACCATTCTCATAGAAGAGATAGCCTTACCCTTCTCATAGAACAGACCATCACCAGACTAGTTTGAAGTCAGTGTAGCCATACCATTCTCATGGAACAGACCATCACCAAACTAGTTTGAAGTCAGTGCAGCCTTACCATTCTCATAGAACAGACCATCACCAGACTAGTTTGAAGTCAGTACAGCCTTACCATTCTCATAGAAGAGATAGCCTTACCATTCTCATAGAACAGACCATCACCAGACTAGTTTGAAGTAAGTACAGCCTTACCATTCTCATAGAAAAGATAGCCTTACCCTTCTCATAGAACAGACCATCACCAGACTAGTTTGAAGTCAGTGCAGCCATACCATTCTCATGGAACAGACCATCACCAAACTAGTTTGAAGTCAGTGCAGCCATACCATTCTCATGGAACAGACCATCACCAAACTAGTTTGAAGTCAGTGCAGCCTTACCATTCTCATAGAACAGACCATCACCAGACTAGTTTGAAGTCAGTACAGCCTAACCATTCTCATAGAAGTGCTATCACCAGACTATTTTGAGGTCAGTACAACTTTACCATTCTCATAGAAGAGACCATCACCAGACTATTTTGAAGTCAGTACAGTCTTACCATTCTCATGGAACAGCACATTCTAAGTGACTTTGCATGGTAAGAAAATAGTCATTTGCTTCCTTTTTGTTTCCCATTATCACAGCTTACATGACTGTCAGTTGTGCTGATCTGATATTAAGAGTGCTGCATACCATCATACCATTATCCCCACAAAGTAGACCATAGAGGTAGGATGGTCATATCTTCCACTTACCTGTTCCAACTGTGGAATCTACATGAATATTCATTCATACATCCATCCGAAACTTAAGATTAATCTCATTAAGTTTTCTGTGTATGTCTTTTCTGGATAAATAAAAGATTAACATAAAAGTGGCCTTGTCATTTATATTCATGTATTTAGATATATTATACTTTCAGAAAGTTCTTTGTGCCTACAGTGAATAAAGAATGAATTTAAAAGTCATGATTCAGAAATAGAGTATTTCTCTAATGATAAACCCCAAGTTGGGAGTGGAGGTTATCTTGTAGTTGCAATAAATCGGGCAGGGACAAGAATCAGATATGTAATTGTGATGAATCCAAGTGGAGCCTGCCTTGTAACTGTGATTAAAAGTGGGCAGTTAAAATATTATTGCTAAAGGCTTTCACAGGTAAAATTGGCATTTATTTTGTAAGATTTGACAGTAAGCATAAACTGATCATTGAAGTAATACATTTTATGTCATAACTCATGCTTATTGGGAAATATTTAATTGTTCATAAGGCCACATGATAAAAGAGATAGTGAGTTAATTGTTAGATGATTGGGACTTTTCATTTTCATTCCAACTGCAGGAAGAGATGATTGGACATGAACCGGTTTTTTTATTCTGATCTGCTGATGGCTCTGGTTTGCACTGTTTTGGTAATATATATTTTTTTCAAGATTATTAACTGTAACACTGTTTTATTACAGCTGGGTCCCAGCAAAGACCAGAAGCTTCTACACCAGTTGGACTTTGAGGACAATCAGATGGTGCAAGTCCGACTTGTCTCCTCGTCCACTTCTTCAACACCGTCTAAGGAGGTATGGTAACTTACAAGTGCATAATGCATACTCAACTGTGGACATATTAATTTGCTAGCAGATTAGGGTTTGCTTTGATATTTTATTTATGATTGGAAGTGAATAGTGTAGACCTCTGATCTACCATATTATTCTAATCATTTCAAGAGCAGATATGGAGTCTACTTTGCTTAGTGTGGATTATATAGGAGTGGATTTGGCAGATAAGTTTCACTCATATTCCATCATCTACTTGCAAGTATAGCTGTGATGGTTTGATAATTTTACAAATCAGTCATGATCTACTTGTAAGTATAGCTGGGATGGTTTGATAATTTTACAAATCAGTCATGATCTACTTGTAAGTATAGCTGGGATGGTTTGATAATTTTACAAATCAGTCATGATCTACTTGTAAGTATAGCTGGGATGGTTTGATAATTTTACAAATCAGTCATGATCTACTTGCAAGTATAGCTGGGATGGTTTGACAATTTTACAAATCAGTCATGATCTACTTGCAAGTATTGCTGGGATGGTTTGATAATTTTACAAATCAGTCATGATCTACTTGCAAGTATAACTGGGATGGTTTGATAATTTTACAAATCAGTCATGATCTACTTGTAAGTATAGCTGGGATGGTTTGATAATTTTACAAATCAGTCATGATCTACTTGCAAGTATAACTGGGATGGTTTGATAATTTTACAAATCAGTCATGATCTACTTGTAAGTATTGCTGGGATGGTTTGATAATTTTACAAATCAGTCATGATCTACTTGTAAGTATAGCTGGGATGGTTTGATAATTTTACAAATCAGTCATGATCTACTTGCAAGTATAGCTGGGATGGTTTGACAATTTTACAAATCAGTCATCATCTACATGCAGGTATTACTGGGATGGTTTGATAATTTTACAAATCAGTCATGCTGTACTTGTAAGTATAGCTGGGATGCTTTGATAATTTTACAAATCAGTCATCATCTGCATGTGAGTATAGCTGAGATGCTTTGAATAACTTTGATATTCTACAGTCAAATGTTTTTCATGGGTTCTTGACTATCTAAAACTAAGCATCAATAGTATCAGATTACTGTATGTTCAAATCAAAATTCCAACAGTTTAAGTATGGTTAAAGACAGGAATCAACCATGGGGAATCATCTACTACAACATGTGTTGTATAGCCGGGCTTTAAACGTCCCAAGGTAAAAAGGGATGGAAATTAATATAAATGTAAGCATTATTGTATCAGTGGGAAAAAGCTTGGACAAAGGTTGATTTATAGTCAAGATTTCATTTCTAATTTGTTTCCAGCATGTATGCCATGTCTAGGGTCAATCAGTCATTCAAGTGCCTTATTCAGAGGCACATCCAATTGTATAACTGATCCATTGGTAGCACATAAAACAAGCAAATATCATAATACTTGCACCAGTCTGGATTTTGATGGTAAATAAACATAACCCATCTCAATCATTAAGTCCCAGATTCCCTGAGCTGAGTTATTCACCATGTCACTGGGACTACAACTATTTGATTTATGTCCTGTTGAGACCTCACCACATGGACTGCCTGTTTTTCTTCAAAGAAAGCATGGCATTTGTCAAGCATTGTACACTCTGAAAGCCAAGGTATTTGACAAGCACTGTACACTGAGGGCCAAGGCATTTGACATATACTGTACTATACATGTACTAATGCCAAGGCATTTGAAAAGTACTATACATGTGGAATGCCAAGGCATTTGACAAGTACTATACATGCATAATACCAAGGCATTTGACAAGTACTATACATGTGGAATGCCAAGGCATTTGACAAATACTATACATGCAGAATGCCAAGGCATTTGACAAGTACTATACATGTGGAATGCCAAGGCATTTAACAAGTACTATACATGCAGAATGCCAAGGCATTTGACAAGTACTATACATGTGGAATGCCAAGGCATTTAACAAGTACTATACATGCAGAATGCCAAGGCATTTGACAAGTACTATACATGTGGAATGCCAAGGCATTTGACAAATACTATACATGCAGAATGCCAAGGCATTTGACAAGTACTATACATGTGGAATGCCAACAAGTACTATACATGCAGAATGCCAAGGCATTTGACAAGTACTATACATGTGGAATCCTAAGACATTTGACACATACTGTACTATACATGTGGAATGCCAAGGCATTTTACAAGTATTATACAATCATGCAGAATACCAAGGCATTTGACAAGTAATGTAAATGCAAAATACCAAGGCATTTGACAAGTGCTATACATGTGGAGTGCCAAGACATTTGACACATACTGTACACTCTGATGGCCAAGGCAAAACTCATCAGATGCTGATTAATTTTTCAATTAGTTTTTGGATATCTTAACAGAAAAAATATTAAAATATTTAAAATGGGGTGTGAAAAGACATAGAAATCTACTACTCTCTGTCAAGTGAATTGTTTCTTTTGGGGCTAATGACTGCATACAGATTAATTTTATGGATGTTTTCCCATCTGTTTCACTGCACTGGCTTTGAATGGAAAATGTGTTATTTTTTTTGAGTGTTTCATATTTGAATTTTGGGCTCTGAATCAATATTGCCATAACCATTGAATCAGATCTTGGTCCCAACTGTTTTGTAAAAGCTTGCAAGTCTACCAGTTTACATGCAGTGTGATAGTAAATGAAACTACTTATGCAATGATGATCTGTTAAAACTAAAGCATTTACAAACCCTTTTCTTAATAGTAATAGTTGTTTGTCATTGAAAGAATGATTTTTGCTGAAATTGTAACTGAAGATTGATGCCTATAGCTGCTTAATACATGTTGAAATGTATGAAGCTAATACATTTACCAGTATACAGCTGACAGTGATGGATATTACAGCTGAAACAGACTGGTACAATAGGTAAATGTATGTAGCTAATATATTAACCAGTATACAGCTGACAGTGATGGATGTTACAGCTGAAACAGACTGGTACAATAGGTAAATGTATGAAGCTAATACATTTACCAGTATACAGCTGACAGTGATGGATGTTACAGCTGAAACAGACTGGTACAATAGGTAAATGTATGTAGCTAATACATTAACCAGTATACAGCTGACAGTGATGGATGTTACAGCTGAAACAGACTGGTACAATAGGTAAATGTATGAAGCTAATACATTAACCAGTATACAGCTGACAGTGATGGATGTTACAGATGAAACAAACAGGTACAATAGGTTAATGTTCGGTATGGTTCAAACCAAATGTGAATTTCTTTTGTAACATGCAAGATTGTGTGGGAGAGTCTGTTTTTTTTCTTCACATAACATATGGGGTTTGATGTCTTCATTAAGCTCTGAATAATTCCTTAAATTTGGGAGTTTAGAATACATGTGTGAAATTAAAGATTACACTTTTTTTCTTTTGTTCAGTTTTTGTAATTTTGTTAGAAATATTTAGTATTTAGTATTTACATGCTGCATATACATTCATATTATTCTAATCATTTCAATGATAGTAAGGATATAATGTTGTTTACACTTTCTCCTTCCATAATGCAAGCATTTTGATATGTGTAAATACTAAACACTGGCAAAATCAATGAATGAATTTTGACATGAAGCTAGCTCAGTAAGTACTATCACTTAAATTGGTTACTGATTTTAAAAATGAAAAGCATCAAGGACATATAAAACTAAGTCATTGCGCTCATCAGTTTCTAATTTCTAACTAGATTGTCTCCAGGTGGTGACTAACATTGTCATTTTGTTCATGTTTCAAACACAATAATAAATAAATACTATACTGGACATTTTAAAATGCTTGTATCATGGAAGGAGAGATTGTGAACAACACTATATCCTTGCTATCATTGAAATAACTAGAATGATATGAATATATCAAATTGAAAACAAGATTTAGATTCTACCCACATGCAAAAAAACTGAAGTGCTTTTTAAAAACAAAATCAGATATGTTGAAGTGGCACTAATGTCTTTTAACCAATAAAACTGACCTTTCTTTTATTTCAGCCCATGTCAACCCCAAGCTCTAAACAGACCTTTGATCTCGAACAGGTAACTTATATGTTCACAATTAGTGCTTTTTTTTTTTAAACATACATGATACCCCAGGAAGGAATTTTAAAACAAATATATGCCAGACAGGGTTCCTATGATACTGGCGAAATGTGAAAAGGCCAGGAAGAGGCAGTTCATGCTCAATTGGGAAAGCCCTTACATTTTGCAAATATTGATAAAAGTGTCCACAATAATCTGGTGATACATCAGCAGTCATTTAATAAGAAAATAAATAATTGAATCATATAAAAACTGATTGTGAGCTCAAGTCAGTTGAGATTTAATTGGGTGCTTGCTCTCAGTATATTTATATAGTCATTCCAAGCTCTTGGGCAATCAGATTGATCTGGTAGGCTAGTTACTTCTTAGTCTGCACCATATTGGCAGATTTTATGTGTTGGAGACAACCAGTCTGCCTAGAATCACACTGTGCCAATACATCTGCAACATGTGATTTCAGTAAATGTTAGAGAATAATAAAGCTTATCATCCCCAGTTTCCCTTTTTATGTGTTGATTTAGCAAAAATGTGTTGTGATAAATCTTTGTTGATTATTTGGTACTTCACACTATTAAGCATTATTATCAATAGTAACCTTTTACAACCCCAATTTGTCTTTGTGGTTAACTGTGTTATCAAGCCTTGCTCAATAAGTAGATATATATATACTGACTGTTGGGGAAAATTACAATTTAGAATCCCATGTCTATGGTATCCTTGATAATGACAGCATTAAACATACCTTCCATAGTTCAGTTAAAAGTATATGTTAGGACATCAACCAGACATAATCAGGGCTCAAGAAAATCACTTGTTCTTTCATTCTGGCCATGTAAAAATTGTTTGTTTTTTTCTTTTAAAGAACACTTTACAACTTAAAAATGATCAATTACTTATGCCTACTTGTCAGTCCAGAACCTGTTACAAAGAAAGCAGACTTTGGAAATACTTAAAAACCGTAGTGTCAAGTCTGCATCAGGAGCCAGTGGGTTTTTAGTAAGAGCATCAATAGTGTAGTGATAAGTGTACTTTGTGGAGTAAAGTGATGACACAGATGAGCATATTCTTTCAAGGATGGATGAATTGGGAAAAAAACTTTCCTGAGACCTGCGCTAGTGGATTTAAAACAGTGCTTTACAAAAGCTCAGAGTTAATAAACATTTTTTTTGTAAATTCAAATGAGTTACATTTAAATTTTTATGAGTTTCAATAAGATGCTTGTTACAAATGAGATATCCTGTGGGTTGGTATATAAATATATGCCTAATTCATGTGTTATGGGTGAGTGTTTTTAATGTTCAATAATGGTAACTTATGAACCTTAAAAAATATGAATTTCATATAGGAAAAACCCAGGAACTCTTTTTTTTTTTTTTTTCTCCCAAAAAGTGTAGGAACTGTGGATAGTGTGTTCTCAGCACTCTAACAGTTTATATGAAATTGGTGCAAAATTTAAATTGCATTTATGGGTGACTAATCTATATTGGAAGTGCCTTTCCTTGGGTCCCAGGTATGTTTACTGAAATAGCCTTAAATGTTTGAAAACAAATGGAGATGAATACATGAAAAAAACAAGATACAGTAAAAACTGAATGGTTTGAGTGTCTAAATCAGTTGGAGAAATTGCCATTTTTACTGACTGAAGTTTAAGATAATAATAATAGTGTATTTGAAATACACTATATATCACAATTTATCTGTTAATTTTATCAAAAGCACATGTTTATGTATAATATGAAAGACTGTTGCAGTGAATGTAGAAAAATACATATATAGAAACATAGTTTAAGGCCATGTCAGTTGTTTAAACATGGGGATGGCATGGTGTTTTTCAGCATAGTCAGGAAATTTGTATAAATAAAAATGGCATCTGTGGTTACCAAACATTATAGATGGCTTGCACTTGTGGTAAAGAATTCTAGTGATTTGGGGCTTAAAGGTCAAAGGTCACAGTGACTGAAAGAAAAATTAGTTTCCACATAACATTAGTTCTACACCTCAGACCTGTACCAAATATTGTAGGGCTTGTACTTTTGAGTACAAAAGAAGCCTATTGATATTGAGGTAATATAGACAGAGAGGAATGTCACAATAAATGTAAGGAAATAAATTATGCCAGCACTCTGTTTCATTTATCAATACAGTAGACTGTAATACACAGGAGTATAATATGCCATTCCCAGTACTCTAGGTCCACTAATCAGACATTATATCAGTTTAGGTGTAGTGATGGTATGCTATTCCCTGTACTCTAGTTCTATTAATCAGGCATTGTATCAGTTGATGTACAATGATGGTATGCTATTCCCTGTACTCTAGTTCTACTAATCAGGCATTGTATCAGTTGATGTACAATGATGGTATGCTATTCCCTGTACTCTAGTTTTACTAATCAGGCATTGTATCAGTTGATGTACAGTGATGGTATGCTATTCCCTGTACTCTAGCTCAACTAATCAGGCATTGTATCAGTTGATGTACAGTGATGGTATGCTATTCCCTGTACTCGAGTTTTACTAATCAGGCATTGTATCAGTTGATGTGCAATGATGGTATGCCATTCCCAGATAAATATTACTTTATATGAATACAATTATGTGCTTTGGGGGTAATTTTGTATCATGTGCCATTAATTTAGACTATCTTATTCAGGAACACACTGATGAGCTTTTACGCATAAATTAATACACTTTCTCAGTTTTTCTTCATTTTTAAAACTTTCCAATATTTTTCCTAATTTTAGGAGAAGACTTTGCCAGGAGTAGTTATGGCTGCTGGTGGGGAAGTGTTTGATATGTTGTACCAGTTAGCAGACCTAGAGGAGCCAAAGTAAGGACAATACTTTGTATCTATTTCACTTTTGCATAAAGTTTAAATTCCATCTTCACATATATGATTCCATGTAGCTTGTGTAGGTCAAGGTATTTCATCTTTGGGGCTTGAATCTTTAGTCAGAATTCTAGAATCATGATACCCATGCATTTTGTTTTATTTATTTCTTTCTAAATTAAAAAAATTTAGATACTTATTTAGACTGCAGACATTGTTGTAATATGACGCACATTATTAAAGCTACAATAAAAGTCTGAAAGCATACATTTATTTAGATTTGTCATTTAAAAGACATAAGAAAGCATGAGAAGCTAAGGGCTGTTATAAAACAACAAATTTAGTTAATAATAACAGAGAAAGGAAATGGAATGATAGAAATGTTGTTTGAAGGTATAGATGAATCATTCCAAACTGTCTTAACATTAAACAATAACAGGACCTATGTTACATTGAAACATCAGTATAACATGATTCATTATGATATGAAATCAGATATAATATGATTGTTGTGTTAACCATTTCTCACTATTCTTCAAGTATCAAAGTTGGTGTCCTAAAACAAAGAGACATTTGATTTAATAAGTAATTAAGCTGTAGTCTGTTCTTGATTAAAAGGACTTACTAGTGCTTCTTTCTTTACATGAAAATGTCTCATTTTTGTTACTTGTGATTATTAATTTCAATTGTGGCAATAGTTAATCACTGTACTTTGGTTTTGCTAATTAGCTGTACTGGTTAATGACCCGAAGAGCTAAAGGCATGGTCAGTAGTCCTTCATCCATTATCAGACTTCTGTCTAACCATTTGCTATCACTACTTTCTCTAAAATACTAAAATAAACTTTGTCAATTAGCAATTTTTTTTTCTTCTGTTTGGATGCTAAAATTAGGGTAGAAGAAATTCCTCCTGATTTTAAGAAAAGCTTAATATGGTGAGGGAGGGGGCCTTAAGTATCATAGAACTATCAACTCCCATCACCACTATATGGAGATTAGGAAAGTGGCAGTAATGTTGTATTGTGCTTTAAACACAGTCTTTTTGATGGTACATACCACTAGTAGTAATGCTTGTTCCACAATTTCCTTTTGTGCTCATGGACTATTTTTTTGGGCTGAGAGATCAAATGTTGAGGTGAGAGGATCAAAAAAGAGGTAGTAAAGATATAATAAGGCATTATTTTTGTACATGGTATTTATTCACTAATGTACCATATAATTCAAATAAGTTTCATTTTCTGTAACCACATACTGTCCACAAATTCTTGAGTTGTATTAACCATTCTCTTTATTATCAGCATTATATGTGAGAAAGACTGCCAGTAGCTTTTTGTGGGTCGGTGGTTCTTTCTGGGGGTTTTCCCTGGTTCTTCCTCCACCAATAATACTGGCCGCCATGTATAGTCTATCGTGTGCTGAAAAATGGTGTTAAAGCCTGAACAACAAACAAACAACATATTATCAGCATTAACAGTTTCATCAGATTCAGTACATTTTGGGATAGATTTAAACTGTGATTGAGGGAAGCACTCTCAACAATTGATATCCATCATTAAGAAAGGTTGTCTCTTGGTCTCCAGTTGCATCATTAAATTTAAGACCATGAGGTCTGCCTTCTCTCTGAAATTCAATGAGATTGATTATGTTTGATAAGGTCTCTGTTGTACCTGTACATGTGGGCAAATTCTTCAGTGAGACTGTAACAGATGATTTCTTCATTGATGCTGAGAAGGAACAGTTTTCTTTGCCTGAATCATCCTCCATCATGGCCTCATCAGTATGTTGAAGAAGAAAACTGCCAGCCTGTACAAAACCTTTTTCAAGCCATTGCTCCATCACTACAAAAAGTGCATCAATACATGTTCATCAATTTGTCAGCTGTTTGTGTTTGTTGAAGCTCTGTTTGCCTCCAAATTTTGAATCAGGATAGCATACTTCAGTAACTAAATGGAATGAGAAATGATATTGTCCAAATTGAGCAAATTCTTGGATACAAAATTTGGGATTGGCAGGGGCCAATAACTCTCTGCTATATATAAACGAGTAATTAATCTAGACAAATAATTTCATAGCATTTAATTTAGCGTTTTCAATCCTGCTAATGACAGCCGATCGCTGATATTACATCTCCAGCCAATATTTGTTAACATTTAACTTCATCACAAGTTTAGAATGTTGTCAAAAGGAACGTCCTCACTTTTTGCTGTGAAGAAAACATACTAGTTATTTCACTGACATCAAATGCTAATACCCAGTATATTTAACCAGAGTCTGCAGCACCCTGTAGATGCAGAGTATTCTTCTAGGACACTTTCTGTCCCACCACTAAAAATATCTCAATGAAGTTGAATTGAAGAGATTGTTGTTCATGACACCAGTTTAAGAACAGCTGTTTTGTTCTAATCATTAAAAGTTTGCAAGTATTAAAACAAGATTTCTCAAGTCCTAGGGAAAAAAAGGCTCAGGTAGGTGGCATTATTTTGTGATCTAAGAATCAAATTGAACAATGACATCTTATTGTCATACAATATTGATAATCAAATCACATAAAATTATGGTAAGCATGGGCATGTTCCCCTTTAGGTAATAATTTGTCTGAGTCATTAGTTTTAAAAATAGTAACCTGTGTAGTGTTGGATCAGGCTGTTTGCAGGCAATGAGAGAGTCAAACATGATTCATCATCTACAGTTAACATAACATCTGTCCACTTCTTCCATTGGTATTTTCAGGATCACCACAAGGGTTAGGAAGTTGTTGATGTTGATCCCTACTGACCCGGCCATATCTGAAGCTCTTGATTCTATCACCAGCAGAGTGAGTATTGACCCACAAAGAATCATATTTTTAGTAACCAACCCCCCTCCCATATAAAGTAATTGTTTATTTTATTCATCAGTAATTGTTGTCAGGTTTATTGTTGAAATCCTCACCCTTTTGATCATCACTCATTCTCCAGAAAAATGTACTGTAAAATCCGTATATTTGTAGAAATGAGAAATGTATACAGAAAAAAAATACTGAAAATAATATACCCTTACAGAAAATAAACAACCTTTTCCAAAATTGAGCCACACATACCAAAACTAAACTGTTCATACTGATAATAAGCTGCCCATTCGGAAAATAAAGCCCTCATTTTTTAAAAAAAAGCTACTTGTGCAGAAAATAATCCATCCATATGGAAAATAAGCCAGCTATACTGAAAATTAGTTGTTTTCAGGCTATCAAGTAATTTGATAGCAAAAATGTGTGTGGGTTGTGTGCACATGTTTGATACCACCACGAAGAAAAAAATTCATATTTTTAATACTTTAACTAGGTTTTTAGGACTATGCTGTTGTTCCTTGTATGACTTCGTTTACCTTATTCTGATTCTGCCTTCTGGCTGTATTCCTTTCTATTCATTGATTGAACATCTTTATGTGATATGGTTTCAAATTTCTTTGCTACGAAAATATTTAAGAGTTTAATGTTGTTTTATCTGAGTTTATGGTGGTATAAACTATCAGTTGCCGACTCACACAGCAAACAATGACCAAATTAAAAATAATGTTAGGTAACTGGTGCCAGTATGCACGGTTGGTGTGCCAACTTGCTGCTAATACTATCATCATTTTCATGTGGGAGTTGGAAGAATGGCCTTTACATATCAACATCCTAGAAATGAAGGCTGTCATCAATGCTTTTCACTTGTGAAAAGATCAACTCAGAGATAAAAATGGTCCTTATTAGGTCTGACAACTCGTGAGCCGTGCCCTATCTCAAACAGGAAGGCACCAAATCACCCCTCCATATCAACATACAATTCAGACATATTCTCGGCAGACTCAATTTCTTGGCCAACATTATCTAGAATAGGTCAAGCCCTTCACAGGGAATGGTCTCTCCCTCAATCAGTCATCTCTTGGATTTATGCACAGTGGGGGCTTCCAATAATTGACCTCTTTTGTGATGAGGTGGAATCACAAGTTAGTCATCTTTTTCTTCAGTTCTAGACCTAAAAGTTTGGGCAATGAATGCTCTGTGAATTATTTCTTTCGAGTTGTGAGCATTTGCCTTCCCTCCCATGGTGCTGATATTAAAAATAATCTCGACATTATGGAATAAGAATGGCAAGGTGATTCTGTTTACCCTCTCTCAGATGGGATATGTCCTGGGTCTCTGATTTACTTGTTCATTGATAGATCTGCCCAGGAAGATTCCAGTCAACCTGAATCTTCTCCAGCAAGTCCTTCTTCTACATGCTCTGCTCTTATGAGTACAGCCATGCAAGACAAACAACTCAAATCTTCGATTCTGGAGAGAATCAAGAAAGCCCTCCACTCTGAAGGCTTATGAGGGAAAATGTTTTTTTATAGGGACTGGCGGCATACCAATAACATCATCCCTCTGCATGCTTCAATCCCTCAACTGACCAACCTTTTCTCTGGCTCTTTAAGGTGAAACAGTTGGGCCCAATCTCTGTCAAAGGCTACCACCTCATTATATTGGATACCTTCTGACATCATGACAGACATGATTTTAGGCATGATATAGAGCTTTTTGGACTGAGTTTTAACATGCATCAGTTTGAATCCATTCGAACATCTAGCCCACACTTCACTAAAGTTGCTATCATCCAAGTCATATTTCCTTATAGCTTTAGCTTCTGCAGGCTGGATAAGTGAGCTGCATGCCCTTGATGTTGACCCAAACTCTTTTCAGTTCATATCAGAAGGTTTGGTGGTTCTCTTGACACAGCCATGCTTTTATAGCCCAATATCAGTTACAGTCTCAGTAACCATATAGTCATCACATGCTTGCTCTCTTCCATTGACAAGTTGAGAAAAACAGCCATGTAAGATCCTGTTTGCACTTGTATGCACATTTAAAATGCTCAGTGATAAGTTGTGGCATGTGCAAACAACCACTTCCTTCCGAATTTAGCTTGGGAACACCCCACATGCCCTTGCTTTACAGCTGAAGTTGTTTGTATGCTCCGTGTACTCTGATGTCTCAACTGATCAGAGTCATCTCATGAAGATTAATGCTCAGAAGCTTTGAAATATCTCAGCGAGCATTTTTATTTATAATACAATAGAATCTGTTGACTGGCAGTCAAGAGTCCATTTTCTCAAGCCTTCATCTCAGAGATTTAGTGTCACAGACCCAAACCTTAAATCTGGTTGGTTTAGTGGCATCAGCATAGATGGCCACCAAACTAGATCAGTCAACACAGCTCATTAATTTCATTTTATTCCCTGGCTAAAGGTTGTCGATAAGACGATTTCAATATTCATCTTTTTAATTTATGTTAGGGTCCCAGGTCAAGTGACCATAGGCTGTGTTGCTTGTGTAATTAGGAGAACATATTATGATTAAAATGGAGAATCCAGCTATTCTTCCCTTGAAGGATATCAGAGGTAGAGGTTAGATGCTCAGCATCCCCTCCTCCTATTTCATATTCTCCTAACATAATGTGATTGGGGAACATATTTGAAGGAGTATGCACATTTGTTAGTAAATTATCTTTCTCCAAGAACACTTACCCAATCACATTACTTAAAATCCCTCCCAACCACCCCACCATGTGAACAGCCTCATTAGCATCTTGCTCAGCTAAAACCTGGTGACAACTTGTGGTGCCAAGGGGTGGTAATTGGCAGGAGTTATTGCCTTTTTCTATTGAAACTGACAAGAAATGATGATTTTCAACTTTTAGTATGGCTCGATTTGCAAGGTAGCTTGCTAACATTTCTAATGTAATGTGATTGGGTAAGTGTATTAAAAGAATTATAATTGATTGATTTTAGTAACTCATGCAACTTAATTCCATAGATTTTATTCCCAATTTTCTGTTACTGAGCATAATACAGAAAATGTGGGGCCATAATTGCAAATTGATTTTGATAGCCCATCTCAGATAAGCAAACCCAAACCTGTTAAGACATCCTGAGTTGCTGGTTTTGTTTGATCTTTTTCAATCAGGCTTCACTTTCATATAAAATTTTTGACACAAGAATCTTGTGTAGGAAGAATTTTAAAACTTAAAAGATTTGATGATAATCTCACAAGCATGAAAGCCCTCCATGTAAACAGGGTTCCCATACTACTGTGAAATCAGGATAAATTATCATTTTTTTCCTGCTGGTGAAAAGTTTTTGATTTTTCAAACTATTGATGAAAGTCTGGATAAAACCTGGGAATTTTCCTCTACTACTTGACATCCAAAACAATTACGTAATTGAGTCATAACTGAACTGATTGGGAGTTAAATTTATCAAGTTCTAACGAGAATATTAGAAGGTTGCAGTATGGATCATTTGGGTGCTTGCCATAAATATATTTTAAGACATTCCAAGCACTCATTGGATTAGATTCATCTAGTAGACCTTTTGTTTCACAGACAGCTTGATATCCATACAATTTTTTAATTTTTGTTTAGCTTCATAAGAGGCCAAGATGGTGGTGTTAAAGCATAACTGCTTAGCTTAAGGGCTAACAAACTTAAATGTTGTTAAATTAAGTTCTACCTGTTTGAAATCTATATGAAAATTATATATTTTCTCAGAAATTGCAAGTATTAAAATCGGTATGTCTTTAATCTACTGAAAGATGATAAAACTAATGCGTTGATGAAATTTGAGCTGGTACTAGCAATTTCTATTGCTAGTCACATGAACACACATAATCTCACAACTGTGATTTTAAAATATTGTAGAAAAATATTAAATGAAAGTTGTATACTGGTTGTAATAAAAACAAAAATAAAAGAGCACAAAATTCTTTACATTTATTCTGAGACCAACTTCTGGAGTTTTGTTGTATCACGTGACTACCACGTTGACATGTGCTCTCTCATGCAGGGAGCATATGAAGCAGGGAACCAAACTACTCTGCTTGATGAATCAGACTGGCCAAGTTTCTTGTAATTGTTCTCAAAATAAATATGTTGAAAATTATATATTCTTTGTGGTTTTTGCAAAAGGTATTAGACTTTCATGTAATATAATTGAAAATTTTGTAAAACAACATTAAAAAGAAGTTTGTTGTTGATATCACATGACTATTGGACTAATGATGTCATTGTTTGAGATTTGTGAAGTGATTTGTGAAGTCATGTGATTATTAATGCAAATGGCCAGTACCAGGTCAGATTTCATCTGTGCCGTGTGTTGTATAGTCTGTCAGCAGATTAAAGACATAATGATTGAAAAGCTTGCCATTTTTGAGAAAATAAATAATTTTCCTGTTGATTTCATGCAAGTATAAAGTCAATATAACATAGTTTAAATTTGCAAGGCATACTGGTAAGCTGTCTTATGGTGGCAGCAGATTCCGATGTTTTTTTTTTATGTAATTGCGCTGAACCCTTGCTCTATCTTAAATGTCCAAATATGAAAAATGGGGTTGGAATATTCAGAGGATACCTGGATTAGACAAATTTAGAATCTCTGAGCTGAACTTTGGTGTGAAACTATTACACAGTGACATGTAGCTTGAAGCATTGGTTTCGGATATTAAATAGAAGACAGGAGAAATGGGTAATTGTCGTCCCTTTTATTATCTATTAGGAAATGATAAGAGCCCATGTATCAATATAGTTTTGGGGAATGGTTTATTGAACTACAAGAAGACCAGTTTATTTTTTTAGAAAATTCAGTCCCTGTTTATACGACAATATATAATTTTTAAGGTCTTTTGTTAAAATTTAAATCAACCCTTTTGTAAATGTCTTTAAATGATGAATTTTTAACCAAATCATCTTAAAGAGTTTAGGTTGGTTGAAAAATCTTGTTTGAGATTTTATTGGCACACATAATTTCAGGGTTAAACTTTTTTTTGTTAGATTCTAATACTTTGCATTTGTTGGTTTTTTCATACTATGATAAGAAATATTTACTTTATAGAACATGCACATATATGCTCAAAAATTCTTTAGAGTTAAAGGTTTGAAAGGAATCAAAATAATTTAAACTCATATTTATATTGTTTCCACGTAGCAACAAAATGCAGGTCAGCAAAGTAAAGTTAGAATTTGTATTCTGTACATTGAAATGGGTTTAAATGCCAATTTATAGGAATATAGTCAGATATGTTTCATGTGACTCATTTTGTGGTTTTGTACATGATCATCTTTTCTGACGTGTTTTGGATTGTTCTTCAAATCCATTCAGTAATGGTCACATGTTAACCTTGAAATTTTTTTTATTTCATCCTGCAAAAAGACACAGAATGTTATATTAAGAAAAGTATGGAATCCATGTTTAAAGGTTACAAAGGAAAGTGGCATGCATGGAAAACAACACTGTTCCTTTCAGTGCATTGATCTGTGAACTGGCTAAATTTTTTAGTCCTGGCATTTTGTGGAGGAAAGGCTAGCTTACTATTAAAGACTACTATTTCATGTTGTTAACTCATTCAGGCATTATTGTATAGGGAATATAGTCTCCCTCTCCTTGATCATTATGTTGGAATTGCAAGACCCAGTCCATGTCTCGAGCACTATTAAAATCATGGAGATGAGCTGTGCAATTTGAGATCACACTAGTGTAAAGAAGATGGATGATTGCCACAGCTAAGCTATGTTCCAGGCAAATGAGACAGCCAAAAATTCATGCATGGTGTTGTGGATGACATATCTGGCACAGCTTTGATCTCCACTGGGTAGGTTTGCTAACCAGTCTTTCAGTGTTTCCAGTCAAAGACTTGAAAGCATGGACAGGACATCATGCCTAGTCTCAGATACCCATGGTAAAGGCATCATAATTAGTCAACCTTTTTCACACAGTATCCAGTATCAGACTCATGGAAATATTGTGAACCAGCACTAGACAGGTCCATCATTGGTTCCTGCTTCATCTGTGACCTAGTACCAGCCACGTCAATTTAACATTCCTGGACACTTGTATCTGCCTTGAATAATTGGTAACACTCTGTGTGAATGCTAGAGATCACCATATACCAGTTTGGATGGACTTCAACCTTGTTCATTGTCTTTTACACCCCACTTTGCCAGCTTAGTTGCTGCTTCCAGCTTTGGAGTTATTTTGCCACATTGTCTTGTGATTTCAAAGTCCTATGCTATCAAGCACCAGCTTCCTTCATCGATCTGATATTATCAAAGGGAACTGCTCAAGTGTCCTAAGTGGTTAGAGCATCTGTGTTGAGAGCAGGAGGTTGCAGGTTTGAACCGTGGCCAAGTTGTACAAAAATCTTATGAAAAATGGTAGTAACAGCTGCCTCGCTTAGTGCTCAACATTAAGACATTAGTGTATGAGACATCATGCCATATGTTTGTGGCATGATGCCTCAGTGCTAGACATCACTATAAAAACTTCCACACTGCAGACATCATAGTGATATACTGAAATTGTTTTAAAGCTACATCACACACACACACACATGCACACAGTATCAAAGGAAGCCTAACTTGCATGGATTGATGTTGTCTTTCAGCTTCTACCTCCTGCTCCATTAGTCAACTCTCATGGAAGTCCTGTATCTATTGATCTCTTTTTAGAGAAAAACAAAAATGCTTTATTCAGTACAGCTTCAATAGCAGTCGGGTAGAATTGCATGACTTCATCAGGCTTCTTCAAGATCTAAACTTCAGCATGCCTTTTCATAATGATGACTCCTATCAAATTTTAACCAATCTTGAACACGAATGTTCCAACTATTGACAAAAACATCATCTGTGAATGTCAAACCTTTATCATTTTGTACATAGATTAGAAACCCTTTGTTGACAAGCAGCAACTCTTTTGCAATGTTGTAGTGATTAGGCTACATACTTGACTTGGTTTTGATGGCTGTGTTTTGTCAATCTAATCATGGCCTAGACCCATACATTAATATCCCTGTCTACAGACATGTTTGGGAGTTAGTCTTATGTTTGGCTTGTACATTCAATAGGGTATCACAGCACCATATTGCTACATCTTTCAATTATTAGCATGTGGAAAGAGTTGCATTCATCTACTCCACTGCACTGCTTGTAGGTCAACATAAGACCATCCACAAATGAATGCAATCTCTATCATGCAACCTGTTATTCCATGGCCAGATGGAGAAAGTAAGAATATAGATGTCGTTGAGGGAAATCTCATGCCAGCTCAGCAATCCTGGACACAGTAATAAAAAAATTTCCAATTTCAACCTAGCTTTTCATTCCAGCATTCGTTTCATGGAAACTTATGCAATGCCCATGCAGCCGTTTTCTGATATCCCATTGAGGGGAAGTCTTCAACACTTTGTCACAGAAAGGGAGAGGCCCTGCTATGGGAGACCTTATGAACCAGAAGTATAGAACACCTAGCATGACATGAAATCCTCAGTTTTACTTTTCATATTGGATTTCTTGTCAGTGTGGACTATCTCATTCCAGGACCATTATTCATTACATTATTTTCAGAGGACCCTGTGTGGCAGATTGTTCTAAAGCACTTTCCTTTCTAGATCACTGACATCTCACCTATGTCCACATGGGTTCAGCCAATGTGGGTATGTTAGAAAGCTTGCCAGTAGCTTCCCATAAATCAATGTTTTTTCCTGGGGGGTTTCTGGGTTCTTCTTGTTCCAAATACATACAGCCATGTATAGCCTATCATGTTTTGAAAAATGTCATTAAACCCATAACAGCAGTATTTTTAGAAGGTTGTTTGAGGTTCATAACTTAGAGAGTTTATTATTTGTCAGTGAATGTCTTTACCTCTTGGGTCTTGTCAGTGTAACTGTAAATCTTGCACTCTGTGGTGCTAGCTGATGAGACTTTAATAAATCACTAGGGCCTAACTGAGTAGATAATTTTCGCCGAGTACCGAATCTGAGTATTTGGATGTACTATTTGCCGGATCCGGGCACGAACCGAGTAGTAGGTGCGACTCTGGAGAGTACTGTTTGTTTCATTATTGTATGCGAAGCTTAAACTTTTCGTGTACTGTATACCGTATATACCACCTATAGGATGAAACATTTTATTATTAACTAAAATTAGCAATTATTAAAAAACTTTTTTTTTTAATTAAAAGTTCGATATTTATTGAATTATTTTACTTGAAACCATTTGTGCACGTTATTTGCCGAGGCGAATACTTCCGAATAGTACCAAAAAACCAGATATTCGGCCGAAGCAAATGTCCGAGGCGATTTCCGGTTAGGCCCTATAAATTACCCTCCTGTCCTAGAGGCCGCTAAAATTTTGCCTATGAGACTCCAATATCATAGTTTTGGACAATATCAGGTCATGCTTTGGCAAATAGAAGAACCTCTCCCCAAACCACTCATAGCAGTTATTTCTTAAAATATAAAAAAACATCTGGAAATTGTGCAGCAGAAACATCTTTCCCTTAAAAGTTATATGGCTAACTTCCTATAATCTTTCAAGGAGACGTTAGTTCCCATCACACTCCGGAGCTACCATTCCATAATCTTATGCATTTTGTCCTCATGGAAGAAATGGTTTTGGCCAGAAACGATACTACCCCTACCTTCTTGTGAACTTTGACTTGTCTCAACCAAGACCTTTGACCCTTCATACAAATTGGAATCGTCAGTTGAATTTGACATGGTAGCGCAAGACACTCTTTGAACCACTCCAGAGACTCCATGACTTATCTCTTGTACAAGACTTGGCTTCTAGTGACTTTAATTATGACAGGTAGAATCAGGATGACACATGTCTTGTCAGTTTGACCCAAACTATCTACACGGATGACTTGAAAGAATGTGTCATTTTCCACCACATAAGTTCATTTTGTTCCATGACAGATCCTGTTTCATTGCAGAGAACAGGTTCCCACTCATTTGTTTGGGGGGGGGGGCTAGTTCTATTGTCTTGAAATCATGGTCTTTCTCTCATTTGTCCTAAAGGAATGTTCAGGACCTATCAGGAATCTGAAGATATTCTATTTGTTTACTGAACTGTTCAGAAGATGGAGATTTTGTAAGACCTCGATGCTGATATCCGTGCAGTGTAGTGTGTTTTGATGTTGACTAATATCATAATGAAAGTTAAATTTACAGAATATCTCACACAACTGGCAGCCAACAAAGTAAAGTCATCATGTTTCAGTCAGACTTTACTTAATTCTTATGTCTTTTCTCTAATAAATTCAAATTCTGAGAGAAGAAGAAATGGACCTGTTTTGAAGTTTCAATGGCCTATATTGTACTTGGCTGGAATGTTATGCAAGTCAGGAATGTTGCAATCAGGTTATGTTGAAGTAAAAATAAATTAACAAAAGTATATTAGTTTTGAAGAAAGTATTTTGATAGCTTTGTTTCATTCAAGAATCTTATCTTCCTTTTGAACATTTTCAGTATTCCTGGCTTCCATCTCATTCCAGCCAACTGGAATATTATCTATGTACAGTAACTAAGGGTTGTTTGATATACCAGTAGTTAGTGTGGAAAGTAGTGGATCAATCGCCCTTGGCTAGCACAGATGTATAGTAGTAAAAATTATGTTTTTATCAATTTCAGGAAAGAAATAGATTACAAATTGCCATACTTTGTCAAGTATGATTGACTTTTGACAGAGGTCAAAGAACATTGGGCATGCCAGTAGCAATTTCTTATTGAATGTTTGAGAAAATTCCATCCATATTTAGTTGAGATGAGATGAAAATCCAGACTTAATTATTTTTTTCTCGCAGTCTGTTATTTAGTTGGTTTCATAGCAGAATAACATTTTATTTTCATAGGGCTTGAAAGATTCATCATCCACTGAGGATCTGAGTCCACGAGCAAGTCCCAGAAAAATTACTCCTTCTCCAAGCCCTCCGCAGTCTCCACAGGAAGTTCTCAGCAACCTGTTTGATGCCTCTGCACCAGACATGTCTGCATTTAGAGTTCTCTACAATATGGAGGTGAGCTCAAGCATCATGATTAAGTATTTACTCTTTGTATGCAGCTGTTACTGTGCGGAAAAAATTCTTGATCATTTGTCACACAGTAAAATTTAAGCTGGGATATCATTTGTCACACAGTAAAATTTAAGCTGGGATATAGGAATATTTGCTCCTTATTTAAAAGCTCAATGCTGTTCAGAGAAATGTTTAAGATGGAAAGATGAACAAGGATTTATTTCTCTCTCTCATTCTTGTTGTTTAATACTGGAGTTTATTTTGAGTTTCCTTTGTAACAAGACCTGATTAGTGCAAGTAGGGCAAAATTTGAATACAGCAGACAGGTGAGTGACCAACTCAATCTTTCCATTATAAACAGGTGCCTACTAACTAAAAATAATACACATGTCTGTACATGATAAATTAACTCAAATAGTACACATGTAATAAATACAGTTCATTATAAGGCATTCATTATAGCATAGTTGTTAATAAAAGAGAAGAATAATCATGGATCCAATTTCATCTAGTAAATTACATGTATCCTATACTTATAAGGTGGTATCACAGTATGGCAGTGTACTATTTTTTTCCCATGAACAACATTATAATATTAACTTGGCACCATGAAAAATTGTCCACAGTGAACTGCAGTCCATTAAATTCAGCTATTAATTAGGTCAGGATTCATACTTTATGCATGTTTATTCTCATTTATTTCAGGTCTTAAGCAGTAAACTTGTGCCAACATCCCAAGACACTGTGACTCGGTCCAGTACTCAGACATTTTTTGAGGAGTTCCTGAATGCAGGGGGCTTGTCAGTTGTGGTCAATGTGCTACAGCCTGAAGCACTACATCAGGACACAATCTATGAGACTAGACAGGGATGCTATTCCATTTGCCTTCAGCTGGCAAGGTACAGTATAACAAACTGAACATGGACTTGTGTCCCTGTTGTCTATTAAAGCAGATTTGGTTTCTTACTTCCTGTTAATAGCAAGACATAGATATCCCATTTCTAGTGTTATCCTCATCAATTTTAAGGTGAAGTGATGACATTCCATTGTTATCCTCATCAATGTTAAGGTGCATTGTTGACATTCCAGTGTTATCCTCTTCAGTGTTAAGGTGCATTATTGACATTCCAGTGTTATCCTCATCAATGTTAAGGTGCAATGTTGACATTCCATTGTTATCCTCATCAATGTTAAGGTGCAGTGTTGACATTCCATTGTCATCCTTATCAATCTTAAGGTGCAGTGTTGACATTCCATTGTTATCCTCATCAATGTTAAGGTGCATTGTTGGCATTCCAGTGTTGTCCTCTTAAGTATTTATGTGCATTGTTGACATTACATTGTTATCCTCATCAGTGTTAAGGTGCAGTGTTGATATTTGAGTGTTTCTTCTTCGAATATGTTATCCAATTATAATACCTTTAGAGAACTACCACTACCTCACAAATCCAGACCTTGTAAAGACTACATTTAGCTAAAGGGAGCTTGTCTGATGACCTATGGGGCAGTCAGGCAGTGATCTCCCCTTACATAAAAACTTGGCTGCACAGTGTAAGAATATCTCAGTTATTACTTCTACTCATGCCAAGAAGCATGACGTCCTCACGAGAGATCCTGCAAAAGCCAGAAGCTACTTGGAAGGTATGCCAGTACAAGTTGGACAAATTTTTCACTTCTAAGGGAAGTAAACACCCTTATGTATTTCCAGCTCTCACAATTTTCACACTTTGTTGTCATCGCACATTTAGGTACATACACATAAAGCCTTATCGACTTTACAGCTTGTGCTATATTTATTTTCTGTGTGTCTGGTGCTCATATAACTCATATGTATGTGTACAAAATTCTTTTACAAACAGGTACATATTGGTGAGCTTCTTTCGAAGGTCTTCGTAACATTCGGGCACCAACATTAAAGTATTTACTTGTACAAGGCGGTCTCTGGGTCTTTTCTCTACAACAATTCCCTTATAATGGATTTTGTTGCACCAACTGAGTATGTCTCTATTTTGCTGCCTCCGTTTTCTTTCTTTTCTTTCATTCTGGTTGGACAAATATAGGTATTCTACTGCACTTGCATGCTGTTATAGGCAACCATTCAGTCATGTTTTTTTTTATATCCAAAAACTTTAAATCATATTTTTGGAGGACAGGTTTGCTTGATATGTATCCAATTTGACTTAACAAGTTGGGTATGGGCTGCATTATTTGTGTGTATGTCTTTATGATCAGAAGAACTCCTTATGTATTTTTCTGTCCCTTTTTGTACATAAAGGTGAGTTCTTTTACCTTAGTAATTTTAGCCTTGGAGCACCATGCTTCAATAAATCTATCTGTACAGGCTGTAAATGACCTTACCTACAAGTAAGCATTGTAATTGAAATTGTATGCTATTACTTTTTTCAAGTAACTGTAATACTTGTAATGGGTATATGGGAGAAATATCAAAGTTATGTATCCGTGGCTTCTTGTACTTGAATCAGATTTGAAAACTAAATGAATCACCAGAAGAATAAGAAGACAAAGAAGAAGATCTACATCATATACACATGAAATATATAAATAAAAAAAAAATTAAAAGTTAACAAATCAATTACATGGTCATTGACAATATGAACTGAATTATTTTAAAACTATCACAATGTAATTACTAAAAACTTGCCATTGCCATGTAGTAATACTCCAGGTCTGGCTTAAATGGCTTCCCAACATTTATTAAATCAAATTAAAATCACAGGAAGATATAAATAAAGAAGAACAACTTTCTGTTACTAAATACCTTTCTTATCTACCGAAGTGATACTACCCTGAGTAGATCAGTCCAGTGGGATTCGAACTTATCCGATTCTCCCAGGAAGATCACTTCCATCACATTCATTCACTGTTCTATAGTAATGGATCCGAAAATATAAATATTATGCTATATGCTATACTAGTTACAAAATACATAACTGAGGGGGGGGGCCGAGTGGTCTAAAGTGCTCTCCGTTACGGATCACTGCCATCTCACCTCTGTCTGCTTGGGTTCGAGTCTAAGATTCGGCTAAAGTAGTTATGTGAGAAAGCTTGCCAGTAGCTTCTCATGGGTCGGTGGTTCTTCCTCCACCAATAATACTGGCCGCCATGTATAGCCTATCGTGTGCTGAAAAATGGCTTTAAACTCTACAACAACAACAACATAACTGAAGACTGTTACCTTTCTTCATCAAACAGAAATAAAATAGAAATATCAACTATCAATTTACCTGAAATACTAAAAACATAAGCATAATATGCAATATTTCAAAAAAATGAGGAGTTGTGGATTACCCACCTTATCAATCTTGCATTTTGTAGAATTTGGGGTTTTCTTCATCTACTTGAATAACCATTATGGTAGTTGTTTCATCCTTGTCCAGAGCCCCGAACCTGCATGTCATCTTGGTCATCGCAGACTTCAGCATTTTCACAAGAAGTCACTCCAAAAGTATCTGAAGTCAGTGGCACAGTTTCACCTAGTGGTGCGCAAACACACATATCTTACCTCTCCAGGCATCAATACAACGGATAGCTATTTTCCTCCTCTGGCTCTTTAAAGATACCATGTTAGCACAGAGTACAATCCAAGGTTAACATTTCATGATCACTGTCACCAGACCATTCCGATGGCCTAGTGGTTAGAACATCTGCCTCAGAAGTGGGAGGTTGTGGGTTCGAACCCCTGCAGAGTCATACCAAATACTTACAAAAATGGTACTAACAGCTGCATTGCTAGACACTCAGCATTAAGAGTTAGTGTTAGGACTGGTCAGCCTGGTGTCAGGATAGTGTCACTGGGTGGTACATAATACTAAATGTCTGCAGCATGATGCCTCAGTGCTAGGCTTAACAGTAAACTGCCACACTGCAGACATTGTTATGATATGACTGAAAATTTGTTAAAGCTACATTAAAAATCATAATCACACACACACGCACATACACACTTTTCTGACACCTTTCATCGGTGAGAGGACTTATCTGACCTTCTCACCAACTTTGTGCATACATGGCCAGAAACGTTAACTTTACAACCCGAGCAGAACCTATCTTGGGTATTAACCAAGGTGGATAAGACGTCTGTTGAACCATTTTCAGTGGCGGCTTTGGCGTTCCTGTCCTGCAAGACCTGCTTCCTCGAGTTAATCTTATTCATCATGGCATGCTCTTTCATTGCTGTAAACCGTCTCTCTTTAATGGAGAGCGAAACTTTTGTCACAAACCCTTTGTCTCCTCTGGACAAATCAACTAAAGGCCACTTACAAGACCCAGTCAGTGTTTTCAGATGATTCATTAATATGAACAGAACTTTGTGTTGAGGGAGGTCATGCCTCTTTCTACTTCTCATAAAAGAACAGGAATTTCAATCAGAACAGAATATCATGTCCTGGACTAATCGGGTTATTCACTCAGCATATAGGGAGAAAACCCAGCTCAAATAACTTTTACAAACATTGGCTCCAGCGGTTAGAGCAGTTACCACTAATGTAGCCTCAAACCAGAACCGTTCATTAACTGACATCAGTCAGGCTGTGGGATGGAGATCTGAATCCACATTCTGTAGCTTTTACCTCTGAGATATGTCATCCCAGAGAGGCCAATTCGATCTTGTAAAACCTGTATATGCAGCTTAAAAGAGATCCCTTCCAGATTGATCAATAGTTTCTTAACAAGATTTTTGTAATTTATGTGCAATGTTGAAGCACAAGTGATTAAATACTCAAGGAATATTCATAGTTTGTGGTATAATGAATAGTGACTGTTTAACACATTAACTAAAGTCATGTACTAAAGTTTGGCATTGCATAAATGGTAATCACTTGTGTCAAAAGCATAGAAACCAAGCACATGATTGCTAAACAGACTGTTTGAATTCAAATAAGATACAAATTGGGTCAGAACAACTTTTCTAAGATTTTTTTATATGAACGGGAGATTAGAAACTGGGTGGTAGTTCCTTAAATCGTTATGGTCAAGTGTTGGTTTCTTCAGCAGAGGCTTTTACAATAGCAGTTTTGAAAAATGATGGGAATTCCCTGGATGAGAGAGAGATATTAATAACATCAGTTAGTGAAATCAATATTGGGTCTAAGCACTCAAGCAGCAGTGTTGTTGGAATTGAATCAAATTCACAATACTTTGGTGCACTCTTCATCATACTAAATCAATAGAGACAGGTTCAAACGCTCCTAATGGTTGTCGCTGAAATTCTGTATCGTAACTGTATGTTGACAATGAGTTGAAATTGTGTTGTCAAGTGTATCTCTAATGGTTTGTACATTGTCATGGAAGAAATTTGCAATTAGGTCCAGAAGGTCTTCTGGAGAGAAGGTAGTTGGAAGTGGTGTACATTTGTTCCTTGACATTAGTTTGTTAGTTATTTAAAAGAGCTCTTTGAAGCTGGAATGTCTCCGTGATCTTAGTACTGTAGTGGGATAATTTGGCTAAATGGACAATTTTTGTGATGTTCTTCTTAGCGGCTTCATAGATTTGTTTATGAATAATGAGTCAGTTGAAAAGCCAAAGACTCTCTGCTTTACGGCGATGTCTTTTAGCAGTGTGAAGCTGGTCCCTAACACTGCTATACCATGGAGAACACTTTTTTATTGATACTCTGCATTTGGTGGCTGGAGCATGTTTTTCAAGCAATGAACGCAGGCAGTTATTGAGTTGATTTGCTGTAGGACGTAAGCAAGTTGTCAGATTTTCTTGGATACCATGCATAAACACAATTTTATTTTTAAAAAGCACAGAACAAACGTTGACCAACTTTGACACTTCCCATAAAGGCGCTTCAGTATTAGACAAATGATTATGATGTGCCATCAGATACAGACGTAGATATAATAACTATAGAGACCTTTAAACACTTGTTTTTATTACATAAGCATTTATCATCATTAGAATACATTTTTATAGAAAGCATTGTACTGCTCTTGGATTTGGCTGTTAGGCAGATGCCAGGCAAGTGAGTAATCTTATGACAGCTTCAGCCTCTTGTTCTTGACTAAATGTGGCTTTGTAAATTTTCATTGTAATATTGGACAAATAGTCATGATTAGTACAGTTACTGGATTACCTTCACAAGGCAATATTAAGGATTTGGTAATCATGTAAATAGTATATCAGTTGCTGTATCACCTGTGTAAGCTATGTTCTGCAAAACATCTGTTAGGTTGGACTGCTGAAAGATGTTACACGGTATACCATATATACACACTTATAAGTCGACCAGTTTTGGTTAAAAAATTCTTAATACAGAGTTGGGGTCATCTTAAATTCAAGATATAAAATAAATTAAAATCTGACCTTATTCCCTTTGCTTATAAAGGATAACTTAACATTGCTTTCTGAATTTGCAATGTTTTGGTTGAGTTGCTAATTAGATAAAAAGATCCTTAATCCTGTAAAAGCAGTACTTATTTTTTTTTCCCAGCAACAGTCTACAGTCTATTGTTGTTTTGCTCAGCAAAGTTGCATGTGCGCGATGAATTTGATCCTTAATCAATGCCATGTTACTTAATCAATTGACAGCAGTTGTGGCAATCCATTGATGAGATTTCAAAGACAGTATGATCACTTACAGACCCTAATCTCAACCTCTACAAAATTAATGGTCCAAGTTTATAAATAGATATACATCATAAATTGGTTTTTGGAAAAAAATGTGAATTGCTTAACTTAGGTCCTTTCTCCAATATGGAGGATGTGTGTGTGATTAGGATTTTTAAAGTAGCCTTAACAATTTTGCTAGATCATGTCGCTGCGATGTCTGCAGTGAGGCAGTTTATAGTAATGTCTAGAACTGGGGCATCATGCTGCAGACATGTAGCCTGATGTCCCACCCAGTCACATTATCCTGAGCACAAGCGAGGCTGCTGTAAGTACCATTTTTGTAAGTCTTTGGTATGACTCGGCCGGGGATTGAACCAATGACCTGCCGCTTCTGCGGTGGACGTTCTAACCACTAGGCCACCGAAGCGGTCACCAATATGGAGGAAAGAAAACAGTACATATGATGGAACATTTAAGTTAAAGGTTATAGATGCGACATAGAAAAACAACAGTGATGTTGCAGAACAAGAATTTAGTGTGGCTCAAACAGGTGCTAAAATGGCTTTAGAAAAAGTCAGTTCTAGTTGATAGTGCCAGACATCTGAAGAAACTTCAAATAATGGTAAGCCCTTGTGCAGATTGAGAGTTTGGTTTGAACATGTGGGTTCAGTGTGTTAAGGGTGCATTTGATGCAGTCTGTTAAACAAGTTATGGTGATGTGAAACATGCCAAGCTGTGATCCCTGATAGTACCATGTCAGTACTGCCATCATTAGATATTTGCCTAAAGTAGCCATTCAGGCCATATATGATTAACAGTGGCACAAAGTAGATTGTAGATGGTCCCAAAGAAATTACAAAAGCAGGAAATGTGAAACATCTAGGAATTGAATTAGTATCTCATTGAAGGTGTAATGCATGGGGGGAAACTCAAAAAAGAGATGGTGGTCAAATCATTTGAGAAAGATGGTATTTCCAGTGCAGTGGATGGGATGAAGGATGGTTAACTCGTACATGATTTCATTCAATATAATCAAGCAAGGAATCTGATTCAGACATTGTTTAGGATGACTGGATGAGAGTGGAGAAATTCAGAACTTTCAAACACTTAAAAATTGCACCACCTTGCCATTGACGACTTCTGTAGATGAAAAGACCATGAAATTTGATTTATATGTAGATAACGTATTATATCATGTATTTTACATGACAGGGGTGTATTGTTTCATCCCTGCTGGATACTGTCAAGATAGAACATTTTGTCTGTTTTATGGAGATGTTTCTTGAAAATTTGTATCATTATCAGGAGCAAAATATGTCACATGTCTGCATGGGCATTGTGGTAAAGTGTGAGCATTTGGATGAATTTTGATAAGTAGTATTTTCTTCAAGGAGCATTTTACTACCAATTGTACAGCTTTGTGTCAACAACTTATTATCCTCTGTATGGAGGTAAATGGGTCTGGGTAGAAAGAGTTTCTGGCTTTTCCAGGTTTCTTTTATGTGGTCAGACAGTGACAGGGGATGTGACCTATGCTTCATCCATCACAGAAGAACCCAAGACTCCATTTTCAGCCTCAGCACCAGCAGCAGGAGCCACTCCCCATTCTGTACCCAGCATCAGCATAACAGATTCGTGGGCTGCAGAAAATAGGAAAGCTGGCAGGCATGCTGTAGAGGTCAGTATCTTGCAGTATACTGTGTGTATGTTTATTGATATACTTTTTAGACTATATACCAGAAGATTATCTGATTGATAAGCTGTAATGATTTATGGCAGTCAGATCCATTAAAATTAGTGTTATGTATATGTTATTGCTGTCTCTGTAAGGCAAAGCTATTCAAAAATTACAACAATATCTGTTCAAAGTGTCAAACATGTTATAAGGGAACAAGAAACAAATATGGTATAATTTTAGGATGGTTTTTTTTTGTCATTTTTACAGATATCCCTTTGTGAGGTGAAACAGTGTGTTAACAATAAATATCCCTTTTAGCAGCTCAAATTATGTGTAAAGAGTAAATATTATCCCTTCTGCCAGCACAAACTGTGTCTCAACAATAAACGTGTCTTCCACTTGCTCAAAGTGTGTCTCAACAATAAATATCCCTTCATCATTGCAGACTGTCTCAACAATAAATATCCCTTCACCATTTCAGGCCATAATTACTAATAATTACTAAAACTTACGTGAAAAACATACATTTAATTATTATTTTTTACTGGGATCAGCAATTACATATTTTGTCACAGATTGACTAGGTCTATGTGTATTAGAAGTGAGTACAAAATATAGACAAAAAAGAACTTGTAAATTGTTTATGCATAAACACTCAATTTAACTAAGTCTACATGTCTACAGTAACTTTTGTGAAAAGTCAGTCATAAGGTGCACAAATGACTTGTGTTACATCACTTTCAAATTCTTATTTCATAAATTTTAAAGTGCTGTTGATTTGACTTTTTTCAAATACAACATGTTTTTAAGTTTAAGAAATTCCCTCTCCTCTAACATTTTTCTCGTAAACATGATGAACACAGTGGCTTTGCTCATTTCCAATTCAACGATCAGTCATTTATGTACTATATGATAATACAAAAAAAAGTTGTACATTTGTTTAGTATGTCATTTTTCTTTGGCCAATGAAAAGGCAATATTCCATTCAGCAAGTAGCACTTGCACTTAAGTGGGAGCGTTCATGGCAGTATCGAGTGATAGCATGGGAAAATGGTTTGGCATTCATTAAAGATATGATAGAAGCCAAACTTTGGACAGGCATACAAGGTCGAATGCCTGAGCTAGTCAGCGATAGCTGATTTATTACACTATGCAAAATCTAGCTTCAAATATCAGCATTAATTCTTAAATTGGTCGAGCGAGAAAGAAGAGAAGTGACCTCCCTTGTATTATTACAGTATATAGGATATGTATGACAAGTAAATTGTAAGCAATGATATGAGCTATGTGATGATGTATAAATGTGCACATAACTCGAGTCTCGATCTGTAATTGTTATTCTGTGTATCAGTCTGAACTTGGAAACTATTTTTAAGGGGCACCTGGTTGTCTATTTTATTACATTGGTTCTTGTCAATGGGCAAGCATCCGGGTACCACATTGGTATTACAGAAAAGGAGAAAGATGTAGTCCTTCAAGGATACCAAATAATATGGACTTTCTAGTCATGTTTAAAAATAAAGTGGAATAAACATAATATCTGAAATCAGATTTTATCTTAGGCCAAAATTACCAGTTTTTATACAGATTTTAGACTTGTTGCCCTTTGATCTAGAGCAGACCAGTTGAACTGCATTCAGACAGAAGAACCTTTGCACAACATAGGATAACTTTAAGATTTTAAATGAAAAGGGGCTAAGACATGAAAATTGTTGGCCATATAAAAATAAATATAATAAAAAAGATCAATATACTCTTTGCCTTGAGGTACAGTTTGGTATAAAACAATCTCACACAAGGTCAGGGTACACATTATGACTTCACTATTCATTTGGATTTAGTTGCAATAACATTTACTACAGAAGCGAAAATATGTCTTGATTGTAATATATGAAATGTAAAATCTGCAAGAAAATATTTGCTTGACTTTACACTTCAACAATAGCTTAATACTTATTTTGATTGAATTGATATAAATGGAATTAAATGGGCTGTCAAGTCGGTGAGAAAAACACTCACATTGATGTAGACAACTAGTAAATTATACAATAGAAACGTAACTAAACTCGTCAAGTATTGTTGAAGTGAATTTAGAATGTCAAGTCTGTGAGGAAAATGCTTACAATGACTTGGACATTCTATTTACTTAAGAGCATTTTGGATTGATAATTTAAGAAGAGGAATTATATATTTGTAGTGTAAAGAAACTTCTTAATATGCCTTTAGCTTGATAAAACTAATTAAATAAAGAAAATAAATAAATAAAAGTATTGGTCTGTGAGGACAACACTCACTTGACCATATCACTTGAGTTTCAAATAACATATGATATAACAATATCTAGTTTACTTCTAAAATTAAAAAAAAAGAAATGTCTAGAATGCATATAATTTAAAAACGAGAAAAGAAAGGAAAATTCCTTAAATAAATATTCTTTTATGCTAAACAAACACTTAAATAAAAATTAACTTTCAAAATATTGTCTAAAGTTCCATAACTCTATAATAAACTAAACAAAACAAAATTAAAAATAAAAATTAAACATACAATAACTGTGATGTGCCTATCTTGATTGCTGCTAGCTGACTGATCCCACAAGCAGCAAACAATGTCTTAAATGCTCCTAACAAAACCCACAACAACAGAGCCTATAAAATCCACAGATGCAACAAAACCCACATTGACCACCAAGCCCACACTTATAATAAAACCCACAAACAACAGAGCCCACAAAACCCACAGATGCAACAAAACCCACATTGCCCACAAAGCCCACAGTTCTAATAAAACCCACAACCAACAGAGCCCACAAACCCATAGATGCAACAATACCCACATTGCCCACAAAACTCTAAAAATTTTTAAGAATATTTAAACAAGCATGAGCTAGTATTGCATGTGCATAGTTGATCAATTTTGATACTTATTATATATAGAAATTACCAACTCAATATTTTACACATTACTACATTGCAATTATATTTACCCAGTCAGTTTTGTATTTTGCAGCTCATACTGTGTTATGCAATGGTTCGTAAACTGTGTTATGCACTCTTATAATATTACTAAGGTAGATGTGTGTATGCACCAAAGAAATAAAGAAGAGAAAACCAAACTTAAATGCAATGATGTATGCAAATTAAACAACAGGGGCTAAAAACACATTGAATTTGTATCGTACAGTCTACTCTTAAACGGTTAACTAGAAATAGTCATTAATCAGATTATCAAGGATGCCAGCTGCCGGCATGATACTCCCTATTTTGGCTAACTCAAAACATGTAGACTATACCAGCTAACAATTAATCTACGAAGTAAACAAACAGAAGATCACAGAAAATAGTAATGTCCACTCATTCAATTCACTGGTAATGCACTAAGCTTAGAAAAACGCTACACTAGGATTTGTAAAAAGAAACATCAGACTCTCTGCAGACATGTAGATAAACTGCCCATCTAGCACTAGTCAGATCTATGTTAGAATATTAGTATGACATTAAGGATGTTGATAGAATCAAGAAGGTTCAACATGATGCAGCAACATTTATATCTGTAGACTACGAAAACAGAAGCAGGAAGCATCACCAAAATGTTAACTGACCTGGCTCTACCAAAACTCCAAGACAGGCATAGTAGCTTTCATTGGACATATCTCTATTAAGTAATCAAGGGGTTAGTGCTGGCTCTTATCATCAAATATGTTTTTAAAACCATTAAGACATAAACACTTGATGAAAGCTGAATCTTTTACAAATTTTGAAAGTATAAACATTGTTTAAAAAACTAGTATAAAAAATAAAGATGTTTTGTAGTCAAGCATTATAGAACAGAACAATTTAAAAAATCTTTCTTCATAAAAATAATTGTAGACTGGAATCATCTGAGTGATAGTGTTGTGTATATTCAATCAGTGGAGAGCTTCAAGACAGCTCTACAATAATACTACTAACTTTCTAGTTCGCTCTCTCTCTCTTCCATTGCAAATTAATGCTGTAACTGGCCCTGTACTGTACATATTCAGATTAAGATTCCGACATTAGATTTAATTGGGCATATGAATAGTGTTTACCATATACATGTATATATATTTTACTCCCTAAATGCATGTTATTACAGTATTTATTTCTTAAAGTGTTGTTGCCACTAGGCTTTGCTAACATTTAAAACTTTGATGGCATTGTGATATTATAATAAAATTGGTAATGTAATGCAATATAAAATTATATTTTGGACAATCTTCAACAAAATTCTCTTACATGGTAAAACATGTCTTGAAAGACCACTACTGTAAGAAACCACCTGTCTTCCGAAACCAGAACCTCAATGCATAGATTTATCGATTATAGAGCATGATGACTTGTGTGTTTATTTATTTATCGGTATAGTGCCATTTTTAAGCACATGACAAGCAATATATGGCATCCAGTATATCCGGTGTGGAAGAACCCAGGAATACACTGGGAGGAACCACAACCCACAGGAAGCTGCTGGCATGCTTTCTATAAATTATATACTCACATTAGCCTAGCCTGACACTTTTATCAATGCACACATTATATTTTTTAAAAAAAACAAACAAGCTCCTTAGTCCATTCAGCCACCAGTGTTCTCTAATGACCTGTTATGAGAAACCATTATGTTTTGGCAGAAGAGGTGTCTTTCAAGACTTGTTCCACTGTATGTTTAGAATGTTTCTTATCGGTATCCATCTTACCACTCAATTTGTGATAGCACAAAGATTGTCAACATCCTCAGATTCTCCAACACAAGATTCTTGTCTGATAAAGTAATGACTGGAACAGAAAATGGTAGTGTGTATGTGACTACAGAGACCATCATGGTGAATTGGGTGGCAGCAGCTGGAAAGCACATTTCCACAGTTACTCCTTACATTTAAAAAATTTATATGGAAACAAGTTAAATAATTTTCTTCTTACAGACAATGGGAGTGCATGATTTCACAGAGACTGTATCGTGCTTTATGAGAGTAGCATGGGCAGCAGCGGCAGGAAAACTCCATCTTCTTAGTTTTGCTCAGCCTATTAGGGAGAATACAGTTGTCTACAGCTGTGGAAAAAGGAGTCGGCAAAGTAGTACAGGCTAGTATATGGTCAGGGTTATCATCAGAGTATATGTTAGTATAGAGTTATGTTTATTATCAGAGTATTACTGGATAGTATAGAGTTAAGGGTATTATCAGAGTATATGTTAGTATAGAGTTAAGGTTATTATCAGAGTTGTACTGGATATATAGTATAGAGTTAAGGTTATTATCAGAGTATATGTTAGTATAGAGTTAAGGTAATTATCAAAGTAGTACTGGATAGTTAGTATAGAGTTTAGGTTATAATCAGAGTATATGTTAGTATAGAGTTAAGGTTATTATCAGAGTATGTTAGTACAGTCCTACCCATTTGTGTCGACATTCTTGTACCCGGGGAAATATTGTCGAGATAAGTGTTGGGGGGGGGGGGGCTGAAAAAAGATAAAAGTTAAAATTCGTCCGCAAAGGGTGACCCGTCGTCAGTGAATAGCATTTACACTCTGTGAAAACAATAGAAATTTTGAGTACATTAAGACAGAATCAGTGTGAAATACATTTGCATATTGACAAATTACATTTTGGTTACCTTTTTGTAGTAAAATCCAAATTAAAATATTGCTTTGATCACATCCTGATACGAAAAACATTACGATAGTCAATGTCAGCATTAGCACATGGTTGGATAGTTGTCATTTACATGCTTCATGTACATGTACTTAAATTGGCCTCGATTTTGGTCAGTCTGTTCCCATCATATTGAGGCTACCAAGGGGACAGGGCTATTCACAGGGAAGTGAAAAACTGTCAACAGTACATGTATTCTCCACAAATACTTTTGTATCCGATGTTATGATGAACATTAAAGCGACTGAACCAACCACTTGTTGCAGTGAAGTTTTCCACACTAAGTTTTTTCGCAAATGCTTCATTGAACCATTTTTATGCTTCCTCAATGTCTTCAAATGTAGCAGTCTTGCTTCTTCCTTTGGGGAGCGCAGTTACCTTCAACGTAGTCTTTCTTTATAGACTCAGCAGCTTTCATCCTTCCTGAACAGGTGCTATTTTTAAGTGAAAAAATTTCACAGACCTCTTTGCGAGATGTTTATCCCTTAACTTCGTTAACAGCCAGATATTTAGTTTCCAGAGACTGTAAATTTAATTTCTGTTTTACCCTGCAGTTGGTAGCCATCGTAAATGTAAATAAAGTTAAAAACGAAACTTTCACAGCAAAAAAAAACTTGTTTTAATCACTGATCACTTTCAAAGGTCTCAAAAACGCGTAATCCGTATTTTCACGCAAAAATTTTTATATATGGGATTCATAAAATCATGTATACAGGAGTCCTCTGTATGCATCATTTTCCTGGACGGAAAATTTAAGGGCTTGCTTGTCCTGCTTTGACCACTTGTTGATTGGGAAATTGTGTTGATCAATTGATCCTTTTAGCTGTGTTGATATTTACAATCAGAATATTCAGTGGCTGAAAGACCCACAGATGTACATGTTGTCATTGTAAGAGTACATCTGAAGAACATGACCCACAAGCTAGGTGGCAAGATCAAAGACTTAACTAGCTGTAGAGTGGTGAGAAAATGTGCTGCTATGTTGTTTTTATCCGACCATGACATCAAAAGCCTGGCGGCAAGATCAACCAATTGTTGAACAAAGTATGGGTCGGAACTGGCAGTTTGGTGACATAAATGATTAGAAAACAAAGGATTTGTTAAAGATGGGACCAAGGGCTTCTGTCGACACGTACGTTGATCTTTTATCTCGACGTCGAAATAAGCATAACAATTTGATAGTAATAGTAGACCAAGGGACTGGGACTTTGCTTTTTTTGTCGACATAGGCAGCTTGTCGATATAATCGATGTCAATATAAATGGGTAGGACTGTATAGAGTTAAGGTTATTATCATAGTAGTACTGGATAGTTAGTACAGAGTTAAGGTTATTTTCAGAGTATATGTTAGTATAGAGTTAAGGTTATTTTCAGAGTATATGTTAGGATAGAGTTAAGGTTATTATAAGAGTATATGTTAGTATAGAGTTATGGTTATGAGAGTATATGTTAGTATAGAGTTAAGGTTATTATCAGAGTAGTACTGGATAGTTAGTTTAGAGTTAAGGTTATTATCAGAGTATATATTAGTATAGAGTTAAGGTCATTATCAGAGTAGTACTGGATAGTTAGTATAGAGTTAAGGTCATTATCAGAGTAGTACTGGATAGTTAGTATAGAGTTAAAGTCATTATCAGAGTAGTACTGGATAGTTAGTATAGAGTTAAGGTCATTATCAGAGTAGTACTGGATAGTTAGTATAGAGTTAAAGTCATTATCAGAGTAGTACTGGATAGTTAGTATAGAGTTAAGGTTATTATCAGAGTAGTACTGGATAGTTAGTATAGAGTTAAGGTCATTATCAGAGTAGTACTGGATAGTATTGGGTCTTGGTTATTATGAGAGATATCTATCCTTTTCAGTTTATTTTTTAATTCTTTTTGGAGATTAATGTGCAAGTCTGAAACAAACATGATACATTGTTTTGCATCAGGTCTGTAAAACATGAAGATAATATGTTACTCGTAAATCAACATTTATTAGAACCATATCACTGAATTATGTATAAAATTTAACATTGTGATTTAGTGTTAACTAACACCTAGCAACTTTGTATAGCAAATTTCATAACCTATGCAAACTCGATGCTATTTGATGATATGTAGATTCAGATGTGTTATCAGATACTAAATTTATAACACTTTTGTAATACAATATGCAAACAGTGAATGCTATATATTATTATACTCAAGTCATAATTGTATCTTTAACGAATATGAATATAAAGTTCTATATATTACATTCCATGGAATACTCAGAGTACTGGGAGTGAATATCTATTGCAAATTACACAGTGACCAGAGTACTGACTTGACCATTAGATAACTTTTTTTTTTAAAGTAATGTTATTAATCATATTACAGGCAGCACTGGGAGTACTGGGAGTGAATGTATATTGCAGATTAAACAGTGACCAGAGTACTGTCTTGACCATTAGATAACATTTATTTTTAAAGTAATATAATTAATCATATTACAGGCAGCACTGCTAGTACTGGGAGTGAGAGTGATACTCAGAGTCTCCATGGTGGAGTCTGTGTACAGCAGCAAGTCATATCTACCAAGGATTGCAACATAGCCAAGGAAGCATTGGAAATCCTTGTCACTTGTCTCCAGCTACGAAGTGAACTTATAGGTACTGTACTGTAATTATAGGCACAGTATTTTAAATATAGGTACAGGATTGGAATTATAGATACTGTACTGTAACTAAAGGTACAGTATTGTAATTATCTGTACTCTTAAAATAAGCAACAGCAAAGAGGAAAAAACAAGTTTTGTAAAATTCAGCAGATATTTTATTTTCCTTAAATACAAAGTGAAAATGAAAACAAACTTACAGTATTGTGAATTAAATCCCAAAATAATTATAGAATCACAGATACAAGTCCTAATAATTTAAAGTCCTGAATAAAATTCATTAAAAGTCCAAATTAAATCCACAACTGAAGGTGATGTGTCTGTGGTAGCTTGGAGTGTGTTTATATGCCAACAGTCTTTTGTTGCATCACAGTAATATAAATCCAGGTTTGAATTCACTAAATTCCAGTGAATGTCTCTATCCAAGAATTTTATCAGAACACTTTTGTGTTTCCAGAAAAGAAAATAGATTCCAGCCCAGAATAATACTGGACACAATTTATAATATGACTTGATTGTGCTAGAACTTAAAACCATGAATAACAAAATCCTCTTAGTTGCAGGATTAAAAAGTTCTCTACTTGACCTCATTTATAATTAGCATTTTCTATTTATAAAAAAACAATTATTACATAACGGAAAACAACCTTCTAGAATGATTCATCATCATCATCATCATCATCATCATCATCATCATCAGTCTCTTGACCTAGTGTGGTCGTTGAGGCACTGTGCTGCTGAACATCTGACCAGTTCCCTCCACTTGTCTTGATCATGTGCCAATGCCTGTGTCTCTGCAAAACTTTTCATGGTCCATTCTGTGGAGTGTTGTCACTCCACTTTTTTCTCTATCTACCTCTCCTTCTACTACCTTGAACACTACCCTGCAGTACTGTTGTGGATAGACTGTTGGCTCTAGTGACATGGCCATATCATTTCAGTTTTCTCTTTTTGACAGTGGTGAGGAGGTCTTCATAATGACCTACTTTGTGCCTGATGATTACAAAATAAAAAATTAGTATTAGAAACCAGAACCTGGACTATATCAGATACACTAAGGAGATTCAAAAAACCTCGACCTAGACCCAAATAAACATATTTACTTCTATTAAAAAGAATTTCGATTTTAAACCCATATACATAGAGAATAATTTAGCTTTGTTTTCAGAATAAAATAAAAAAATAAATTCAGGTCAAGCAGAAAATTAACTCAGTTTTGGACATATATAATGTTACATTACAATAGCATGTAATGAAATAATTTAAAAAAACCTAATAAACAAACAATGCAAATTAAATATACATAAGTATGTACTGTACTGTATAGATACAGTATTGTAATTATATATATTGTACTGTTATTATAGGTGCAGGACTGTGGCCACCTTGAAAATCTTGTTATTATTGAATGGAAAATAGTAACAACATGTTTTCAAGGAAGAAAGAATTATTTTTAAATGTACACAACTCCCATGATAACTCACGCCACAGTAACTCGCAAACCCACTCATAACACAGGATCAGGCATTGGATCCCATTTTTTTTAGCTAGAAATACAAAAAAATATTAGGTCTGTTTGTTGAACTTGAAGAAAATCTTGATCAAAATTTATAAATGAAACATTGATGTCTTTTTTTCAGTGAAAATGGTAGATTGGACGTGGAAATTTTAATCAGTATTTTGAAATTATCAACTTTTAATAAGAAGTCAAATATTTTGTTACATATTCTTTCCAAACAACCTTTTTAAAACTCTGTAAATAATGATATTCAACAAATTTTGATCAATGAAAATGTAACTTGTGCTCCTGGAAACTTTAATTTAATAAATATAAATTAAATTAAAAATATTAAATTGTGTTTTAGTTTTGTCTTTTACTTGGGATAAGTGTAATTATCATAAATGCAATATGCCCTCTTGTATTCAAACATAAAATGCGCCAATCACTTGTAACAGCTATGTCCACAGGTGTTTTGCTAAGAACTTACATTAAGTGACAACTGTGTTTTGATATCTGTCTTAGGAGAGCATCATTGTGGTGAAGTGAGTTTCAGGGAATTCCTGATTTGGCACTTTTGAGATATCCTCAAGGATGAGAAGTATCACTAATATTTGCAATGAAATCATGGCATCAATATTTTACTAACTGAGCAATACAAATTTCAACCTTGACAATTGTTTCACAAAATAAATTTCACTAGTCTCTTGGAAAAAGGAATCTTGTTTCATAGTGTAACAGTCTGGTCTTTACTTGCCTTTTTCGAACTTTGTAGCCATATATGAAGCAGGAAACCAGACTAAAAGTAATGACTTAATACGCAAATGTTCTTTTGTACATGTGAATGTTGTTTGAAACCAGTTGAAATAATGTTAACAATCTTTAATACGTTAGACATAATGAAAATAATTTTTTTAATACTGAATAAAAAATAACTTCATTAGAAAAAAGCATTTTATTGACAAACATTCTTGACCCGATTATAAAACAAGTTACCAGTTATTAAGTGGTACATTTACCCCTCACCCAGCCTACGGTTTGCTGGATTTATCATTACATTTTTGGGAGGTCCCACAGTAACCTGCACCCTCATTTATAGTGCAGTCTCTGTTTTTGGACTGCGTTGTGCACAAGTTATTGAGTGAGAGGTGTAGTTGGTTCCAGGTGACATTGGTGCCAATCAGACTGTCAATTTGGCTGCCATATTACTTTATCTAAACAGATGGTCATAACAACAAAGGGTTCTCAATCAAGACTTATTATGATACCTAGTTGGTCCTAAACAAAAACGGTGATGATCAAAACTTAAGGACATTGCACATGGTGGCTATCTTGAAAATACCTTTGTCTTTAGTCCTATTTAAGGGATCAACATATTGACATGTGATATTCTTGTTGTCATTAGTCCTTTTTAAGGGATCATCATATTGACAGGTGGTGTTCTTGTTGTCTTTATTCCTTTTTAAGGGATCATCATATTGACATGTGGTGTTCTTGTTGTCATTGGTCCTTTTTAAGGGATCATTAAATTGACCAGGTGTGTTCATTAAAACTTCTGATTGTCAGTAAGTAGTTGGTCCTATGTGAAAATGTGATCTCCAAAGATTTATCAGATCTTGAAACAGCTACTACTCTAGAAGAGATGGTCTTCGCAAAGTTGTAAAAAAATACTACTTTCTTGCAGTATACAGTTGTTTCTATGTTAAAATGCAGCCTTGACACAAACAATGTGTGCATTTCAGTTACTAGTAGATTATTCAATGATTACATACACCAGTAAAACCTACCTTGACACAGTCGATTTACTTTTGTTATAAGTATATTATTCTTAGACTACATACATGAGTAAGAAAATTTCTTGTACAGACCTCCATTCAGTCTTGCCTCGAACAATATTACATATTCTATAACATTACAAATATACAAATATCAAGATCTACCAATTCATGTGTGTCATGTGATAAAAGCTAATGAACATATGCTGAGAGGGAGATCAAATAAAGATTATTTTCAGAATAGAACATCATTAAGCTTTACCATTATGTTTTCAACATCGGTGCGTTTTTAAAAACAATGTGCACACATATCAGATGTTTTGTATTGTTCAGTAGAGTTGACCATAATTTTCTTTTCCTCTAGATTTGTTAAATAAAATTGAATCTTTTTATTTATGTATATTGTTATACTGTAAGACACAATTCTCAGGCAGTTGACACAGGTACGATTTCTCTTGGGGCTAAACTGCCTTCTTCTCTCTCCCGCTTTCTCACAATGTGTATCAAAGAGGTCATTATGTGGGTCAAAGTTACACATGAAAATTGAATATAAAAAAGAAATATAATTTAACCAAATTACTTCATTAATAAATTTCTAATTGACCTTTATGTTGTATCATCTCTGTATGTATTATATTTCAATGAACTTTATGTTTTATCTTCTCAAACTGTATCATATCTAATTGACCTTCATGTTGTATCATCTCAAACTGTTTATTTTCTCCTTCAAATACGTTCCCCGATCACATTACGCTAATGATATAAGCCTGCTACCTCGCGAATCCAGCCCTACTTAAAGACGAAAAATCGTCTTTTCTGTCTATCTCATATAGACAAAGGGATTTAACTCTTGCCCCTTACCTTCCCTTGCCACTGCCAGGTGTCGCTAGTTTTTAAGCTTTGCTTGTACAGATAACACATACATTATAACCTCCGACAATTCAAACCATCTTTTTGTTAAATTGGTCCATCCGAAGTTTCATTTGGATTTATTGTGTTGGGCAATTATTCTTCTACAGAAATGTCAACCAAATGCATGAAATGCAAAAAGTTCAAAGCAGAAGAAGACAACCATGACTCTTATATTGTATGTACCAAGTGTATATCATCTATACCATGCAGCGTGTGTATTACTTGGACAGAACAAATGTGGGCTGATGTAGTCCAGAAGGCAGCAAAAGGGAGGGAAAGACTGAATAAGTCGAAGAAAGATAGCACTGATGTCCTCAGTTTACATCCAAGGTCAGCCTCCATTGCGAGTGTTGTGGGGGACGTTGGGCCCCCCACCCCACCTAAAGTTCGTCGTTTGCAACCGTCAGCCACAGTCACATCAGCGGCAACGGAGGAAAATAAGGCTGACATGGTCCAACAGTCCACCTTTGAACAGATGCGTCGTTTGGTCCAAGAAATGATGACGCAACTATTGACATCAGGCCAAATATTACCCTTATTTCCCTTGCACATTTCCACAGCTGTTTCCGACTCTTTGGGGGAGTGTTCCCCCAATTTTAGGCCACCCAGTGGGCATAAGTCAGGACGCATGGGTTTTTTACCGGATCCATTTCATTATACAATTTTGCCGTCACTGGCCGTCCCAGCATGGGGACCTTATTGATACAACAGTCTGACCAGTTATGATTTACAGGGATTTTAGTGACAAAACTGTCCGTCAAGCTTCACTGCCGTCCCAGCATGGGGACCTTGTTAATACAATGGTCCGACCAGCTATGATTTATGGGGATTTTAGTGACAAATCTGTCCATCAAGCTGTACCGCTGGCAACATACCAATACTATGACAGAGATTTTAGTGAGAAATCTGTCTGTCCAGCCAGGCCATTTAAGCGGTCGGTGCCGGTGATAGACAGACCTCGCCAACATTCAGGCTGACCACATGCCAAACAAACCAGCCGGCAGTGCTGGCCATCCATATGTTCACGGCTTATCCACAAGGGAGAGTTAGTGACATTGTCAAGGATGACGGAATTGTGTCATCTATGCCACCTGGTATGCTCTATTCAGAGATGGAAGCTTTACCAGAACACGACTTGGCACTCAGTGTGACAAATCTCCCGCAAATCAGCAGTACACAGATCCAACCATGGAACGGACTGAGTTTAGCTTCAAGGCCACAGTGGAGGAAATTTATAGGGTGTTGGCAACTTCAGAACGCCTCCACCTCCTACCGCCACTCAATACTACAAAGTTAAGGCGTCTAGTTCTGGATGAGGAGGAAGAGACTCCGTCCTTCCAGCTCCTTCCCCAGTTGGTGAAAATTAAGGAGATCAATGATCGTGTGTCAGGACAAATAGGTTATCCGGGGAATGCTAAGGTGTTCTTTTCAGAAAGCCAAGTACCAGCAATGTTCTCAGGTCGCTGGTACAAAACTCACTCCGACAGCTTCAGTACTGATCTCCCGGCTCTGGACAAAAATATGGCAGCAGTTCACATGTCCGCTCCACTGTTTTATAAAGTGGAAAAAAATGTGTTCCATGCCACGTCAAAGCTAGTCCGAAACATAGTCTCTACATCTTCAATGTTAGACTTAGCTTCACTAGCCATTTTCTGGCTCGCAGAAAAATCCGGCAATGACTACGCTTGGGAATCGATGGCCCGGATTGCTAGAGTTATTAACAAGGCAACTCACCGTTCCTTGGCCAATGCGTTGACTGCTTCTGCCAACATAGACCTGATAAGACATGACGCATGTCTGTGGTCCACGTTGCTCAAGCTCCATCATACTCTGGCTTTACGGATGACTCCGTTTGGGTCACCTTTACTCTTTGGAGGAAAAATTTAAGAAATTCGGAGGCAGGCAGCTCAGGAACTGGTCCTCCAACTCACCGCCCACCCCACGCAGGCGTTTCAAAACAATCAGCCCCTCACACAGTGGAGGGATGATAGGCGGACCAGGGACAAGAGATCCTTACAATCAAATATGCACAATGCCAGGAGACAACAGTCTAAACAAGCTAGGAGGCAACCATACAGGGGCAGCAATAAACCAAGTTTCTCCGCCTTCAAGTCTCCTAACTCTAGATATTGACTTACCCTCCCCACCGCCTGCGGACAGCCTATCTGTGGGCGGCTGCCTCCGACAATTTAAGGACCACTGGACCACCTTATTTCCTCAGAACAATTGGGTGATCTAGGTCATTTCAGAGGAGCTTCGGATTTCATTTATCCAACTCCCTCCCCGGTCCTCCTCTCCCCTCTTCACGGACGTACCGTCAGATCGGGAGAAGGATGCCTTTCTACAACAGGAGATACGGTTGCTCATAGAAAAAAAGGGCAGTGGAGATTGTGAAGTAAAAAAAACTCACAATCGCCAGGGTTTTATTCCAGGCTGTTTCTTATCCAGAAGGCGAATGGCAAGTTGAGACCGATCATCGACCTGAGTCGACTCAACCAATACATTTTACCACCGAAATTCAAGATGGAGACGACGAGATCAATCCGTCTTTCCATCCGACGGGACGAGTATGCCGTCAGTTTAGATATGGCTGACGCATATTTTCATGTCCCTATCCACCCCACATCATGGAAATATCTCTTATTTGCTTACCGCGACTCGGTTTATTAGTTCCAGGTCCTACCCTTTGGTCTCAATATCAGCCCTTGGGCTTTACCAAGGTTATGGATTGCGTCGTCACCTTGTTTTGCTTGACTTCATCTACAGTCACGGCAGTGTACCTGGACGACATCCTCCAGAAATATATGGTAAGTTCTACTCTGCTCAAAGGCAGAAACTATCTTCTATCACTTTGAGATCATCTCGGCTTTCTCGTGAACTGGAAAAAGTCCGATCTCCGTCCCTCCCAGTGTTTTGTCCATTTGGATATGGAGTTTCTCACCGATCTGAATCTGGTATGGCTTCCTCGCATTCAATTACTCCAGATCATCGAACTCGTATAGTCCGTTTCAAACATGACGTGGGTTTCAGCGAGAGTTCTTGCAACTCCTCAGATTATTCAGTGAGGTGGCGGACTTGATCCCGCTCAGCCATCTTTTTATGCGTCCCTTACAAATGACATTACTAGCACAATGACGCCCTTTTTCAAGTCCCCTTAATCAAGCAATAATGATCACGCCCGAGATACGATCATTCCTGCGTCAATGGCACAACCCCGGTTGGCTGTTCACGAGGATTCCTCTGAAGATGCCCCAAGCAGAGATAATGGTATGTAAAGATGCCAGTAACTACGGTTGCAGTGCCCACCTGTTGCCGGACTTCACTACCGTTAGCGGCAAGTGGGATCCAGGGGAGAGGCCTCTCCATTTCAACCTTTTAGAAATGAAGGCTGTCATCAATGCATTTCATTTCTGGAAGGATCAACTCTTAGGCAAAACTGTCCTCATTATGTCAGACAACTCTGTGGTGGTGTCTTACCTCCTCAAACAAGGGGGCACCAAATCACCAGACTTGTGCATTCTGATCTGGCAGTTTCTACGTTGGTGCGAAAACCTCCACATCAGCGTTCAAATCAGACATTCCCAGCAGATTTAATGTCTTGGCCGACACTCTATCCAGGAAAGGTCAAGTCATTCACACGGAAAGGTCACTCCACCAATCGGTCTTTCTTCGGATTTGCACACTTTGGGGGTGTCCGATGATTGATGTTTTTGCGACATGGTGGAATCGCAAGTTGCCCACCTTTGTCTCTCCGGTTCCAGACCCAGAGGCTTGGGCCATAGACGCTCAGTCAATCAGTTGGGAGGGATTGTGGGCATACGCCTACCCTCCTACGGTCTTGGTACCGAAAATAATCCTGAGGCTAAGGGGTCAGATCTGTCGGATGATTCTGATTGCCTCTCTCAGCTGGAACAAGTCCTGGGTCATAGATCTACCCAGGAAGATTCCAACCACCCCAAATCATCTCAAGCAACCACGGTCACGGGTGTTCTACCCCTGCCCGGACCGTCGTCTTCTTCATGCTTGGCTCTTGTCCGGACAGCCTTGCGAGACAAACAATTTAAACCTTCAATTGTGGAGAGAGTCTCGAGAGCAAGACGGCCCTCCACTCTGAAGGCTTGCAAGGGAAAGTAGTGGGTTTTCAGGGACTGGTGCCATATCAATAACATCGTCCCTTTGAGTGTCTCAATCCCTCAACTGTCCAACTTTTTTCTCTGGCTTTATAAGGAGAAGCAGTTGGCTCCAATTACTATCAAAGGCTACTGCTCTATGATATCAGACACATTCTGCCATCATGGTAGATGTGATATAGGGCATGACAAAGATCTGTTAGATCTTTTAGCCAATTTTGATTTCAATTGCCCAAAATCACTCACCCTGATTCCAAAATGGAATCTGTCCTGGGTTTTAACATGGCTCAATTCAGACAAATTTGAGCTTTTAGCCCACACTTTGTTAAAGCTACTATCATACAAAACATGTTTCTTGATAGCCTTAGCTTCAGCATGCAGGGTGAACGAGTTACATGCCCTGTGCAGTGACCCAACCTATCTTCAGTTCAGATCAGATGGTTCGGTGGCCCTCTTGATGCGACCAGGCTTCATAGCCAAAGATAGGTTGCCATCCATTGGCAATCAGAGTCGTCATTCGCTCACTCACTTCCATAGACAAGTCGAGAGCAGCAGCCATGCAAGGTCCTGTTCGTGCACTCAAGCACTATTTAAAATACACAGAGGTCAGTCGGGACACGCGAAAGTGCCTCTTTCTTCGAGTGAAAGTGGGATATCACCCCTCAAGCCCTTGTTTCATGGCTGAAGTGGGTTACACGCTCAGCGTACTCTGAGGTCTCACAAGATCAGAGTCGCCTCATGAAGATTACTGCTCATGAGAGTAGAGCAATTTCAGCGAGCCTTTCATTTGAACGCAATGTTTCGATCTAAGATATAATAGCTGTTGGCTGGCATGCAGTCAACCTTCTCCAGTTTTTATCTCGGAGATTTAACCTCACAGAGGCAAACCTTGAATCTGGTAGGTCCTGTGTCAGCAGCCCAGATGACCACTAAACCCATTTAAAATAAGCAACACAACCTATCGGCTTCACTGGATTTGCCAGTGAAAATTGTTTTTAGGTAAGAAGATTTCAATAACTATCTTCTTAACCGTATATAAGGGTCACATATCACGTGACCCAAGGCTGTGTTGCTGATGATATTAGGAGAACGGGTTATCTTTCACATGGGGAATCCAGCCATCATTCCCTAGAGGATATCCGGGTGGAGGTCGGATGCTCAGCATTCCCTCCTCCTATTATACCTATTCTCCTAACATAATGTGATCGGGGAACGTATTTGAAGGAGAAAGAAATTTTTTAAGTAAATTATGTTTCTCCAAGAATACTTACCCGATCACATTACTTAAAAACCCTCCCAACCACCCCACCATGCAAGGATCCTCGTATAATATATATTGCTCAGCTTAAAAACTAGCGACACCAGTCGGTGGCAAGGGGACATAAGGGCCAGAGTTATTGCCCTTTGTATATATGAGATAGACAGAAAATCGATTTTTCGTCATTTAGTAGGGCTGGATTCGTGAGGTAGCAGGCTTATATCCCTAACGTAATGTGATCAGGTAAGTATTCTCGGAGAAACGTAATTTACTTAAAAATTTGCTTTCTAATTGACCTTCTTGTTATATCATCTCTATATGTATTATATTTGAATGACCTAAGTGTTTTATCTTTTCAAAATGTATCATATCTAATTGAGCTTCCTGTTTCATCTTCTCAAGCTGTATCATATTTAATTGACCTTCATGTCGTTCATGTCGTACATCTAACTGTACCATGTTGTACAATCTCTATCATATTTAATTAACCTTCTTGTTTTATCTTCTCAAACTGTATCATATCTAATTGACCTTCATGTTTTATCTTCTCAAACTTTATCATATCTAATTGACCTTCATGTTTGATCTTCTCTGACTGTATCATATAATTGACCTTCATGTTTTATCTTCTCGAACTGTATAATTTCTAATTGGCCTTCAGGTTTTATCTTCTCAAACTGTATCATGTCTAATTGACCTTCATGTTTTAGCTTCTCGAACTGTATAATTTCTAATTGACCTTCATGTTTGAGCTTCTCAAACTGTATAATTTCTAATTGGCCTTCATGTTTTATCTTCTCAAATCATATCTAATTGACCTTCATGTTTTATCTTCTCAAACTGTATCATATCTAATTGATCATCATGTTTTATCTTCTCAAACTGTATCATTTCTAATTGACCTTAATGTTTTTTCTTCTCAAACTGTATGTTTTCTAAATGATCTTAATGTTTTATTTTCTCAAACTGTATCATTTCTAATTGGCCTTCATGTTTTATCTTCTCAAATCATATCTAATTGACCTTCATTTTTTTTTCTTCTCAAATTGTATCATTTCTAATTGACCTTAATGTTTTTTCTTCTCAAACTGTATATTTTCTAAATGATCTTAATGTTTTATCTTCTCAAACTGTATAATTTCTAATTGGCCTTCATGTTTTATCTTCTCAATTCATATCTAATTGACCTTCATGTTTTATCTTCTCAAACTGTATCATGTCTAATTGACCTTAATGTTTTATTTTCTCAAACTGTATCATATATAATTGACCTTCATGTTTTATCTTCTCGAACTGTATAATTTCTAATTGGCCTTCATGTTTTATCTTCTCAAACTGTATCATATCTAATTGATCATCATGTTTTATCTTCTCAAACTATATTTTCTAATTGACCTTAATGTTTGTTCTTCTCAAAATGTATATTTTCTAAATGATCTTAATGTTTTATCTTCTCAAACTGTATAATTTCTAATTGACCTTTATGTTTTATCTTCTCAAACTGTATTATATCTAATTGACATTAATGTTTTATTTTCTCAAACTGTATCATATCTAATTGACCTTCATGTTTTATCTTCTCAAACTGTATCATATCTAATTGACCTTAATGTTTTATTTTCTCAAACTGTATCATATCTAATTGATCATCAGGTTGTGTCTTTTCTAACCATATCATGAATATTTTTTTCAGCAACCTTTTACTCCTTGCCTTGTGTGAGTGACTTCATAATCGACATCCTAGTCGGCTGTTCACAAGCTGACATACGCAATGCAGCATTAGACCAGTTCTATCTTCTGAGCCAAACAGAAGTTTCTCTGATGGAGGGGGCAGGTACCCACCAACAGAATCCTCATCAATTCCTCTTACAAGTACTTCTTAAGGCTTATCTGCCCTTTTGGGTGTCATCTACTTCAACCAGGGGTGCTAGTCAAAGGTAAATACTGTTAAAATACAGAATATAACTATCAATGATTTAAGCTGGAATACTGTTTTTTCACATGGGCAAATGTGTAATATAGGCATAGAGCTTGAGGCTAAGCATTCAGTTAAATTTACATCATCAAGCACTGGGTACATACATTTGATATAATATACCTATGTAAAGACATTTCTTCTAAACAAAAGTTGCATTCCAACGTCAACAGCAAATCCAGTATTTTAAGTAATATGGCTGCTGTAGTCAAATTGCACTTGACAAACTAGATGAATCCAGTCCTCTGTAAACCATTTTGAAGATTCTTGCCTGCAAAAGATATCATCTCTCCACTGAAATCCATCTACAGACTAATCATTTTTATAGTGCACTTATCATTTCCATTCAGATTTTGCAAAACATTGTATGTGGAATTAATTTAAATTATGAATGACTGTTAAAAAACCATTGCCACTGAGTATAAAAGTGATAGTTGTAAAGTGGATGTCAGATAATTGAGAAAAGATATTAGATGGTAAATTCAGTCTGTTTCTATTCAGGAAAATGCCAACCAGATGAATTCAAAGATCCTCTTATTTCATTTATTTATAATGTCTTACAGTGATGGTGTTATCCTTGTCAGCCCATTCAGTTTTACATCCATCATGGGAGCCATGCTTATACTCTAGTCAGCATGCAGGTCTTGTAAAAAAAGAGGTTACAGGTTCGAGTCCTATCTCATTGTTGCCTCTGCATTATAATCTTTCATGTAATGATCTGCTATTAAACACCATATCATACATTTCTTGCACCATCGTCAAGATTTTGCAGTTAGGTCAGTTCATGGATTGTGGTGGGGTATCTGTATTCCATGAACACTTTTATTTTTGTTGTGTCTTTTATTTAGACCTCTATTGGTCATAGACCAGAATAGTATATGGGATGATCTGTTGTCTGTCATTCACCTGTTGTCCATCTGTCAGCTGTATCCATCAGCACAAGTATGTCATCACCATTACTTAGAGGATTGTCATGAAACTTTACATGCACATTCATTACTAGGGGTAATGTGGCCCTAAAGAAAATGGTGCCAAAGCAGTATTCTTAAAAATCTTGTTCTTGAACAGATAATCCTGTGGATGTGTGGTTTTCACCAGAAATCTAATTATAATGTCTTGTTGGTCTGAAATGAAAATGAAGATGACGATTACCTCGGATATGAACACGGTGATATCCATATTGAGAATCTTATCCCTCTGATAACTAGTTGGTCCGAAATGAAAATAGTGTCAGATGATGCATTGCAGGTTATGGATTGCTGGGGAATTGTATCCACTATGGATGGTGGATGCCCACTACAGTGTGTGAATGACTGAATGTCCTTTAAGTCTATTCAGTCGCTGGAATTCCAGCTTAGATTTTTTTTGCAGATGTTGTGGGTTTTATTGCACCCCTCCTGTGATTTTCCTGAAATTATCCTGTGAGTTGATTATTTAAACTAACAAATTGGAGAAATCATAATTGAAACCATAATCCCAACTATGACAGATGTCAATCATACCTTTGCATGTACAAAGTAAAGAGTAATAACATTTCTTTGTTATTTAGCAGTGGCCTAGCTTGTGTGGAGTGCAAATGTGTATTATAGAAGAAAGAATTTAAAAAAAAAAAAAAATCCTCCTGTCCATAGCTTTAGAGCATACATCGTACTTATTACCTAGCTACAAGTACATCCTGTTTAATTGACTACATATCCATGTATCTCTTAGCATACACAGGACACCTGCAGAAATTTTGTTATGTTCTGTTCAGCATCAGCTTCTTTATTATTTCTCATTAAATGATAAGCGATTGTTGTACTGGTTATGAATTTGTCATAGCTTCCCTTTAATTTTGATACTATTTCCATGACTCACTTTGAACAAGTTATTGAAAGCAGTATACAAATAGAAAAATGAGATTACAAACACCATCCTATTTATACCACAAGTGTATGATGAAGAAAATGGAACATAAAGATATGTATGTCATAATTGTCTCTAAGTTTATTCAGTAAGACTTAATAGGTATTATAGATTAAAACAATAGCAAAGATATGCAGGCTATGCTAGAAAATATTCATTTGTAAAATTATCTGTAAATGTTCAAAATTAGCATTGTTTTTAAAAGGTTCATTATTTCAATAGCAGCAATAGCTTACTCATAGCTATTGTTTAGCTTTCTCTTTCATGCTGAAAAAATACACCATCCAATTGATGTGCATACATCCTCCCTTAGAGTGAAGAATTGTCAGTATGATGCATATACTCATGGAACTCATCCTTGGTATATTATGTGCAAAACAACAAGATTGTTCATCATTTTTCAAGGACATTGATGCCATCAGACATGTGCCAATTCACATGACAAAATTTGCTAGTAGCAGTGATAGCAATTGCAACCTTGCCTCTACAATAATTGGGATCAAAGTTCTGTAAATCATGTAAATCATTTTATGTCTAGGTACCAATAAGTCATTGTATGCAAGATATAACAACAGCTTGCTCATTAGATGTTGCATATTCTTCAGTCTGATCGACACTACAGGAACCATGTTGTATATAGTATCTATACTAGATATTTGATTCAACACATTGAATTTGTTCACATTGCTAATGTTTGTATGTATACTTTCTTTATTAATTAAAAGTTTATCAAACACTGAGAACTCTTTTCCTTACAAGGAAATAAAGACCGGTAATGTATACTACTTGTTACTAGATCTGTAGAGAAAACAGAAGTGCAGTCCAAATGTGGTACATTCATACATGGTGAATTATGCGTGACATTATAAATATTTTAATTCATATACTATATAAAGGAATAATGTTAATGCAGTCTGTGGAAAAGTGTGGCTACAAGAATTTGTCTTGGGACCTTCATTGGGAATGTATTAAATGTTCCAAATTACAAGAAATCATCATGCATTTTGTAATTCTTGGTCTGCTGCAAGTTGGAATCTTGCAGACTGAAGCTGCACTTATCAGAAAAGAAGAAACTTTATTGTCCTTTTTTATCGGAAGTTGCTGGCTTCTCTGTCTTAGAAAATAAAGGGTCTTCTGACTGGAATACCCATCCTAGCACATTGCCACCTCCCATTGTTAAGGAGATACAGTAACAATGTCAAGTGAGCACTATTGCTGCTTGAACCAGATGTGTGTTAAAGCCATGTGAGCACCACTACCAATAGAGCAGCATGTATTTTAAAGCCAAGTGAGCACTTACTGTAGGTAATGCAGATAATCTGTTTCCCATTCATGGCTAACATGCTTCACTTTGTACACAAAGGTTAAAGATTTATAGAGAAGTACAGTAAATAGACAATCTTCAAATTTGTAAGGAGAATACAAGAGATATATATTAATAATTTAATAATCTTTGAACTTGAAATAAAACTCTGGATTTCATCAGTGCGATTGGATTTTTCTCAGGCAAATGAGAAGGATTTTTATGATAAGCATGAACTACTCTGGTGGCCTGTGAAGCTACTGGTTGAATACAAGTCAGAGATATTCTTTTATCAACCTTGTACTTTTCTGTAATTTTTTTGTTTTTGTTTGAGGGTAGTGGTGGACACTTTTTGCTCCAGATCAAAATCTTAATGCATTTACATAGTCATGTCTTGAAATATTCAAAGGCATTGTGTACTGTATTGTATGTAGTCTTGTTTTGTTTATTTTTCAGACTTTTAAACCATTGTTCACAGTATTTTGATCTCAGGTGCAAATTATTGGAGAAACTGTCAGGTTAGTAGAATGTTTGCTATTGTTATGTAGTGGTAATGTAGGAATCTTCATGTAAAATGACACTTGCAAGTGTTTTCGTTGTTATTTTGTCTGTTCAATCCTTCACTGGCAATGTGTAAATACCATGGTCTTTGTTTGTGATGCTGTTCTGGGTCTTAGGATATTTTTGTCTTTTTCAGATACATTGTGATAATACCCACCAACTCAAACAACCAGTCCTCCAAAAGTGGTAGAGACATTATCCACAGCTTTTACTAGCTTTGTTGGATTTCAACCCAAATTAGGCATGCTGCTTCATATAGATAAGACCTTCAACAAGTTTGATTTCCAGCTTTTCAAGACATCATTTATAATAGCTATGACCACTGATTGACTATCCTACAAACTTTCTTTTTCATGCCATGACTTTATTAATGAAAGCTGGATTTCAACCATAGATGTCATTCACCTTTATATTGATGTAACCTTGAATGAGATGATTTTCTGCATTGTCTGATAATTTAGAAGAGTTATGGCCCCTGAATATTCATTATCTCCAAACATTGCATTTCCAACTGAATATGTTTGTTTAAGGTCATTTTTAGTGTGCTTTTCTTCCTAAATCTATTTGGATTGTTATCACTTTTCCCTTTAAGTCTGGAGGGAGAGGTCACTTATCTCAATTTTCGGACCTTAGTTTAAGCTTTGAAAAAAAACAACATGTCTCTGTCATACAAGAAGCTGATCAGTGCCATCTTAGTTGTTAGCCCTAATGGTCAGTTGTACTTGCATTCCATTTCAGTACTCAACCCTTTTTTATAAGTTATATCCAGTAATAATATTATTTATTACATTGATCTTCATTCCTGGTATTCACCTAAATTTAACCGTGGCATAATGTTTCACTGAGTTAACAATTTGCCATTGTTTTGCTATCTCTAATTTTCAGGTAACACTTGGTAGGAATATGTATGGGATCTGTAATAAATTCCAGTTGGCCTGGTCATTATCACCTAATTTGTATTAGCTGTAATCATTGGACTACATTTGTGATGTTTGTTTGAAATTGATCGGCAGAGATGGGCAGCATTTACATTCAGACAATTAAATTGGGCTGGTTGGGGAGCCAAGAAGCACTTCCACAATGATGTGGACACCATCATTATTGCTGCTGATGTTGTCTCAGTTGCCATTGTTCTTATGTCTTGGTTATTCAAGGCAGAAAGGTTACCATTTTTATAAAGAATCTGGCAGTATTTGCCATCTGGGAAAACCATACACTTCTCTTCTGTTGCTCCCAGTGCTAGATCATAGAACATTGAACAGACAACATCACCAGTATTGACATGGCATAGTGGCTCACATATACCAGTCCTGGTCATCTCATCACCACATATATTCCAAGGGTAATGCTGATGAATAACTTAATAGCCAGCACTTGACCTCAACATCAGACATCAGCAGGCTTTGAGCCATATTCACTTTAGTTCCAGCATAGTTATAACCAGTGTCTTACACCAAAGAGTTGAGTACCCAGTGGCAGGTTGGCTATGCCTGTTACTTGTCCCCAGCTGTGAAGGTAGATGGCAAGAGCTGCATTGACAGCATGTGGCATTAACTCATGTGTTGTAGTACCAAATGGCCATCTACTGCATCCGTACTTGTCTCCAGATATCTGGACAATGTCATGCCAGTGAATTCAGATGGGTCATGAGAGAGGGAGAGTGACTCTGGATAACTTTAACTCACTTAAAACCAACTCAAACTCAAATCATTACATTATTCCTCTACCCCGCTAGATACATTTCAAGTCCTGTTGCATTGGGAAAGCAGCAGATTTGGATATACTGGGAGTTGTAGCTCCAGACCTGTGCTTAGGTGGATGAGGGCATATGGTCAATTTTCACTTGACCAAAGCTGCATTGGAACCCCTTTTTTGCAACACACTGCTTACCTCTCCTTAGCATGAGAAATAGGATAAAAACATGCCCTAAACATTGCTTGCTTCACCTTAACAAAGTTCAGCATGCTGCAACTGAAAGGGATCCCACCTTAGCAATCAAAATTCAAACAAGAAAACAAAAGTGTCACAATTCGCTTCCCACTAATGGACAGTAATATCAGCATATATTAGAGGGAGAAAAAAAAATGTAATTGACTGAGAACTGGCCAGATTCAACATCCACCTTTCAGTGAAACTTGCTAGCTGATGAAGGTAATTCAGCTAAGTCTGGAGTGTATGAAGTGTAACAGAGCATAGTGAAGCTGATGTGGCTTGCTTTTAAATTACAGCATGTCAGGAAGCACAAATATTGCCCAAAGAAAAGCGCCCACAAAAATCAGTGTATCCAAATTGAAAGTAGAATGTGAAACAGTCATATTTTGGGGAACTTTACAGCCAACTAGAATTGGTTGATGTGAACTCAAGGAATTCTGTTCATCCTGCAGAGTCTGTACTTGGCTGCATCCAACATGCTCAGTCTCAACAGATATAAACATCAAGATTTAGTTGATGAGAAAGATGCTTCCATGTGGAGACTACTGAATAAGAAATATCAACTAGACATGTTTTAGAACTTGGCACTTCATCATCTAAGAAGGCATCCTTCAACAACACCAATATTACTGTCCAATATAAATTCATAGGGTTGCATAACTCATGACTGAGTAACAAAGCAGATGAAATTCAGTCCAGTGCAGACAGGAATGATGGAGAACTATGATAATTTGGAGACAGTTGATGTGTCATAGTCAAGAGAAATATATTCAGTACTGAGTGATAACAGCACTACACTATTCACAGACAAAGAAAAGATACTACAAAGATGGGAGAACACTTCAACAACATCATCAGTCAACAGTCATCTGTCATGGAGGAGGTAAATGATCCACTGCTCCAAGTGGAAATAAATATATTGTTGATCATCCAGCACAGACTGATACTGAAAAATAGTTGACCTGCTGTCAATTGGCCAAACAACTGGACCAGAAGTCTACAAAGCTGTATGCTCACACATGCACATAAACAGACGTAACTCTTCTAGTCAATAAAGACTAGAGGAACTAACCACAAGAGTACAAGGTTGCATCCATTATCCACTTGTACAAGCAGAAAAGCAAGACACAATCCTGCAACAGCCATCTGGAGCTAATACATCCTTGCTGGAATTCTGCTGAATGGTGATGTGTATCACATATATTCATTGACTTCTGCCAGAAAGTTGTGTGGTTTCAGAAAAGGATGCTAGACTACAGATTTGGTGTTTGTTGTTCATAAACTCCAGAAGAAATACCTAGTAACTTAACTCTAATCTGTTTTTACAAGTCTAGTCTCTTACAAAAAGTAGCAACAAGCTTTGTAAAATTTAACAATTTATTTCCCTAGAATATCAAGTGAAAAATGAGACAAAAAAGAAGTTATATAATGAATCAAGTCCAAAAATAATTAAAGAATTAAATAACAGAAGTCCTAGTAATAAAAGGTTTTGAATATAAAAAAACTGAGTTTGAATCCCGAATAAATCCAAAATGGAAGACGATGACTTATTGTAACCTGCAAAATGTTGCTGTGTCAATAGTTTCTTGTTAAATCACAGAAGATATTATTCCATTTTTGAATTCAGTATAACTTCCAATAAATGTTTTTATTCAAGAATTTTGTAGAAGCACTTATTTATTTCCAGGGGAAAAAAGTTCACTTGAAATTCAGTAAAATAAAATTTCAACTCAAACTGATCACAACGTGTTTGGAACCTGACTGACAATCATTTATCATAAGATGAGCTGTATGACTAACTACAATGCAAAATTGATTCCCGGATGGGAGTCAAGAGTTCATTTTTCCAGAAGGAAATTAAGTTTGTTACCTGATAATTATCATATCATTTAGGTGTGGCCTTGACATAAATTAATAATTCTTACTCTGAGAAAGATGTTTTCTTTTAAAAAAAGTTGTTTACCCAACCGTTCTGAATCTGGTCAGAAACTATATACAGTGTTTCTGTTATTAGGTGTTTATCAATAAATAGGTCAAACAGAACTGAGCTGAATTTATGGACAATGTCAAATCCAGTAAATAAAGTGACATTACAATAGCATGTAATGAAATTTTAAAAAATTATAACTAGCAAACAATTCAATTAAATCAAATACACATAAAACTGTACATAACATTCATTGGCTAGACAAAAGCCCCAACAAAATTATAATGATTCAGCGGTTTGATGGTTACATGCTCACTTGTGTCATTGCTGATACTGAGTCATCTGAACCATTCCCATTCACAGTGGAACAAGCACGGCTGTTTGCTAGACCCTATCTTTAGTATGATGTTTTCTGTCATGCTTACTGATGCCTTCTATCCCTATGAATCAGGGAATGACATCAGATACCAAAATGATGGATGGCAAGTTCTTCAGTCTGATGACACTGCCAGAATTGCTAAAGCAATGTGGCCTTTGTCAGACTCTGTGCAAATGTTTGGGAATGCAGAGGCATCAGCTTGGAAACAAAAAGGGAATGCTTATAAAGCAAATGAGATAGGCCATGTTACTTGGTTGACAGAAAAGTGACAACCAAAGATATGTAGTTAGTTGATGGAGGGAAAGAGGTATCAGGGTGGTCAGAAGGTAACTTCAAAGGATTGCCATAAATCATCCTTGAAAACTTTAGCATTGACTCTTAGTCTGGGAAGATCCTGCTCAGAATTGCTACACCAGATGCAGCTACAGACATATAATGAAAGTGAATTGCAGATGCAGTGCAGAAATGGTAGCAGCATACAAATAGCATAAACATAGCACATTCTTTATTGATCAACAACCCCAAACAACATCTCCTGTCTAGTATGCCACAGACAGTTTAGAGCACTCTTGTACTCTGAAACCACAGTTATTGATGTCAAGGTCATGTTCAGACTCATAAGTATGAACAACAGCCCAGTCGAGCAGTTTCTATTCATAGTTCTCTTTAACATCCAGCACAACTTGCACCAGATTTGTGAACTAGGTTTCCCATAATATCCAGTACCAGACCTGTAAAGGCATCACAGACTGGTAATGGACATCACCAGACCCAGCACCATCACACCTTAGTAACCCAGTACTGTTTATAGCAGTTAATCATTCCATGCCAACCATTACTCACCTCCAGCATTTGATGATACTGAAAGTGAAGGCCAGGAGAAGTGCAAACTTTCTGATTGATAAAGTTCTCTAGAAAGGATAGGAAGCCAAGTGCATGATAAAGTTCTTAAGAAAGCATAGGAAGCCCAGTGCATGATAAGTACTTCAGAAAGCATAAGATGCCAAGTGCAGGTTCAAGTTGAAAAAACTCATAGATCAGCTCCTCTGGAACCTAGCCTTCTTTCTCCAACTGAAACATGAAATGTACAGATTTTCCTAATGCTGAACCTGCATGCCTGGTTTGTACTAAACAAGACCTCAGAAAGAAACAATTCTCCAAAGAAGTGGTGGATGAAAACACCAAATACTTTGAATGTCCATGAGAAGAAATTGAGAATTTTCATCCAGTGGTGCAGACAGAAAGATTTCTCCACATCAAAAGCTTCAGTAAGGTTTAAATTCCTTTCATGTTGTTTTGTTTAGCAGAAGTTAGCTCCAATCACAATCAATGGCTGTTATTCAGTGATTCCAGACACATTTTGCCACCATGGAATTGAGGGCATAGATTAGAACAGAAACCTCAGACTTTCTATTCAACTTCAACTTGACTCAACCAAAGACCTTGGCGCATTGTCTAAAATGAGTTCTGATATGGTTGAACAAGGTACTGTCTAAAGCCTCACTGACTCTCCTTTTGTAAAAGACCAATTCACATTGGCTAAAGAGGCAGAATGAGGGAAAATTATGCCTTATCAGTTAACCCATTCTTTCTGCAGTTAGGCTTCAAAAGCTTGGTTTCTTTCATGAAAGCTTAGAATAGGTTCCATCTCATGGGAAATCAGTCCTTTATTTTGAGATGCTGTCATGTTTGGTTGAACTTTTCTTTCCAGGTTTGTCAGTAGGAACCATTTGAGCTGAGTAGAAGAGGGAGATTTTGCTTCTTTTCTTTTTCTGTCATGGGAGGATTACCATATTTCCACCAAAACTCTCTTGTCATGGATTTGTCAAGTTATTTGTAGAGTCAACAAGGAACTCGTATGCCAGATGAATTTCATACTCATGTCAGCTAATGAGCATTCAAGCACAGCTACTCCTGACTGACATGATTCAGGCCATTAAATTGAGGTCAGAAATAATGGATTATTCTGCAGCTTCATAATCATGCAGGTTATTCTATTTCTTCTGAGTTTACAGGAGTGAACATTTTCTTTCACAAACCGAATATATTCATTCTGGTTTTTCAACCCTAGCATGCTGCTTACACAATGCTTCAACCTTCACAAAATTAGAAGACCTGAGCCAAGGCCAACTATGGAATTAGGGAATGTAACTCCATCCACCTTGTATCTTTTCTCCTACTCTATTGTGATTGGGTAATATATTTGAAAAAGAAACCAGGTTTTGTGGTAAAATATTTCAATTCAAGAAAACTAACCTGATCCTAATAAGGGCACACCCTCACAAGTCCTACCTAGAGCTACATACATAGAAATCAGTGTGCATTTCCACTGCATTATTTAACTGATATAATTTGACACTAATGCCGCTATCCAAATTTAAGATCACCATCATCTATTAAAACAAGTTTAAAAATAAGTTAACCTAATTATTAGTTATAAACTTTGTCTTGGAGTATTGTTAAATTCCATTGGAGTATGCTTGTTTTTTGAGGGAAATGAACCATGCATTTAATCCAGAAGAGCAAAATGGACTTTTCAGTAAATTTCAAAACTGTTCTACACATGATATCTTCTTTGCCCCCAAAACCAATTTTCATTTCGGCATACAGATTTATCCTCATATAAAAGAGGCAAATAATCTTTTTCTGTTCACACACTCACACACAAACACATTCTCATACACTAATACATTGATAAATAAATATTTTTATTTTGTTTAGTCATAGATCAACGGCATCTCCAGGTGGATGTCCACTCAATGTTGGAAGATGAGATCAACTGGCTGACCAACTTTGTTCCTTCAACCCATCAAGAGCTGAAAGAGACGGATAACTGTTTGCTGGCAGGCCATCTCAAGTTAATCAGAACACTCTTCACTTGTGAAAATGTGAACAAGGAGGAGTTTGGTTGGTATTCAGATATGTTATTTATAGTTCCAAAATTGGCTCTAGTCTACACTTGCTGATTGAAAATAATCTTTAATAGAGTGTCAGAATTTATTCAAATGTATGGATTCTTTCTTCTTTAAACATATTATCCCACTTGTAATATCTTAGAACTACTACTACCTTGTAAATCCAGCCCTCCCAGATATAACCTTTAGCAAAAGAAAATAGTGAAAAGTTATGGGTCCACCTAGGTTGTGATCACTCCTAGAAATAGGGATTGGTGTCAAAAATGAATATCTTGGTTTCTACTTCCGCTTGTGCCAAGAAGTATGCCTTAACCACGAGAGACCTTGCAAAAGCCAGAATCAATGTTAATACAAGTTGGGGGAGTTCCACTTCATCAGGAAAGTATACTCCAGCTTATTTTCAACTTTTCTTTCTGTGTCAACAAAAATTCTACCTTTTAACTTTTTGCCACACTTTGCCCTCTTTACATATTTAATTGTACTTGGGTGCTTATACGATTAGTCTCTGCATCTCCATAGATAAGTTTGACTGTACATTTAATTTTGTTTACATGCAAGTCCTTGGAACTTGTAGAAAACTCTTAATGTATGTATAATTCCACAACTAGCTACATACAGGTGAGTTTTCACAGCTAATACATTTAGTGTTCAGACACCACACTTCATTACATTTCCTTTTTATAGGGTGTCCATGACGCTCTCACAGGTAGTATGATGAATTAACTTTGTCTGCCATTTTCTAGGTAACACTATAAGGCATAGCTCTGCACCATATTTTTTTTTCAATAACGAGACAGGTGCAGAGCTACAACAGTTTCTGCATTATTTGTCTAACAGATTAATAGCAAAGTTCACAAATACACAACTAAGGAGAAAGACATTGTAAGCCTACATGCATCTGTATGGGAGGGAACCTTTTGGCATTAAAAGGAGATAAATGAACAGAGGGTTGTCCAGTTACAAAATGCCAGAAATCTGTATGATATATACAGCCTTGGGTACCTATGTCACCACAAGACTCCTAATTGCTGGTGATGCCTTTAGGTCTTGTCACCCCAAGGTTCCACTCTACAGCTCTTGATGATAAATATCGAGCAAATGAACAAGACAAATTATCCTTTCACTCCATCGAAACACCCACTGTTGAACTTGGTGTATATAAATGATTATGGAGACCAGTTTAACCCACATATGGCCTCACTGCACTCACCATTTATGATGACAAGCCTTGTACCTGCCACCTCAATTTTCTCAACCTTTGGTACAGTAGAAGGGACCATGTTCTGTTCTTATGGATTGAACATAATGACACTTGCCAATTTGTCCACTGTGTAGTATATTATCATACAAAATATTCATAGTGACATATGTTTGGCTGGATTTCCTGTCTTGTGCTTATTAAAAAGTATTTAAATATGGCAACTGAATTGACATACCAGACCTCATTTTTTTCAATCAAATACATTACATGATCATGTTAACATAAGGAATCACATTCTGTTACCAGTTCTGTAATGTCCATGTAATTTAAAGCGATATTCACCTTTTGCATTAATTGCAGTGAGTTTTTTTTGGTTATTTGGACACCTTGGGAATGCAAGTTCACATAATGGAACATTGCTCATTTAATATTTGATAAAAACACTGACCAAGAAATGACTATTTCGATGGCCTAATGGTAAGAATGTCCGCTTGGGATGCAGGAGGTCATGGGTTCAATCCCCAGCCGAGTCATACCAAAGACTTACATAAAATGGTACTAACAGCTGCCTTGCTATGTATTCAGCATTAACACATTAACCCCTTTTGCTGTTTTTGCATGAAATGTGAGAAGGAAACACATTTTGGGGACTATTTCTGAATACATCCTAATACATCGACTTCCAAACAATTTTCCATTAGTCCAATGCCTAGTTGTGTTAAAAACAATGTTTTTGATTGGTTATTTAGCTTGCACATGAGCAGAAGGTGAACAGTTGGAGTTTTTTTGTTTTTTTTATGCTTATTGGACTTATTATTTTCATATGGAGGAGACTCTTTATTAAAAATGTCCTCCTTATTCTACTATTTGCATAGGTTCACCTGTCTGTGTGCACTTCAGACCAGTCTGCCTTTAGTCTGAGGTTAAAAAGGTTAAAATCTGGATAAAAATCTTAATTCTGACCACAGCCAAATTTTTAGTGAAAAAAAAACAAACAACAGGTCCATAAACTTTCCCACTGTATTTTGTAGTGCAACTAAAATGTCCAGATTATTTGGTATCACTGTAGAGCTATTCTGTCTACCTTTCTATAATACCACCCACTTTAGTGTATCATGCATGACCTTAATGCTTTTGTAATGCTGTCAGCCGGATTGCCAAAGTATTCAATAGAGATGCTCACCACACAGTGATTAATGTCATAATTTTGATATCATCAGAAAGAGAACTTATGGTCTTCTTGTTGAAGCCACATTATGCAAAGACCCTTCATCCCTCCCTTTTGATTTTCCCCTTCTGTTCTTAGGAGAGGCCACGATTGGCCGAGTGGTCTAAAGTGCTCACCGTTACGGATCACTGCCATCTCACCTCTCTCTGTGTGGGTTCAAGTCTCAGGCTCAGCTAATGTGGGTATGTGAGAAAGCTTGCCGGTAGCTTCTTGTGTGGGTGGTTCTTTCTGGGGTTTCCCTGGTTCTTCTCCACCAATAATACTGGCTGCCATGTATGGCCTATTTTGTGCTGAAAAATGGTGTTAAACACTACAACAACAACAACTGTTCTGAGGATGATTGAGGAGGTAGGAAAATGGGATTTGCAGGAGTTATGCATTCAGATTACTTTCCCAGCACATCCATATCAAGAACTGTTTTTGCTTATTGTGGAGTAGTAGTATCAATTCCATATACTCCCATTCAGCCTCATTCTCGGTCCTTGGGCAGATATAAAAGACAGAATCAAACTATCCAAGAAAGCAAAGACTTGCTATAACGGAGTATTTAAGGACAAGATGGTTATCAAAAAGACAGTGTTTATACCGTTAAAGAAATCAAATTCAAGGTTGCATAAGCGTTACCTAATCGAGAGTGGTAAACAGTTGACGGGAAAAACAGCAATCAGAATTCAATTATGCAAGGAAATTAAAAATATTGATGACAAATTTCCCAAAGAAGCAACTGATGCTTTGACAACTTTCATTATTCTTGAAATGAGGTACATGATGTTTTGTCTGAAGAGTAGAGGGAAGAGTTTGGCAAGAAGGAACATGAAATATGTATTGAATGCTATGGCAAAGAAGCCAGAAAGGACATGTATAAAGTAAAAACATCATAAATAGGGGCAACTTTCATGTGGAATGGTCAATAGGTAAGAAAATTACAACAAATGTACCAAGCTTCTGTTAACGGTATTGTCACATCACTAAGACATTATATCAGACCTGATCTAAGCTAAATGTTTCAGGAATTACACTAAAGGATAAGTCATTGAATATGCTGATCAGCATTTTTCTCCAGCTGTACTTTCATGGAAACAGAAAGAGAAGAATATTTGAAGAAGAGCTTTGAGAACAGAGATGCAAAGTTAAAAAATTTAAAACTTCCACAAAAAAGACATTTGAAGGATTATATACAACTACGAGAAAACTGAATGAATATTCTGTGACCTTGTCAAAATTAATGAAAACAAATTGTTGCTCAAGTATGATTTTTGTGCCAAAGACTTTAACCCTTTAGCTACTACAGCTGTTGTGCAGTTTCACTACTGCTGAGTGCTATCATATCAGTAACTGTTACTGAAACTACTGAGGCTGATGTTTGCTCAGTACTAGAGCATCATCAAGGCTGACTACAGAAACTGACAAGAAAAACATGGCTACATTTTTATTCATTGTTTCATTAGTTTTTACTGGATTTCAGTGGGAAAAAAAACAGATTACCTTGTAAAGTGTCTGTTATTCATATATTTCCACTTTATATACTCCAACATCCCATCTAACAAGAAATCTCAGTCATGTAAACTGTTTTGAATCCCACAAGATAAATCCAATATTTACATATGTGCATATAAAAAACATGAATGAAATCCACACTCTAATTACAATGTTGAGAGTGGTATCTCTCAAAACAGTCATTATCAACACAAATGTACTTGGCATTGTTTGTATCCTATGGTAACTTCATGTCTCCTCCCTTCCCTAACATACATCTTGCATCTCTGATGTTTTGGGAACTGTCCTGGCTAGTGCCTTTAATGTTCAGCATCAACATTGCACAGAGCTTTTCTTTTCCTACTTCCCTGAAAACTAGCAACCATCTGTTGAGTCAATTTCATTTTGAATTCAAGCTGTGTTCTTTTTTTCTTCTTTTCTGGACTTAGTTTTGATCTGGTGATTTGGTGACTCTTTCATACAGATCATGGCATTACATATCACTGTATCAACGAGAAACCAATAAAGGTATTTCCACCATTTCTTTGCCTTTGGCAAGGATTATACTGCATTCTGTTCAGGAACCGCTCCAGTAGCCTAGTGGTTAAAGTGTCTGCCTCATAAGCGGGAGGTTGTCGGTTCGAATTCCAGCCAAGTCATACCAAAGACTTACACAAATAGTACTCACAGCTGCCTCACTAGGTGCTTAGCATTAACCACTCTAGATCCAAATCTTTCTTCTGTCACTCTATCTCTCTGTCCATCGGGCTTTCCAACATACACCTGAAATTTATGGACATAGCTGATTTGGGGATGGGCTCTTTCCCAGACATTAATGCCAAATGTTTTGGGTTTGGCTGGCAAGTATTGTTTTTAAATGACAGTCTTCCTTTATAAGCAATCATGCCTTCATTATTTGAATGATTTTTGGGAGGGTCATAATTTGCCAGGCATTTATGCAGGACTGTGTTGTAGAAAGGGCTTATATGGAAAATCTTGTCATGTCATGGATGGCCTCAGGGTGGGTTGATGCTTGTGTTATTGACACAGAAATATTTTCCTATTTTTTTCCAATCTTTCTCTTGTCATGATTTATGGTATTTCTGTGATACCAAAATATTCAGATGTCATCCAGGCAATGGAATATTTTGGCATCTGTATAAATACTAATGACGATGTATATTCCAAGATAAGTGCACATCTCTACTGGTTTCATACCATTTCAAGTCTTGTTTTTGGTCCACCATTTTCTTGGCATAATCGTTTATTTATTTCACAGGCTTTTCCACCAGACATTCAGGAAAAAGCTTGAGAAACAAATCTTTCTCATTACTGAGTGGTTTAAGCTTGATTGTTGAACCAACATGAGAATCAAAATCATTGATCTTGAACACGGCGAAGTCATCAGTGGGACTATGTCCTCCTTGTCATCCAATTCCATATGACTTACATCTGGTTTTGAAACATGGCTAACATCAATATCTGATCCATTTTCTAAGAATTATCCATTGAAATCTTCAATATCACTTGCACTGAACCCTTCAAAGTTGCTCATATCTGAATTGTAATCCATCTTTGTTATCTCAACTACAAATGTTTTGTAAAGTTTAGAAAAGCCCACCTCATGTGTCTAAATTTAACCTCAGCATTCAGATTTGCATAAAAATGTTGAGTAAATGGTCCTCTCATTGGTTATGATAATCAAAAATGTGTAAACTTCTGTACTTTCAACCAATCATTGTTTGGTTAACATAACGGTCATGTCCGCATAGATGCGACGTTGGGGTTTTGAGTACTGCTGAACTATACGCACATAAGCGACACTGCATCAGTGGGGTTCAGGAACTATTTACAGGTGATGCTTAGATGTAGCAGTCATAGCTAAAGGGTTAAATGGTCATGAAGATTTTAGTATGTGTAAATATACCTTTAGAATGTAAAATATTGAATAGTCATGTCATGTCATATTCTTAAGTTGCAGTGAATAGTATAATATCACAGGGTTTTGAAGAATTTTATTTGATTATTTTTAAGCTGAAGTCCTGCATTATTTGGCTCAATTGTTCACAGGTTGAACCTTTTTAAAAGTTTATGCTGGCCCCTTTTTGATAAATTCTAGCAACATCACTTGAGGAAGTCAGTTTTCAGAAAATAGTCAGGGTACCTAAATCCGTTGCAAACACTAACATCTTCAAAATCAGTAGTAACCCAATCTAATGGTTCTTACTCTGGGTCAAGTTTTATGATGGAACAGCCATTATATTTTTTATTTTAATTGCAAGTAGAGATGTAGATTGAGTTCTATTTCAAGATTCTGCAGCTATAGTCACAGTTTAGGAATACTAATATTTACAATGTTTTACCTATATTCAGGAAAGTACTTGACATAATTATAAATGTCATACTTTCAGTTTAAGTATTGATTACCCTCATTATAAATTTCATCTTCAGGTAAATACTGATCACCATTATTATAAATAATTATCTGTTCAGGTAAATACTGATCACCATCATTATTAATAATCATCCTTTCAGGTAAATACTGATCACCATCATTATAAATTTCATCCTTTCAGGTAAATACTGATTGCCATCATTATAAATTTCATCCTTTCAGGTAAATACAGATCACTGTCATTATAAATAATCATATTTTCAGGTAAATATTGATAATTATTCATTATAAATTTCATACTTTCAGGTAAATACTGATTACCATCATTATAAATAATCATCCTTTCAGGTAAATACTGATCACCATCATTATAATGTCATCCTTTCAGGTAAACACTGATTACCATCATTATAAATAATCATCCTTTCAGGTAAATATTGATTACCATCATTATAAATAATAATCTTTTCAGGTAAATACTGATCACCATCATTATAAATTTCATACTTTCAGGTAAATACTGATCACCATTCATTATAAATTTCATACTTTCAGGTAAATACTGATTGCCATCATTATAAATTTCATCCTTTCAGGTAAATACAGATCACTGTCATTATAAATAATCATATTTTCAGGTAAATATTGATAATTATTCATTATAAATTTCATACTTTCAGGTAAATACTGATTACCATCATTATAAATAATCATCCTTTCAGGTAAATACTGATCACCATCATTATAATGTCATCCTTTCAGGTAAACACTGATTACCATCATTATAAATAATCATCCTTTCAGGTAAATATTGATCACCGTCATTATGATTTTAATCCTTTCAGGTAAATACAGATCACTGTCATTTTAAATAATCATCCTTTCAGGTAAATATTGATCACCATCATTATGATTTTAATCCTTTCAGGTAAATACAGATCACTGTCATTTTAAAAAATCATCCTTTCTGGTAAATACTGATCATCAAAATTATATGAATTTCATCCTTTCAGGCAAGATGCTGGTGTATGATTTGCTTCATGACTTCCTGTTCCCCGCTTCCAAGTTAATGATGGACAGTTTAAATGGAGGAAACCTTGACAACCTGTCAGAATTCAATCCTAAGTAAGTCTGATGTTGATACATGAAGAACTTGTGTTTAAGATAAAGTAAAATTATGGGTATGTATATATCATAATAAGCAGTTGTTTTGAGTGTTTCAGATTTTGTCTTTGTCCCACCGATAGATAGTTTAATGTTAAAATTACCCACCAATAGATTATTTTCTCGGATTTGGGGAGTACAACATCAACAAAATTATATATATATATATATATATATATATATATATATATATATATATATATATATATATATATATATATATATATATATATATATATATATATATATTACTGAAGACTATTTGTAACATTAAACAGGAACTTTTTATTTTTTCATCATTACAAGGTAGAAAATATTTTAATTCATTGTTTATTTTTCATAAATTTATGTACACACAACATGTACTGTACGATTATTCCGAGAAATATTTATTTCAGCTTGTATGAAATTGTACACATACTTTTGTAATTTTGTTGTCATGAAATAGCTAGTGAATCCCATTATTTACTTTATATATCTGTATGGACCAAACCTGTCAATAGCCATGTTTGTTTTATTAATCTGAGATTTTTTTTCTTCGTACATTTATTAACAAAATGCATAAGTTCATAACAAAAATCAGATGTGTCAGTTTGAGGTGTATTCAATTATTCAGCATACAGACGTATTAATAAATTAATTATTGGATAAAAAACAAAACAAAACATTTATCTTTGTGCATTAATTTCACTGAAACTGCAACTTATGATTTGAAATTAATGTTATGAATAAGATGTTATTATCATGCCTTTGTTACTTAAATGACAGCCCTTGTTAACCTGGATCTCAATTGATAAAAATAGATTAATTAAGCTAATTTCCTCTGCTGAACCACTCAGACTCAAACTCAAAACCAATTAAACCTATTGAAAAGCAACATTATAACAAAACCTTTGAAATTTGGCAATGAAAATTAAACTTTAATCTTTTAAGAATTTTTTTTTTATCCAAGAGCATAATAAACAGTCTTTACTGTTTGAATATTTCAACAAAGTTTTTTATTTTATCCGATTGTCCTGTGTTCTGTACTTTTTAATGGACCAAAATGTTAAAAAAGTTGTAAGTTGATAACTTTCCTTACATGTATTTTACACAAATATGTACATGAAGACACTTGCTATATTATGTCAGGAAATCATGTAAGCCCTGGTTTACTATATACAGTACTTACAAGTGAATTATAGAGGCTTATTGGCGAAATAATTTTCATACTTTCTCATTATTTTCATATGAAAAATATATCCTTATATTTTCCCATCATGCCATGCACCAATCACTTGTGTATGACCGCAGAAGTTGTACTTGCAGCAACAAAAATGAGTTCTTTATGAGCTAGAGCAAATAAATAGAAACTATCAATCATTAGAGACATGGAAATTATTCTTGATAAATATCACCAGACATCATTTGCATTTTACAGAAGTTATCTCCTCTTCCTTGACAAAGCAATAAACCCACTGCACTGACTTGGATTGTTTGCAGATAGGGTCAAATAGTTTTCCTTATGGTTAAGGAAATAACAGCACCGATTTTCACTTCCTTTTTGATTAGTAAAAATACATGTGCTATTCTTTCTACAACCTATTTATAGCTGACTAATGAGAACGTTTTATAGTATACACTCAATGCAAGTGATTGAAATAGAGATGCCCTTGATTGACAACAGTACTCTTCACTGAAATGCAGCATGCATAAAATTAAAAATGAATTTGATGACTGGATTTGTGAAGTTGAAGTTTTTGATTAATTTTAGCTTGAAGTTTAGCAGACCTTCAAAACCAGTTATAGAGGTGATTTTATTGAATAAACAACCAGGGACAGACACAATTTGGAAACCAAACTACCTTGAAATATTTTTTTTAAAACTGCCATCTCCAGATCCCATGGAACAGCCCTGAATAAGTGGCATGAATTAAAATATTTAATGCTTGTATTAAAATAGCTGAAAAAAATGGATGTATGTTTTGATTTTCAGCTGAACTTTACCTAGGGACATATAGTCTACTTCATACTGTGGCAGAGAGAAATGCAAGGTTTTGTGGCAATTACTCCACAATCCAAGCACATGCTATCACATTGACCTGATATTGTTACAATTCTTGGACAAATTACATTGAAAACATATGCTATAAATCTTCAAATGTCCAAAAATGAGACACAACCACCCTATTGCAACCACTTTTTCAGAGTTTTGAATTTTGATGTATTATATGTAATTTAATCTTTAAAACCACAACAGCAACCTAGTTTTCAGTCCCAGTATGGATTGAGCACTCCCCAGCTATTAGCATTGAGCCATTACATAAACAGCATGCATGAGATAAGAAACTTGTGCATGGCAGTCCATTGATGTGTGTTTAATTCATCATTGTGTAGGTAATCCATCATTATGTAGTTAATCCACCATTATTTAGTTAATCCACCATTATGTAATTAATCCACCATTATGTAATTAATCCTCCTTTATGTGGTGCCATTCTTCATCAAAGGCAAGCCAGTTACAGATAAGGAAGTTGTCAGGTCAGCCATAATATGAGTGCTTTATAATAAAAACAAATGAAAAACCTTTACAATGGTGAGAATTTCAAAGCTTGCCAGCAGCTTCTCATGAGTCAATGGTTCTTTCCGGGGTTTTCCCTGGGTTCTTCCTCCATCATTAATACTAGCCACCATGTATGGCCTATCGTTTGTTGAAAAATGTCATTAAATCCTACAACAACCTTTATGTTCATAAGAATTCTTTATGGTGACACCCTCAAGCCATCCATCTTTAGACCTGGCCATTGAAATGAGACCACCCCCAAATTAAAACTACATTCTTCATTCCAGTTGGGTTGCCTTAAGTGGAAGGTTTTATTGTAATTCTTTATCAGATTCATGCTGATAAAATCATGATGTATTACAAATTCATGTAGTTTTTTAGGCAGACACAGCAGATGAGTTTTAATTTCATCTTTTTTAAAAATGGTAACTTAATATCATAGGTGCAATTCTACTGAGTCCCGGGTGGCAGCATATGAGCTTTTGACCGAGTTGGCATTTGGTAGTGTGACCAATCTATCCGATATCTGCAAACAGCTTTTACAGATGCATCACCTTCCAAATCCTGACAGTGCTAATGAGTGGGAGGTGAGTGTTTACTTATTGATGCAATCCAGGCCTTACTTTTCCAAATTCAGAACTGGAAACTTGAATTAGCTCATAGTCTGCAAGTGTTGGTATTCTGCTACTTTATCTAGAATATACTGCGAAATTTTGAATTTTTGGCTCCTAACTTTTACACAGGTATTTTAGTTTTACTTTGGAGCTCAGGTTCAAGTTATATGCCCAGAAGGTTTGAAGAATGTCATATCCTGTTTCTAAAGATCAGTTATTTTTTATTTCATGTTCAGTATGTGAAATATTAAAATTATTAATACAAGCATTAGATGCACATAAAAATGTATTTTTATCATGGTTCAAAACAGCTGTGTATAGTTCATATGAGAAGTAAATTACCCTTTTTGGCTTCTTGTTTCCAGTACCTGCCTCCAGTGGATGGGCGTGCCTCATGTGGCTATGTGGGCTTGAAGAATGGAGGGGCCACCTGTTACATGAATTCTGTAATCCAACAGCTATATATGATGCCCAACATCCCAGAGTCAATCCTATGTATAGATGAAGAGGAAAACAATGATGAAGAACAGTAAGACATATTTGTGCCACCTCAAATCTATACTAAGTTGAAGAAGGATGATATTCTAATTATCAGAAGTTGACTAAAGTATTAGACTGCAAGAAAGTTATTTTTAGTTCTGACCTCCAATTATGAGGCAGAGGGAATAATTACCTTAAACTAAGGACATTTGCTGGGAAAGATACATTAACACAATAATAGCAGTTAAGATAATCAAAATTCATGTCACACACACACACACACCCAAAAAAACTATATTTTTGACTTGTCCAGAATGACTCAGCCCTGGACTTAATTGGAATGTTAAATGGAACATGTTAAATGTGTTTTTACTCACTCTTGGACATAATTGATATGTTAAATAGAACATGTTAAATGTGTTTTTACTCATTCCTGGACTTAATTGATATGTTAAATAGAACATGTTAAATGTGTTTTTACTCAGCCCTGAAATTAATTGGAATGTTTAATGGAACATGTTAAATGTGTTTTTACTCATTCCTGAACTTAATTGGAATGTTAAATAGAATATGTTAAATGTGTCTTTACTCAGTCTTGGACATAATTGATACGTTAAATAGAACATGTTAAATGTGTTTTTACTCAGCCCTGAAATTAATTGGAATGTTAAATAGAATATGTTAAATGTGTTTTTACTCAATCCTGGACTTAATTGGAATGTTAAATGGAACATGTTAAATGTGTTTTTACTCATTCCTGGACTGAATTGGAATGTTAAATAGAACATGTTAAATGTGTTTATACTCATTCCTGGACTTAATTGGAATGTTAAATAGAACATGTTAAATTTGTTTTTACTCAGCTCTGAACTTAATTGGAATGTTAAATAGAACATGTTAAATGTGTTTTTACTTAGCCCTGAAATTAATTGGAATGTTAAATGGAACTTGTTAAATGTGTTTTTGGAATAGATGCCTTAACAGCTAGGTCATTTCCATAACAACCTTGCTAGGAATGTTTATTAGGATATGCTCTTTCAAAGCTGTGTCCTGGTTGGAGCCCATAGCAGTTATATGGCTTCCATAGCACCCACATGTAAACAGGGATGAGGGGCTTAAATTACCACCCATATACACCAGTCTCATATCATGTAACTATTATAAGTCACATGATCAAAATTAGTCGCTGATGAAGGCAGTGTGATATTGCAGAAACGTTTGATTTCTTAAGATATGTATGCCCTGAGTATAGGAAATTAATAATGTTTATGTTAAGAAAACCTCACTTTAACAGAACAGCTTGCCAGTTTGAGTAAAACATAAGTATGAATATTTCTTCCAATATGCTCTGTTAAAGTTGGTTCGGGAGGCTGTGCAGGCAGTGATGTAGCTTCCATTGTAACTAGTCAGAAAACCTACAAATGATATGTATCAAGTATGGCTAGTTTTTACTGAAGTATAAAAAAAACTTATTTAACAACATTCTCTCAAAAACTGCCACATCATATCAAATAAGCTATGATGGATCGAGTCCTAGCATTAGCGCCTTCTCATCCATACACAAGATGCCAGTACCATATCTTTGTGCAGTGGAAGTGACTCAACGTAGAAACAAAGTTAAACATGTCAAATAACACCAAATTCTACCAAATCAATTGGAATTATATCAATATACACATATTTCAACCTAAGTCACCTGCCTTATTACTGCACTTGCCTTTTAGACCACTGTATACTGGGTACTTAATATGGATCTTTTGTTGTTTCTTTAGTGTGTTTTACCAGCTGCAGACAATATTTGGTCACCTAATGGACAGCCACTTGCAGTATTATGAGCCTGAGAAATTCTGGAGGGTTTTTCAGCTGTGGGGGCAGATAGTCAACATCAGGGAACAACAGGATGCATTTGACTTCTTCCAGGCACTTGTTGATCAAATGGATGAACATATGAAGGTCTGCAAGTGCTTTATCTTATAATATGTTTTGTTTTCAGTCATAAGACTTCTGTATTACTTTTCTGTCAGCATTTTGATTGTTTTCTTATCATTGTTGAGGCCATATGCATCAGTGTTGAATAAAAGTCCGAATTCTGCACCATTCCTGCAGAACAGGCACATACATTCTTTAATGACATTTAATGGAGGAGTACTATTCAGTGCTAGGGGGGCCCCAAGTGGCTGAGTGGTCTAAAGCGCTTTCCGTTACGGATCACTGCCGTCTCACCTCTGTCTGCGTGGGTTTGAGTCTAAGATTTGGCTATTATAGTTATGTGAGAAAGCCTGCCAGTAGCTTCTCGTGAGTCGGTGGTTCTTTGGGGGTGGGGTTTTCCGGGCTCTTCCTCCACCAGTAATATTGGCCGCCATGTATAGCCTATCGTGTGCTGAAAAATGGCGTTAAACCCTAAAACAAAAGAACAACTACTCATTGCTATCAAAAGTAGGTAACAAATACCTAATATGTATGATTTGGTAATTTTGAAAAGATTTTACATTTTAATTAAATTTTTTGACACTGTTGCATATACAGTAGTAGGGTGAAAGTAGACCTTTTGCCCAGCTGGCCTCTTTGGGTACACTTTCACCAGTCCTCACCACTACTCCCATGACATATTTAGCCCTTGTGTGACCAATGCAAATTACCTTTTTCCTGCTGTGGTGTTTGCACCCCCACCCACATGACATGAGTGATCCAGTCGAGGGGGCTAGAGTATTGTCCAGATACAAGTGTCCCAAGAGCTTTAGTAGGTCCAGAACACTAGCCTTTCACACTACTATGTTGCTTATTTAGAAATCCAGCATAGGAATGTACCACTTCAAACTTAATGTGCAATTGTCACATAGGGGCTAAATTTGTCATGGTGGTAGAGGCAAGGTTAGGTGAAAGTGAACCCAAGAGGTCATTAGGGCAAAAGCCCATTTTCATACTACTACAGTCAATGGATCAAATGGCTATATTTATTTTGGGGATAATAATTCATACCCTTCAAAAGAAGGTCAGAGTCAACCTACTTTTAATTTTCTAATGACTACTCAGGGCTTATAGATCATTTATTGACAGGCTGGATGGGATACAGCAGTGTGTGAAATTTTATGCCCATCCATGAAATTTGTAACGACATAATAATGTTGCCAGTAACAGTCTTTTTGTATGTCAATATGTTTGTCCCATTATGGTTAAGTTTTGTATTAAGATCATTTCAGGCATTGTGCTGAGACATCCATTTTCCATGAACATTTGTTTTTGTCATGCTCCACAACAGTCACTTATCTATTAGGGCAGTGAAATCCAGTAGTCACTAATCCATTAGGGCAGTGAAAACTACCAGTCACTAATCCATTAGGGCAGTAAAATCCAGTAGTCACTAATCCATTTGGGCAGTGAAAACTACCAGTCACTTATCTATTAGGGCAGTAAAATCCAGTAGTCACTAATCCATTAGGGCAGTGAAAGCTACCAGTCACTTATCCATTAGGGCAGTAAAATCCAGTAGTCACTAATCCATTAGGGCAGTGAAAACTACCAGTCACTTATCTATTAGGGCAGTAAAATCCAGTAGTCACTAATCCATTAGGGCAGTGAAAACTACCAGTCACTAATCCATTAGGGCAGTAAACTCCAGTAGTCACTAATCCATTTGGGCAGTGAAAACTACCAGTCACTTATCTATTAGGGCAGTAAAATCCAGTAGTCATTAACCCATTAGGGCAGTGAAAACTACCAGTCACTTATCCATTAGGGCAGTAAAATCCAGTAGTCACTAATCCATTAGGGCAGTGAAAATTACCAGTCACTAATCCATTAGGGCAGTGAAAACTACCAGTCACTTATCCATTAGGGCAGTGAAAACTACCAGTCACTTATCCATTAGGGCAGTGAAAACTACCAGTCACTTATCCATTAGGGCAGTGAAAACTACCAGTCACTTATCCATTAGGGCAGTAAAATCCAGTAGTCACTAATCCATTAGAGCAGTGAAAATTACCAGTCACTAATCCATTAGGGCAGTGAATATTACCAGTCACTAATCTATTAGGGTAGTGAAAATTACCCCCAGTCATAATCAGATTTCAATCATTGAGGACTCAAGACAAATAAATGGTAGAGATTTAGAGACTGTTGGATGACTTACCCTACTACTGGTTAGGGATCCACCAAGATTATTAATTAGCAATATTGATTGATAGTTGTAAATACATTTTACACTGTCTATTTATCCATTTCATTTGTATTACAGAACAAAGGGAAAGAAGAACTTTTTAAAAAAATGTTTCAGGGTGTTTTTTCTGATCAGAAGATCTGTAAGGAATGCCCACACAGGTAAGACACACGCATATCTATTACCAGGTTACATATATTAATGTCTTTTACATTTCTAAATTTGTTTATTCTGTACAAAAACTGGTAACATTAATATAAATATGTGACACAGTTAATTGATAAAAAGGTCAGAGGTAGAGTTAATTGATGACCTATGGAAAGGAAATGTGAGTTGATGTTGTTTTAGCCTTCGGGGAGGTATTTTATCGTTAATTCACCGCCAGTTGAAAAAGCTATGGACCATGGGTATCATTTGGCTGATAGCATTGGTAGCATCATTGGTGATCACCACATGAGAATCAGCATTAGGCTGATGCATTTAGAATTGTATTCAATTAAAAGCAGACCTGCAATATCATATTAATTACATCTTTTATATCAAATCAAATAAGGTGTATAGAATAGAAGAAAAGTTAAAAGGTATGCAAATCCTTCCAATTAAGGACCAGTGGTCATGCTCATGCAAGGTCAACTCATTTCAATTGATCAATCAAAAAAATTATTATAAGTATTATAAATTTTATTATGTAATTATTATTAAAATACCTTAAATTAGGCAACTCATTCACAAGTTTTAATTGAGTTTCAATGTTATTGGTTGTTTCATGAAATAAATATCCCTAGTTTTCCCAAAAAAAGTCTAAGCTTTTTATGAGCCATATTTTATGAGCCATATTATAATTATTTTACTTTTTCATCACACTTTTCTCCTGCTTTTTGATTTTAAAGGTATTTGAGATTAAGGGATGAAAAACTTTTTATTCTTATACATCTTTACTACAAGATGTCACATACCACACTAAGGGGTGCTGTCTTCAGGGTCAAGTTATTGACTTGATAATTAACATTCTCCAGCACACTTTTCCTTCTACTTTCAAATGTGAAAGCCATTTAATTTTAAGGGATGAAATTTAGTATCATTGAACATTATCTTTGGAAGGTGTGTTGCATACCACACTGGATCCTATCTTCGCGGTCAAGGGATCAGGTCTTCAAGTTTTATATGTTCTTTCTTTATATCTTAAGACTCTGAAGTACAGGGATGAACGATTTTTCAGTTTGATGGCATCTCATATATTATAGCCATGGTTTTATCTTCAAGGTCAAGGTCACTGGTGATTTTTTAAAACCCTTTTTCATGCTTTTCCACCCTTTGAGATAGGGCAGTGAAACTTGCTTGCTTTCTATGTCTGCTTAGTAGCTTTGCAACTTGTACATTATTTGAATTTTTGAGACCTTACCATGTTAGGTGGTGGAAAAATGATTTTTACATCAGTGATTTTGATCAAATTTGGGTATTTCTTTTTGTTTCTCTGGCACTACACAGTCTAAAAATAAAGTTTCTGACTCTCAGCTATGGGACCAATAAGGTGCTATTGACCAGATATGCGTAATCAAAGGAGTGGTTCACCGGTCAAGTCTGATGTGTGGATATTTACTGTTGTTCTTTTAACATAAGCAAAACACAGGAAACATTAAGAAAATTAATGCAAACTAAACATTCAAATACTTACAAACAGTAATGCTTTGTCAATCATAAAGTTTTTTAAAAATTCATTTATTTGCAATAAATATAAAAAAAATGTTACATTTTTGATTCCCATGATTAAGTATATCTTGTCTGATACATTCCCCATTCAAAATACCATAGGAATATGAGAAAAATATCACAAATCCAACTATCCCAAGCTCGTAATATACTAAAAGTTACCGTTATCGATCACTGCTGTCTCACCTCTGTCTGCATAGGTTGAAGTCTCAGCCTCAGCCAATGTGTACATGTGAGAAAGCTTGCCAGTAGCTTCTCAGGATTCTTTCTGGGGGTTTTCCAGATTCTTCCTCCACCATTGATACTCACTGCCATGTATAGCCTATCTTGTGCTGAAAATGATGTTAAACCCATCAATAACAACACCAAAAGTTGTCTGTGCACATGGGTGGGAGTCTAGATTGGAGTGATCTCCCTGTATAAACAGAGAATGGCATCAGATCCCATCAGTACAGTGTGAGTGACCTTGCTATAACACTGTAGTTGGGAGCCATAGAAACTGGCTCTGTTATAGACTGAACTGTGTTATTAGCAACCAGTTCACTTGGCTGAAGGAAATGATGCGTGTACCCAGAAAAACGAGGGGGGGGGGATAGGTAATAAATGCGGGCACAACAATATGTGCTACATTGGCACAGTTATCATCTTAAATCGATGCATATTAAATTAAAAATACATCTGTAGTGAAAACTGAGATGGCATATGTAATATTTTTATTTATTCAGAGAACCAAGCATTGATACAAAAAAACATGTACTATTTATATATACATATCTAATGTATAGCATGAATAGAGTATCAATACTACATTCACCCACTAATCTCATCATAGACATTGAATCTATAATGCAAGTAATTCCATTTAAGTTATGCACGCACGTGCACACACACACACACACACACACACACACACACAAATTCAGTGGAAAAAATAGCACCATCATATAATGAATGAAAAAGCACATTTAATTTTCAGTATGTCCCAAGTTGTTAAACATTAGTTTGAGTTTTAAGCTGCCATTGGTGGTGTTCATAAGCATAAACATTTTTCCTGCAAAAAGGAACTTCACAGCTTAGGAAATTTGTTCCAGTCATGACCATAGTTGATACCTATGTTTAAAATGAAACAATCCTTCAGATTCCATTGCGTTTATTTAAGTTTGGTACTGACTTCCTTTCAGGAAAGGTTCTTTATTTTTATTGAACATTGACCATGTTATATCCAAATTCATGTTATAATGGAGTGTCCAATAGTGGGCTCAGACTGTACTTAGTTACTATTTCAGGTTGTGCAAGGAATTGCTCTAATCGGAGATCTTGCAAAAATCTTGTATCAATTGATATTTTCCACACTTTGGAGCAAGATTAAGTGAAGGATTTTTTTCAAATAAATGAAGTATATGCCATCCATATTTCTTATTCCTTGCTCTTTTAAGTTTTATTAGAACAACAACTTTATTGTATGAGAAACATATCAGTGCCATTTTCTTAAATTTTATTTTATGTTTGCAGTCACAGATTGAGAATTAACAGACTGGAAAGGTTGTGCCAGTAATATTTAATGACTTTTATTTGCCTGTTAGTGTTCCATATCATTTTAGTTTATATAGATCATTTATATAGTCACTATTGTCATTAGCATGCACTTCTTCACTTGCATATGCTATCTTATTAGCTGGGAGGCAAAGTTGTCTTGAGGCCCTTGCAATTACAGATCACTCACACCTCAACTCTTTCATCATGGGTTCAAGTCTCATGCTCATGGCCAGTAGCTTCCCAAGGGTCAGAGATTCTTCACAGACTTTTCTGGGGTCCTTCATCCAACAAATATACTGGCCACCATGTATAACCTCTCTTTTATGCTGAAAAGTGGCATTGAACTCATAAAAATCATCAATATATTATCTCACCTGTTTTACAGGTATCAACCATGGTCATGACAAAGTGCATTCATTGCAAGTAGCTTAAACAGGTGGATGATATATGACATACATTGGAATGGGTTGCTTTGACTTGGACCATGCATGTAAAATATGCACAAGCTGAATAGAAGTCAGTGGGCTTCACTTTTAAACCAACAGTCATGATCTGATGGGAGGGCAAATAAACATACCATCAAAAAGGAGGAAGTCATTAGCATAGCTGCCAATGCCACTTCAAAAAGGGAATAGTGAATAATTTTCATATGGAAACCGAGAGCCTTCAGGCAGTTAGGAAAAGTAGGTTAAACAAGGTGTTGCATGCATATCCAGCTCTGTCTTCACATCCTCAACCCAAGCAAACTTGGGTCTCTTCAAATATCTTAGCAGAGTGTTAACTGATGGTGGTTCTGTTTGCAACAAGATGTCATGCAAATAAAGTCGTACACCACTGTCGGCTACCATTCCCCATCTAGCTATCTTCTTTCTCTGTTTAGAAAAGAATCTAGGGCCTATAGCAGTCAAGGGATGATTTGCAATACTTTCTGAAAGAAATGACATTGGTCGGAGTGAGGACCTTTTCTGACTTGTTCAATTCAGATCATGCTCTTACCTTGTTCTGAAAATGGATCCTGTCTTTGGTCTTAATTTGGCTCAACTTGTCCAACTTTGATTCTATGTCTACTACCCAAGAAAAATAACTGTTAAGCCCTCTCACCCTTCATGGCAATGCAAGCATCCTGTCTCATGGATCGCTGAAATTTAAACTGGCTACCAGTAGCCAGGTTAGGGGTTGTCATCTAGCAGATAATGGAAGCTAATTTAAAAGAGTTACTTCCCTTCATCTAGATGAGATAAAAACAGAATGCAATTTTCACATCATTAGGAATGCTGGATTTTGAATATAGCAGAAAATCAGTCCTCATATTAATTTCATCAGGTAGGTATTGTCGGAGAAACAAAATTTAATACAAACTTTCCTTTTAATGATGGACCTAGTGCAGTCTGTAGCCATTATGCAGTCCATACCTGTGATGATTCCCAGTATGAATGGTACATTTACAGATTCAGGTCATCACAATGCTATACCTACACCATCCATTTTTATGGCCATGCTTGGGATAATTTTTGAAAGTGGGATGCATGCTGGACAGGGCTACACAAAACACACTTTCCAATGCCATGACAGCAGCAATGAATCTACAACTCATGGAAAAAGATGCTTAACTCTCCAATTCCGCTCTTCATAAAAAGAACAGCACAAAGCAAATTTTAGATTGCACACTTTGTTGTTAAACTGCTTTTCAGTGGTTAGGTGGTAAAAGTCTAAGGAGACAAATTTCATAAAGGCCCAGCATCAGAACAGGAAAAGACTCCCATGAAGCACTTCCAATTTGGAAAAAACCTTATTGGCCCAGTATGCATTCAAAAGCAAGACAGTTTTTTTTTATAGTCCAGTGACATCAAGATACAGAGAAAGGGGAATCAGTCATCCTGGTTTATATTCATGCCAGCTTCCTTCCCATAAAAAATGACATCATGCCACCCATGTCACTAATCCTGGTGGGGAGAGCAGGGGAAAACTCAGTCACTTTGCTATTAAATGTGAAATTACACCAATGCTCCATAGATCCTGCACGTTGTCTCATAATGCTCCATCTTTCATTCATTGCCCCTCCCCATTGTCCAATGCCTCCATTGCTACATATATCCCAAGAGGTCCTTTTGGGGCCAGTTTTCTGCAACAGGAAATAGACAGTGGAGATCACACAAACTGTGAAGACACTGAGATTTTATTTAGGACTGTTCACAGTGCCAAATTTCAGTGGCAAACTTCAGCTAGTCATTGACTTAAGCTCATTTTCAAACAGACACCATGGTTAAGAATGGATTCACCCAGACTGGCTCTAAAAACTGTTCATGACGGAACAAGTCTAGATCGGCAGGATTCTTATCTCCATATTCCAGTGGACAACTCTTCCAAGAAATAACTGAGGTTCACTTCCACAGTATATTCCCTAGGAGTGCAAGACTGAGAGTTAAAAATCTCCTTGGAGTCAAAGCAATAAAAAGAAAACAAATTTTTGGTATCAAAACTGGGGATAAAATTAAAAATTGGTTTATCTGTGAAGTGCAAATGAGGGTAAAGGGAAACACTGTTTCCAGGGATAATATATTCCAGTTCAGAGCACACCTGTTTTTTTCTTTTTCTCCTCAACATCAGTCCATGGTCTTCACAAGAATTATGGACAGAGACATGTCTCACTTCAGAATCATCTCTACATACCTGACATTCAACAACCTAGATGATATACTGCAAAAAGTCTGGTTGAGTTATATTTTAGGACAAGATGTGAATTCCCTTGTTTCACTTCCACTTTTACCCACCTAGGGATGGAATTTATAATACATGTGAACAGTCAGTCTTCCTCAGAAATGAGCACCAAAGTTCATGAGAATGTCTTCTCTACAAGGAATGAGTTGCATAAGCCAGAGAATTTCTCAGACTACTTGGTCTCAATGCAACAGCTGATTGACTGGGTTGTCTGTATGTTACAGATATTGGATTTAATTTATTTATTTTTTCTTTAATTGTTAAATCCAAATTTATCATTTAGGGTTTAATATCCATTAATTGGGAAATTATTCTAGAAAGTTTAGGCTGATCATCCTTTAATTGTAAACAAGTTTTTGACTTTGGCTTGTTGACCCAATTCCTGACCTTGCTTTGGACATTGTCAACAAGTCTCTAACACTATTGGTTAATTTCAAGGACAACATTTTATTTTTAGTTCTTAGGGGTAGGAAATATCTAGAGTATGTGATTTTTAGTGAAGGCAGTCTCTTTCTGTGACCTTCCATGAACTATCAATTTCTAGAAAATCATGTGATCACTTGTTTACTTAAAAAACAGTTATATAGACTGTTGTTTTGGATAGAGGAGTTTAGTAGAATCTTTGGGCTGTAAGTTATTAGTTGTGTATTTCATGTTTGAGTGTTAATTTTATTCTGGACTTTGTGTCAATTCGTTGGAAAAGAAGAATTATTCTATTTATTTGGAAACAGGACATACATTTCATAATTTCATCTGGATGATATTAAATCAAGAACTGCATCACGTGACATTGTCAGCCATTTTGGATTACATTGTCAAGATTCGAACCTGGAACTATTAGAACATTTATTTATCAGGACTCTTACAATTCCATAAGTGGATTATTTTTGTGAATTCTATATTGGATTAATGTTGGATTTGATTCTCTAAAACTGTAAGTTTATTTTATGAAAATAATTGTACTAAATAAATTATTGTTAAAGTTTTACAAGCTTGTTAGTTTTCACTCTTTCTGTGTTGCTGCTTATTCGAGCCTAAGCACGTAACATGTATATAAGATCAATGCAAAGGATTCTCATGTCCTAATGACAACAAAATCTTTGCACACAGAAGTAAACAGTCCTAGTTTCTGATTATATGAGGATTCATTTAAGCAATAATGAAAACCTCACTTTGTTTAATGGCAGTTGTTCAATGAAAACCTCACTTTGTTTAATGGCAGTTGTTCAATGAAAACCTCACTTTGTTTAATAGCAGTTGTTCAATGAAAACCTCACTTTGTTTAATGGCAGTTGTTCAATGAAAACCTCACTTTGTTTAATGGCAGTTGTTCCAGTACAGTGGAACTCTGCTATAACGTGATAATTGGGATCCAAAAGATGGGATTGCATTAATAACAGGGTCAAGTTAATGCATGGTTTTACAGTATTTTACTTTTTTCTTCAGAAAACAAAACATGGCGCTATATGTGTATTCATGTCTAATATACATCATGAATAGGGTATCAGCACTGTTTACTATCATGTCGTTGTGGCATAAAGACCATCACAAAGTCAGCTTACTGGCTTTACTCGTGGATCAGTAACATTTCTGATTATGTTTACTTGTGCATAACACTTCAAGAACCCAGTGAAATTATTAAATTTTACAAGCCATTGCCATGATAATATTATATTTGAATTCATACACAATCTCTTCCCCAAAATGATAATTATTTTTTTATGCACTATTTTATTTACAAAAACTAGTTTTTCATGTGTGAATGAAAATATTAAATTTCAGGAGTGACACCACAACCGTGTTATATCTGAATACACGTTATAGCGGGGCACATTATAGCATAGTTGCAATATACAGGTTTAGCCTTTGGGAATTATGGTTTGTATGGATGCCAGTACAGAATATGTACACTTGCTTTTGTTTTTGTGGATAAATAGCAGTAGAAAAAAAACAAGAAAAGTTTTGGGGTTTTCATAACCTGTTGAAACAACCCCAATGGCAGTCGTTTAATCCAAAGACATATTAAACCTGTTTGTCTGGAACATATCAAACAAACCCACAGGGTCAAGTATTCCTCCGAACAAGTCATGAACAGAATCACTTGGGAGAGAAGGTCCACTGTTTTGAAGCATATGGATGTAAATGGAGAGTTTTCTCACACTCGTACAAGCATAAACACATCTTTTAGCTTAAAGAATCAATATTCCGGTGAAGGCAACTGTTTCCTGTGGCTTTTTTAGATGAAAAAGTTGGCATCCATCACTATAAAACGCGATTGTTCCACAATATCAGACATATTTTGGCATCAAGGAAAGAAGGGAAATATGACAAAACAGACCTCTCTATCCATGTGGAGAACTTTGACCTATTACAACCCACCATAGGACTTGACTGCATCAGATGGCTGTGTTTACTGCCATTCAGGATGTTACATTTCTGATTTATATCAAATTTAAAACACACTCCTATATCATTTCTTGTATGTTTCAATAATTTGTAAAATCCATGCATATTTAAGATATGATCATGCATATGAATGGCTAAATTTATTACCACATTGGAATCCAAACCTCGGATCCAGTATTTTTGATCAAATATGGACTTGTGTCATCAGGATCTAGGCCAGTTACAAAAGAAAGTTCATTCAGCATGTTTTTAATACAGTAATTACGCAACTGATTGGCTAGAGCTTGTTACTTAATGCCATATTTTTGTTCTGTTAGGTTTATTATCTTCAAGATCATGGATGACTTCAGTTATGAACAAGAGCCTATGCATATTAAGTATGCCTTTATCTCTAAAAATATTTTTTGTCAGGATATAGTAAAATAGTTCAACATGATATAAAGCATGGGAGATAATTTACATAGGCTGCATTCTTACAGTAATACATAAGGCTGTAAAGTGTTTATATAGCATGTGTTCTTACAACACTACACAAGTCTACTTAGTGAAGCCACATGAGCAGTATCAAGCCCACTTAGACCTCTTGCTTACATTTGATGACAACAGTTTAAGAAACGTGCTGGACATGAATCAAGCAATCTTCATTTCAGTATGTGTATGGACACATTCCTTGTTTTTGCAGTGAAATTGAGTATGATTTGTTTTGTTTTAGGTATGAAAGAGAGGAAGCATTCCTTGCCTTGAACTTGACAGTGAAGAATGCCACATTGCAAGATTCTCTGGATCAGTTTGTGAAGGGAGAGTTACTCGAAGGAGATAATGCATATTACTGTGAGAAATGTGAAGAAAAGGTACTGAAAATTCAGCCATATGAATGTTTTTGAAAGAATTTGTATCCAATACAATAGAAAATTTAGCAAAGGAATTTTTTTATATAAAATTACTTGTAATTCTCTTATTTTTTCTGCATGAAATTACTTGTAATTCTCTTATCTACAAAGATGGAAAGGGATATTACAGTTTGCCCTTTTGTTTGTGTTTGTTCATTTTTTTTATTAATACCCTTAAGATTTGAAACTTATTTTTACTTGTACTTTGTTATGTGGATGCATCTAAGAATAAATCAGCCATTCCAAAATAAGGTCACTGTGACAAAATATGTATGTTTGACTGACTTTAACATTTTCAGCTGTTCATTTGCTATACCGTAAATATTTTAGACTTTATTGAAAATTGGTATATTGATACATCTTCACAAAAGTAATGCAACCATAGCAACACTAGGCCAATGTGACCAAAGTTCACACTGAATGACGTTTGTTTATTCATCATTCGGTCCACCCTCAGTATCTTGGAGCCTATTCACCTACACTATGAATATTGATATGTGGATGCATCTCAAAGACATGAATTCAACAATAGCAATACTAGTTTAGTGTAACCGAATTTTCATGCCTGGGTGACTTTTGTTATTGGAGCTATCAATTAAATTATACTTTCAATATGTTTAACCCTTGTTTCGCCTACACTCTTGAAATTTTTTCATTCTCACATCTAATCAAAAGTAACTTAACCATACATAAACTAGGTCACTTATATCATTTTCAGTACTCTTATTTGTTTCACCCTCAGTATCTTGAGAGAGTTCAAATACACCCATGAAGACGAAGAGTAACACAACTAAGTCAATGTGAACCAATTTACATGCTCAAGTTTTCAGTATATGTTATTTAGTTTTCTGTTATTGTAAGTATTTTTGACCTTATGTCACTTAAATGAAAATTAATGTGAATTAATCTCAGGAAGAGTAACTCACATATACACTAACTAGGTCACTGGCCTAGTTTTTAAGCTTGAGTGACTTTGTATTTTCAGATATTCATTCATGATATCCGCCATATCTTTAACTTACTGTGCCTATACACTTTTGTATGTGGATACATCACAGTAAGAGCATTGGTAACTCAAATATTCCACAGCTGGATTAGTGTGACCCGATGTGGATTTTGGATTGACTTTGTATTTGCTGTTACTCACTCAATATTTTGGACCCTATTTCACCTACACTCACAATCTCATCATATCAAAATTAGGTTACTGTGACCATTCACATTCTTAGTGACTTTTAAGTGTTTAGCTGTCAGTATGTTACACTGTCAGTATCTTGGACTTATTGTCATCTACTCTCATTAAATATGATATTTGGATACCCTGTAAGGAAAGTACTTAAAACCTAAGATGTTCATTGTGGCCTGATTGCCTTTTGTATTTTCAGCTTTTGGTTCATTACATCCTTAGTACCATGGGCAACTCATGTGGATCACACTCAGAGAAAGTAACACAACTATACCAAAAGTATATGGTGTCCCAATTTTTATGCTCGAGTAACATTTGTATATTTTTCCATAACTGTCTTTATATTGTCACATATTTTAAGTTGGTGAGGAGAGTTGTGTATACAAGTAAATGCCTTGTTTTAAGTTCAAACTTTATTTTATGTCAGTTACAGAAAATCTTAAAATTAATGGACCATGTTCTTGATGACTTAGATGTGGGGGGATGTGGTTTTAAAAGTGGATGAAATCCCTGTCCTTGGATGGATAATAACATACCCCTGAACATGTCAGAAATGATGATGAAACCCAGAACTGCAGAGGTGCAGTGTAAGCATGCAACAGCTGTACTTTTCAGATTTCAATTATTTTAATTGGTTGAACAAAAAGTTGTCATACAAATCAGTTTATAATAGTTTTGGTACATGAGTATGTGATGGATTTAGTGAGTGTAATGTGTGTGGTTTCACACATTTTATGTAATAGTAGAAATTATTGTTTATTGTTAATTTGTTTCTCATTTCAGAGGAACACCATCAAAAGAATGTGCATCAAAACCATACCACCACACCTGTGCATTCAGTTGAAGAGGTTTGGGTATGACTGGGAAGCAAATAGAGCCCTTAAGTTTGATGATTATTTCAAGGTAAGTCATTTTGTTTTAAGCAGAAATTTTCTGTCTCACCTGCAAATTGTGAGATACATGTAGCAATTGCAATGGTGCCAAAATCAATATTGTATAGGTGGTATCTTAGGGTTGTTAAAAGTTACGTATTGTTTTCATGCTTCTATAATAGTTCATTACTATATGTCTAAAGTTTGTACCTCGTTATGTTAGAACAGGCATGTGCAACATATGGCCAGTGAGATGCATTCAGCCCATAGCTTTATCATGTTACATTTATGTCATACAGGTACATTTAAAAATAAACATTTAAAAATAACTATCCTTATAAGAAGTTGCACATGCCTATATTAGCTGTTCCTCTTTAACCTGTGTAAGCAGAACCTTAACACCCTTCTCAGATAGGACACCATTTTCTACTTAAACCGTTTTTCCACATGCATGTATATTTAATGTTCTCATACATTAATAAATCCTATCATAATTTCAACCTAACAATAATCACTTGAAAGGAACACTGATATGGTTTTCATTCTCATACTTTAGTATATCTTAAATCTTATAATTTCAACTTATTAATATAACTTGAAAGCAATACTGGTAAGGTTTACATATATTTTGGCCCTCATATTTTAAACAGACATCCAAAATGAAATTAGGAAATTCAGCTAGGAATGGTGGTGATGAAACCCTTTCTTATGTCCTATCATGCATTTAGCAGGGTCATTTAGTACTTAACTTACCTGGTTTTATTTTGTGCTTGACAGCCTTGTTAGTGCTCCAAACCAATCACCTTTTCTGTGTGTCATTTTTCTGTCAATCTGTTTACCCATCTGTCTGTCAGTATTGTGTCCCTCTCTTCACTCTTATAACCACCAAAGCTCTGTAACACTTCAAAAATAATTGGATTGCATTTGGTTGTTGAAATGACTTCTATACACCACTCCCTTGATAACTCACAAACCAACTTATAAAGTGGGATCAGGCATGGATCCCATTTTTTTAACCAGAAAATGTGAAAAAACAAATGTACCCCTATTTCTTGAACTTAGAAAATGATGATGAAAATTGGCAACTGAAGCATTGATAAATTGTTCATTAATAGTCGAAAACAGGTTTTTCTAAAATACTTTATTTTTCTTTCTAATTTCATGGTGTTTCTTTTTTTTTTTGTTTGTATATGTTGTAAAGTGCTTAGAGCTTCTAAAGATTAGGCGCTATGCAAAGTCCTCAAATTTTAAATATATTATTATAGGACCAGGAAATTTTAATCAATATTTTCTTTCCAAACAACATTTTTAGTCACCATAATTTAAGATATTCAAGGAAAATTTCATCAATGAAAATGCCACTTACACCTAGTTTAAGCAATACATTAACATTTAAATGCCATTTAAGTAATTTTTATTAAGTGAAATTTGTGTTTTAATTGTAATCATCATAAATGCAATGTGTAAACATAAAATGTGTCAATCTACCATAACATCTATGTCCGCAAGGATTTCTCTGAGAACCTTATTAAGTGCTGGTCATGTTCTGATAACTGACTTGTGGAAGTATTTTTTTTATTATTGCACTGAATTTAAAGCTGGTCTCCTTTGTATTTTCATGTTAATTATGTCTTTTAAATTGAGAAGAAAAGTTTAAAGGCACACAAATCCTACAGAGTACTTTAAATCTAGAGCCTATGATGTTAGGTGAACTCACTTCATTTGATCAATCAAACACTTACAAATGTTTTTGTGTATGTAACATGAACTACCTAAAAATAACTGGCTCATTCATAACTGATCAAATGCAGCAAGGCAACCAAGCAAAACAAATAAGGAGCTTGATTTCACAGATACGGACCATTGTGGGCAAGTTTCAGTGAATTCCTCAACTGGCACTTAGATATCCTCAGGGATGATAAGAAGTTTCACTATTACTTCCAATGAAATCACAACAGCAATATTGTACTAACTGAAGAATACAAAAGATTTAGTTTTGATGTAGTCTTGTGAAATAAATGTATCTAGTTTTTTAACAATAAGAATCTTATTTGGTGGTGTATCAACAGTTACTTGTAGTCTAGTTCTTTGCTGCTTTGACTCTGATTTGGCAATATACTATTTAATAACACTCTGGGAACCAGACTGATCAACAAAACAAAATTTAAGTAAGCCAGCTGAGCAATATCAGGTACACTTGAGCCTAATTATCTAACCATTTTATTTTTTTTATCCATAGTCTCTGTCTTTTTCTGTGTATCATTATAGTACTGGTATATGCTTGTGGCCAACATTTTCATTCCCGAGTTCTTCTTTGACTAAGATAATATTTCTGCCATTTTTAAAAATATAAATGCCATTAATTGCCTAAACATTATTTTTAATTGCAAATAATTCACAAATATGGTAATTTTACATCTTGAAAATAATAATACAATTGCAACTTTTTCTTCTAATGTGGAAAATTAGGCCTAAAATATTTGCTTAACAGAATGTTCTACTCTTATGAACTACTGAAATTTTTAGTGTAGATCCCATGAGGGACATACTACTTGCATAAGGATTATGTTGTGGGTAGGAGGAAGCAGGTAGTAGAGATCATGATGTTATTAAAGACAATGGAATCACATGTCATGATTATTCAATATATAGTTTGCCAAGGATACTGATTCAGCCTTGCTCCATCCTTTCACTATGAAATAATTTCCTTTAAAAGAGATCCAGACCTAACAGAAGGGGAAGAAATTACACAAGTCTGAAAAACATGTGGGTAATGAATGTTGGGGAGTAGAGGCAGAGGTTATGACCACGTTTTGTGTTTAGATTTTGGTGACAGGTGTGAGACATACAGTGTGAGTTTCAAACTGTTTACACATCAAATCAGAAGAGATCAAAGGATGAAATAATGCTGTTCCCCTACCTACCTGCACACACACACACACACACACACACACACACACACACACACACACACATTTGTTGTCAAGACATCTGAGCTTATAATATATTGAATGAGCTGGATAGCACTATATATTTGAATCTTGTCCAATATCCACACCTATGCATAACATACTATTTTAATAACTTATACTCCCCACCTTATACATTCAATAGCATTCTAATGACTTGTACTCTACACCTTATACATAACATAGCATTCTAATGACTTGTACTCCCCACCTTATACATTACATAGCATTCTAATGACTTATACTCCACACCTTATACATGACATAGCATTCTAATGACTTATACTCCACACCTTATACATAACATAGCATTCCTCCACACCTTATACATAACATACTATTCTAATAATAATAATAATAATAATAATAATGATAATAATAATAAGGATTTTGTATAGCGCCTAATCTTTCGAAGCTCTAAGCGCTTTATACCATCAATAATGATATGACTACAATGCAGAAAAACAAATGACAAAAACAATGAAATTGGAAAACATAAAAACATGCTGAAAACATATAAGATACAAAACACAATTAGGTCTCTAAGTTTGCCCCAGCAGTCGAAACAGGTGAGTTTTAAGAGCACTCTTAAAAGGGACCACTGTGTCTTTGTGTCAAATTTCAATGGGCAATTTGTTCCATGTTGCCGGGCACTGGTATGCAAACGAACATTGTCCATATGATTTTGTTTTCACCTTGGGAACAATGAGTATACGATTATCAGAAGACGAGTGTTAAGTATCTAGCTGGTGTATACACATGGGTGAGGTTGGATAGGTATGTTGGACTGGAGTCTAATAACTTATACTCCACACCTTGTACATAACATAGCATTCTAATGACTTACACTCCCCACCTTATACATAACATATCATTCTAATGACTTGTACTCCACACCTTATACATAACATACTATTCTAATGACTTATACTCCCCACCTTAAAAATAAAATAGCATTCTCCCCACCATAGACTTACACCTTGTGCCTATAAATATAAGTTGATCTATGGTTGAAGATATTGTAAAATGATACATTGTACCCAAATGGAGATATTTCTTCATTATGATAGACACAATTTTATAATCGCTTAAGTTGCGCTCAAATGAAAATCAGTTGTTGTTTTTGGTTTAACATGATTTTTCAGTGCATACATGGTGGCCAGCATATCTAGTTGAGGAAGAACCCCCCCAAAAGTCCTGGGACAAACCACTGAGACACAGGAAGCTACTGGCAAGCTTTCCCACACAACCAAGACTATTAGTTGTTACATGATGTTAGTAGAGACCTTTGATTGGCTGAAGCAACATTATAATTAATAAATAAGACCTCCATTTCAGTATAATCCTTGAAAGATTTTTCTAATTAGCCAGCCCATAAACTTGTAGATGTATACCCAGATATCCTGAACATGAAATTTTTTTAAACTTAGCTGGAGACCCTCCATTCCTTAAGATTCCATTTTGGGGTTATCATGCTTAGAAAGAAATGGTTCCATCATGATGGTGAAAGCAAAGCTAATTCTGACAATGATAAATTAGCAATTATAAATAATGTTCAGAAATTTTCAGATTGGTTCACAGTTTCAATATTCAGTTTCAAACATGTAGCTTAAAAGAAAAGTTCCACAATCATCAAAGTAATTGATTGATTTTGATAAATTGGTAATTATATTATATTCAGTTATGTTTTTATGTTAGAAGTACATATTTATACTACTTTATGGTCTTTAAATAATATAAAATATTGAGAAGCTTTGTAAATTCAACAAATAATTTATTATAATCCTAAAAGTCCTATTGATTAAAGTTCTGAATAAACTTTAGTTGTATTCCAAAATAAATCCAGTGCTGGAAGTGTTGGTGTGCCTGCAGTATCTTATGTTGTGGCAGTGTATCAACAGTTTTCTTGGATCACAGGATTATTAATTTTGATTACTTTGTATTTCCAGAGAAGAATAGTTTGAATTAAATAATTTCACCAGAATCAAAATAATGCACAACAATAATACACTAGAGTTTTGCTAAGATTTTATCACACAAAAGACTAATTTTTCATTAAAGAAGATTTATATTTTTTAAAGACATGAAAGAAAACCCAGATGAGGTTCAAATATTCATTGTTCAAAATCAATAAGGTCTTTGACAATGATGCATGTGACATACATCATAAACATGTTTGACTCAGCTTAAGATAATAATTTGAATAATATCAAATGTTATTTATATAACTGTCACTGATCTTAGACAAGATCAGCAATCAGATACAATTTTATATTATGCGAAATGATCACTCCCATGGCTGAAGTTGTTTGAGCATCCACCTCGGATAAGGGAGTTTGCATATTTGAGCCATGACCATGCCATATCAAAGACTTTTAAAATTGTATTAGCAGCTGCCCCACTTGGTGCTCAGCATTAAGAGGTTAGTGTTACGACAGGTCAACCTGGTGTCAGGACAATGTGACTGGGTAGGATATGATGCTACATATCTGCAGCATGATGCTCCAGTGCTAGACCACTATGAACTGCCACACTGCAGACATCAGTGATATAATTATAATTTTTTTAAAGCTTCTTTAAAAGTACACACACACACTCACACACACACACGCACACACACACACACACACACACACATTTACAAATAGCATCACACACATTTACAAATAGCATATAATGTAATCTTAAATATTAAAAAAGCTACTGATAAACAAACAAAGCAAATTGAATGTACATAACAGTATTACATTTTAGTTTCCATGGATACTGGACATGGAGCCATATACAGCAGAGGGCATGGCCCGATGTGAAAGTGCAAATATGAATGGTACAATGGAACAGGATTTATCCTCAGAGGATGAACAAGCTAAAGATGTGGGAGGTAATGCAGGAACAGCAGGAGACAGCAAACCCCCTGATATAGTCATCAGCTCTTATCCAGACCACAAGCCAATAAACTATGAACTTGTTGGAATTGTTGTTCATAGTGGCCAGGCCAATGCTGGACATTACTATTCTTTCATTAAAGATAGACGGTAAGTTGGAAAGTTGATAAAATTGTGTAATTAAGATCTTTAAATATAGTAAGGCTAAATATCACACAGTGACTGTGTGCTATGTAGATATGGCCCAAGAGTTGTAAGAGCTGACCAATGGAATCAGCATGTGTGGAATACATCTCCTGACATATTTATAGGGTGCAGTTTATAAACTAAAAAAAATGGAGTTTATATTTTAAGCACTTCCCTTCTTTGTCTTTGTTTTTGTTTTGTGTGCCTTTTTTGCATGCTTAAACTTTCTCTACACTGTTTAGCCATGATTGTGCTCATGTACTGTTAAGCCACATGCATGCATGCATACATTCATACACACACACACACACACACACACACATATATATATAGTCTGATTTAAGTACATGTACTTGAAGCATGCAACTAACAACTAGACAAACACGTGCTAATGCTGACATTGAATCTGTCATATTTTTCATATCAGGATTTGACCGATGCAATATTTTATTGTGGACTTTATTACACAAAGGTAACATTGTTTTTTTTCAAAGTGTAAATACTACTCACTGATGACCGGTTACCCCTTACTGAAGTATTTAACTTGCATTTTTTTTTTGCAGACACCCCCCACCCCCCATCACTTATCTCGACATCCGCTTATCTTGACAATATTTCCTCGGTCCCGAGGATGTCGAGATAAACGGGTAGGACTGTACATACATACATACATACATACATACATACATACATACATACATACATACATACATACATACATACATACATACATACATACATACATACATACATACATACATACATACATACATATCTTTAACTTGTGGTTTTTACTAAAGAATTTCAGAAAAAATTATTAAACATGTTTGCTTAATTATACACGAGTTATTTAACATAAATCAAATTTATTCATTGTATTAATCTGCATATGTAGTGTTTCATTGCACATATTTATTATCATGTACCAAGACTTTTACAGTACATGAATTATGTTTTATGGATTTCTCACTTAGTCTGATGAAGGTTAACAGAGAGACACTCTGTTGTGTTCTGCTTCTTTCACTTTCTTGGCTACTTATTTTGAGAGCATTTTTCATCTGGAGATCATTTTCTAGTCTGACAGTCAGTAGGGTTAGTTTGCCTTGATGGCATGTTGCTGAGCCAATGGAAATAGCACGAAAGCTCGCGAGATTAGGGGAAGCTACTACATTCTAGGCATTCAATATTAAATCAATCCTGATCACATTATGCAAACCATCAGCTATCTCAAGTGTGCATCTCTAAAGCACAAATTGCACAAAAGAAACACTGTTAGAACTAAAATGATGTTAGTATGTGAAATAAATTTCCACATATAAACGCATTTGGTGTGAAGATCTCATAGTATCTTGTACAGTTGGTATCTCCTGTTTAACTTCAGTTTTGAAAAGATTATAATGGCCTTGATGCATGTCTAGACTTTGCTTTTTCATTTCTAAAATTGGAATAAGTGTATTATCCTCTCTGGATCTCTTCTGTCTTTTAGTGTCTCCACTCCTTAGCATAAAAAGAAAATAGTGTAGAATCTTAACGACTTAAATTATGACAAGTGACCTACTGGTCAATGTCATGCTTCAGTGTTTCAAAATAAACACTGTTGAATGAAAATGTTCATTGCTGTGATAAAATAAAACATTTTTAAACAAATTAGATATTAGTAATCTTTTTTAAATGCTCCAAATTTGTCCACACGGTATTCAAGGCTATGCTCTCAGTTGCTGTCCATGTCATAAACCAACTGATTGAATGACAAATCTTACTTTTTTTGTCACATTTTTCAAGAATCTGTCTTTAATCACCAACTTGACTGCACTGATGGCCTAGTGGTTAGAAGATCTGCCTCAGATGTGGAAGGTCGCAGATTCAAACCCAAGCCAAGTCATACCAATGGCACAAAAATGTTACTAACAGCTGCCTCGCTTGGTGCTCATTATTAAGAGGTTAGTGCTAGGACTGGTTGGTCTGGTGTCAAGATAATGAGACTGGGTAGGACATGATGCTGTTTGTTTGTGGCATTTTGCCCCAGTGCTAGACATTATTAGAAACTGCCACACTGCAGACATCATTGCAGTATGACTGAAAAATTGTTAAAGCTACATGAAAAGTCCAAAACATGCACATAATAGTATCCAAAAGATGATGGATGTAATGGAGAAATGTATATAATAAACAGCATTCTTAAACTGATAGTAGTGTGCTTCTCATATTTTCTCATAAATCTGGTCATAAATAAATGTACAAACTTAATGTCTCAGAATTTTAATTGATGGAAAGTCACATTACTGCAATAATATTCAGAGTAGCCTTAGAATTAATAGGATTGATTCAAGATATACAGGTAATGATAGGGATTTACAGCCTTTAAAGCCAAAACCTCATCCACATCCACTATGGAGTAAATAAAGTTCTACACAGGATACCTGTTTAAAGCTGTGAAAAATAAGATGCCACATTAATAACAATCAGTGCAATAATAAAATAATATATATAAGTCTATCACCTACTGAAATTAGTTGTGATTACACTTTTTTATCAGCTTCACCTGTCCATTTTGTACTAACACATGTAAGCTTATCATCTGACCAAACCAGCAATCCTTAGAGCATGTGTAATAATAGTAGGTTAATGGTAAAAGTAAACACATCAAGTTCCTGAGAAAATGTGTTGTATGGACATGTATACTTGGGTTGCAAGTGCTAAACAGGATGGACTAGCAGAAGTTGCATCCTGGATTGTGCTGTGTATATTTCATTGTGTGGGAATATTTTAAGGAAACTATGTTATGCAAACATTTTAAAAGTGCCTGGCAGAATGAAGCCAGCTAATATATATGTGTGATTTATTGTTCCTTTTGTTTAAAAGCAGATACTCTCACTCTCTCTCTCATTTTAAAATTACTTTGATTAAACTTTATATATTTTGTGAAACACCTATTTATTCTTTGTTCAGATATCTTTCTCCTCTGCCAAATCACATTATCCTATTGCATTTTAATGGGCAAGTCTTTCAGTATTAAACAGAATTGTGTACAACTGAAAGGAGCATTTTCATGTGTGCTACAGCTGAACTGACAGGAAAGTTCCATGGGATGGTACATCCACAATGACATAATTATCTTGCTATGACTTTTAACTGGGGCAATAAAACTTAATCCATCTTCTACAAACCATGGCATGGACAATCCAGTCTGTGATGGATTGTGTTTAAATAATTAAGGTTCAACATGGGGACATGAATTTTCTATACAACATGATGCTGTACTTTAGGTCTCCTAACTTTGTTGTAATTATCTAACATGTAATTTTCCACTAATATTTTACCACCAACAGTAACCCTTCTTAAACAGTGAATCCCATTACATCTTTTCATTGGTTTTTAGAGAGCAGTTCATAAAGCAAAAAAAGTCACTTTCATTGTTTATGTGTATGCCTTTTTTGTTTCCTTTGGGTGTGTGCTTCCCAATTAGTATGGCAGGGATTTTTGACACAATATTATTATCATCAAAGAATAATAGAACAGCAAATTATGAACTTTGCTGATGGTAATGTAACAATAATGCTCACAAGTATTTCTGCCAGACCAGTCTTTCATTTTTATCACACCTCCACCAACGGTTGGCCAATTCTTTGTCAGAGAATTACAAGCCATCACTAACCACCTTTGCATCTTTTATTAATTATATCAACCAATAAATATCCTGCCTTTGGTCTTTAAATTTTGAAATTTCAACAGTAAAGTAATCAATCTACACCTTGACGAGTTCATCATCATTTACTGAGTTACATTTCTTAATCATATTACATCATTGCACTGTTTGATGCCCTGGTTTAAACAGTTGATCGACAGCAGACTGGTTCTGACTATTTGTAATATAATACATAAAAATGCAAGTGTCTTAATTTTCAAGAGCAGGAGAATTCTATCAAATGGTATATGCATTAGAGGGCCTACCACTAGGAGAATCAAATATATGCCCCTTGAATATCCGTGCTTCGGTATGTTATCAGTCTATGTTTTGTCTTTTTGTCATTTTTCATGTATGATGGTAGGGCATTCATTTTGCTTGAACATACTTCTAGTTTGTCCATCACTGCATTTTGTTTTTAATATTGAATTTATCACATACCAATAATCTTTTTAGTGGCACAGTGTTGAACAATCCAAACAAAGGAAAGTGGTTCCGATTCAATGACACTATTGTTGAGGAATTTGAGATGAATGACACCAGTCTTGAGTCTGAGTGTTTTGGAGGAACTTACAAAGCAAAGGTCTACGATCAGTGTAAGTACAGTTCTCATTTACCTGTCCCTTGGTATATTACCATCCTTTCTATATCAAGTACTAATGTCATTCACCATAAAACCTTCAATAATTCACCATCTATATTATACCTGGTACAGTAGGCCTTCACTGTAAAACCCCTTAGTATAGAACATCCTATTTATACCATGTACAGTAGTCTCTCACCCTAAAGCCTGTCAGTATATATCACTGTTCTTATTATACCATGTAAAGTAAGTCCATCACCCTAAAGCCTGTCAGTATAACACTGTTCTTATTATACCATGTAAAGTAAGTCCATCACCCTAAAGCCTGTCAGTATAACACTGTTCTTATTATACCATGTAAAGTAAGTCCATCACCCTAGAGCCTGCCAATATATCACTGTTCTTATTATACCATGTACAGTAGTCTCTCACCCTAAAGCCTGTCAATATATCACTGTTCTTATTATACCATGTACAGTAAGTCCATCACCCTAAAGCCTGTCAATATATCACTGTTCTTATTATACCATGTACAGTAGTCCATCACCGCAAAGTACATTACTGTATCACCATGCTTCTTGTACTATGGATTTGGATTAATCACAGCTCAAGTTGACCATTGTGGAGTAAATGTTGAGTACAGCTTGTATCAGGAATCACAAAATTGTCAAGCCTATGACAGATCATAACAGATGTCACTGTGCAAGATTAACTGAAGTCATATTGGATGCTATTTTTGTCTGCACAAAACAACTGCCACTAAATGGAAGATGCTGTTGTTTGATGCATTTTCACAAAAATAAACAGAAACAGTGCAAAGACTGATTCTGCAGCTTAGTAGGTAGTGTTGCAGCTTAGCTCCAAGGGTACATGATCAAGTGATTCATGCAACTTGGAAACCTGTGATGTGCAAGTTACTTTCAAGTCACACATAATGAAAATGTACTATGCACTATATATAATTTTATTTAGCCATTTTATTTAAAGTTTCGTGCATGTAATCCAATTATTTGTGCTTATGTTGCCCTTTTTAAAAGATACAAATTATGCATTATGTACATGTACCAGTGAAGGGTTTTAATGCCCATAAAACAGTATGAAATAACAGCTGTAAGCAATTCCTTAATATGGAACAATTGAATAACTGTGTTAATGAAGTACAGATATCCCTGGATGTACATATGATAGATCAGGTCAAGAGTACATGTACCATTAAAGGATTACATTTAGGTTGCAGCACTTGAGGCCAGTGCATCCTGACATTAAAATCTTCATTTTTTTTAAAATCAATAACTCACAGTCACATATTTATCACTCTGCACCCATATCGCAATTAAATAAATGAACATCTGTAACAAGTGTACTAATGTCATTCATTACAAATATCAATTACATCAGATAATTAGCATTTGAGTGAAATCACATCATGTACAGCATGTTTTTAGCAATTCCAAAATACAAAATATAAGTAAAAGTCGACAAATTAACAAACTTACAATTATGTAATCCATTTAAAATCCAGCTATGTTTGAAACACATTAGTTAACCAAAAAATACTAATCCAACTTGATTAAGTGTTCTTCGCTCCCATGATGTGTATTCCCTGCTGGAAGTATTTAGTGATGTTGTTGAGAACCTGATCATTCTTGTTTGTGAGTATTTTTAAAGCAAATTTTGTGATATTTTGTCAACTGCATAATTTTCAAGAGTTCAAGTTTTTAGCCACATCAGTTATTTTCAAATGTAAATATAGGTCGGAAGCAGCATGAGATATTTCTAGCAATAGTACATTCTACTTCCTGTTGATCAGGATCTTAGTTTTCTGTTAGACAATATCCACAGTTTTACATTCAGCAGTGGGACATCTTCATCAATTTTGATCTAGTGCATCATATGAGTTGAAATGTCCCCATAGCACAGTTTAAACCTCTTCAACAGCTTCTTCTGTGAATCCCTTAAAATCATAATCCGATTCACAGAATAAAGCTTTCCGTTTCCTGGGTGTCTCTAATGAGAAATTAAATGACTTAATTTACTTATAAATACTGATAATATTGAACTCACTTTTTAAATCTAGTTTTTTTCACTAGAAAGTAATTATTTGAATGGACAACACCGTGGCAACACTGTGCAAATGAGCATCTATCTATTCTGAGCTGCACTGCAACAGATTACAGAAAGTACACTTAATGGTGGACTTAGTGTAGTTGTATTAACATTGCCATATTCCAATACATGTACAATGCACTGAAAGGCTACTTTCCATTATGAGGAAAATTCAGGCTGACTCCAGAAGAAACCTGAATCGAGTAAGAATACATGATCTTCTAAGTCAACATTGATCAGGACTGACAAAAATATCATCAAGACAATAATCTCCTAAGAGATACTAAAATTGCTTAAGAAGAAAATATAAGGCAATAAGTTACTGTGACTAATGTGATGAGATGGACATGTTTTAATCCTTAAAAATATCAATTTTTGTTCAATAGTTCTGAATTAATTTGATCAAAATCTTCCTTCTTTTCAAGTCCAAACTCTTGACCAGGTTTCGCATATCTCCTGATCTGTCCTAAGCTGACCACAATGTTGTGTCACTTGTATGTAAATTTTAATTTACAAATAAATGGTTTCTGGTTTTATATATAAAAATATTAAACATTTTGCTTTATTCTTAAACTTGAGCATCAAGCAGGGTGATTTTTTTTTATACCCAGTGTATACTTCACCATCTATCCATCTACCTCATCTATCAATAAACTGGTGGATAACAATTCATGGAACATGGTAGTTATCTTATCAGTAGTATAACCATTTGCATTATTGTGGAATTATTTTTTGTTTCCTCCACTTGGTTCTCTGGGAGGGGGTCACAAGTTTGATGTGCACATATGTTTGTAAATATTGAGCAGACATTACACATGTAGTTTTTGCAGAAAGACATAAAAGTAACTCATAGTTGGGGTGGGGTCAGTGATTGGCAGAGCATTATGTAATTAAAAGTGGAATTTGCCAAAAAAAACTATTGAGCTCAAATTTTTTAATTTACTATTTATATTATAGACCCTTCATTACATGAAAGATATCTTCAATCTGTTTCATATGTTAATATTTTAATGTACATCTATATCTACTGGAGAGTCATGGTAGCTCAGTTAGTACAGCACCAGGCTTATAATCCAGGGGTCATGTGTTCAATACTTGCCTTGGACAGGCTCATAATGCAGAGGTCATGTGTTCAATACTTGCCTTGGACAGGTTCATAATGCAGGGGTCATGTGTTCAGAATGTACCATGGACAGTCTAGCTCAGCAGATTTGCAGTGTTGTTGCAAATGGCACTTAGTTTCCAATTCCTAGGTTTGATAGAACCAGTAATTTCTTGAAAGTACCATTATAATTTAAAAAATACAAAGTATATTGACTGGTTCTGTAGGTAGTTTATTTAGGGATTTGGGATTAGGGATTGAGGAAGCATGGGTGGGGGTGGAGGAGGAGGAGAGAGAGAGAGATATTTCAGGCCATAAGTAACATATTCTTAAGTATGTGCTACCTTTAGTTACATCCAAAGTTATCATGACAAACTGGAGTTTTTGGCAAAATTAAGTAAATTTGCTGTTTGGTGCATTACCACCAGCTTGGGTGTTAATGACCACCTGCTGGCAATGGAGCTGCCTGCAATCAGTGGAAACTTCTATTAGTTTTACATGTACTACCATAGAAGTAGAATTCATGACAGGGATTAAGTAAAGAAATTGGCCGGATAGTGTGCATGCTTCATTGGTCACAAGATCTCATCTCTGCTGTGGTCTTAATTGTCACAGCAAGAGAGAACCAGCATGTTCACTTTTTCTAACAGTGTCAACCTCTTTTATCTATGAAAGTGTAATGTGATTGGCATTTTAACATATTAACATGAGTGCTGTAAATATAATATCAAAAGAATATATGTAATTTTCATTTTTTTTAAAACAATTAATCTCATTATATGTACATTATTTGATTGTTTTCTGTTCTTTTGCAGCAAACTCGTATCCAGAAGAACGACAACGGTACTGGAATGGCTACATGTTGTACTATGAGAGAATGGAAGAATCAAAAACACCCTTGTCAACCAAAAAGAGCAAGCTAATCACAAAAAAGCTGCCTGCAAATGGGTTTGTACTGAGCAACATGTTTGTAAGATTCTTACTGTTAATATATCACCATTGATTAGTGATTCATTTTATCACACAGATTATCATTGGAGTAAGCTTGATTAAAACTCAGTTTTATGAAGTGGAATACATTTTGTATGCCCATTATAGAATGAAGCTTATATCATGATGCCAGTTCCTTCTGTCCACATGTCTGTCTTCATTTCCACACAATAACTTGAGTTGTCCTTAATGTAAACTTACCAAACTTTGTGGACAGCTTGTTCTTGGAGTAAAAGATACTCTTGTTGACTTTTTTGTCCATGGCTTTAGCTGATGGTTACTGTGACTAAGAGAAATAAATATAGTTACATATTGACTGAAGTTCTCAATTGTCTATCATTACCAATCCTTGCAGATAACTTGTCCTTATAATAAGGAAGAACACTGTCAAGTTGGGTATCAAAATGTTAACGGTCATTGTGACTGCAACAAAACAAATTGAATTCAGTGCAGTAACTTGAGTTATCCACTAGTAAGGAAGAACTCTATTGATTTTAGAGTCAAAAGTTCATGGTCATGTGTCACAAGAGGCAAAATTGGTTCGGCACAATAAACTTCTCCATCATCACCAGTTACCAAACTTTGAAGATGACTTAAATGGAAATTTACTATTATGACATGTACATCGGATTCGTATTTGACACCATTTTCAGGCTCAAAATCATACTGATATCTCCATTATCACTTTCCCAGCTATAATCAATATATGTCATAACTTTAAAAAATATTGGCATGATCCTAAAACATCAGCCAGTATTTGCCAAATGTAGTCATAATCTGAAGATGAACCAAGCCAGAAATCGGACATTTTGGCTTTCTAGGTAGCCCATATTTCAAAGACACATTTGTAAAATTTAACTTGATGGCATTTTCAAAAAATGCCATAAGGCTTATTCCAGGGCACAATTTTGCAATCAAATTTAGTTTAACAACCATTCTTGTCATGCTTGAAGAACCAAAAATTTTAAACATTTGCCTACATGAAATGAGATGTTGCAGCAAGAATGGTTAAATAAAAATTGTATATTTCATAGAGCACATTTTCATATGCATAAGTTCTTGCACATCACTGTTCTCCAAATGCACACATTCATACAGATTTTGCATGATTCATTCAATTGCACTCCCTGACTGCATCTTTAAGTACTTTACAGATCAATGATCTTTTTGCAAAATATTTCTGTGTTCCTTTGCCAATATTTCTTATTTGTTACACAGGGAATAAGCTACATTAATTAATGATTGTTGGTTATTGTTTAATATTGACTGGAATAACCATCAATGAAAGTTCAGTATAACATTTCATCTTGTGGCACACAGGTAATATAGCTTTCAAATCAACCAAAGTATATAAGATACAATTTAACTTGCCTAAATGTGGTTATTAAATGATGAGTAAAGTACTTCATGTGGAGCACATTTGGAATATATCCTATATGCTGAACATGCTGCTGGGTTAATGGGGGGGGGGCAGATTATGAACCATGTCACTTTTTGTTAATTTGTACATGGCAAGTGAGTATTCTCAATAGTCTCTTTCAATTTTACTAATAAAAATCAGTGCCTGTGACTGCACATGATGTTTCAGATGAATTCTAAATTTAAAGAATAACAAGCTGAACTAATAATAATTATTCATGACTGCTGAAATCTTGTTAAAAACTTGCGTCAGTTAAGTATTGTTTTTATAATCAATTCTCCATATCTTGTATCAATATGTATATCATTACAGCAAAAGTATTGAGGCATTGATACATCAATGAATCGTTTAGCCCCTATTCTCTTTACTTTTGGACTTGTGATTGAACATTTAGGACTGTTTGTGATTTAATTGACAATGCTGTAATTTATTTTAACAATTTCACTTTGTATAATTGGAAAGTAAATTATTTGTCGAATTGTACAAAACTTGATGCATTTCACTCTTTTCTGTTACCCAAAATAAGACCATTGAGTCGTAACAGTAGGTCAATTGTTAATGTTACTATCACTGAACAAATAACAATAGTTTCCACAAAATAACAACAGTTCTGCCTCAGATACCTGGATAAAACTTGTTGATTGCTTGCGCATGGGGAAAGTAATAACCCTGTGAGCAAGGTGTCGAATTCACTGATTGAAAGAAGAAAAGTGGGGTTTTTTTTTACAGAAGTTTCAGAATCTGCATCAGGCATATAATATGCCATTCCTGACACTCATTAGCTAGGTGGAGTCGACTTGATTAAAACTTAACTTTACTAAGTATTGGTAGGTTTTTTATCCAGGAGGAGTCAGCTAGATTAGAACTTAATTTTATCAGTCAGATATGTAGGTTAGACATTTTTCACATGGATCACATTTTGTCAAGGAATTGTCAGCTTGATTAGAACTTAATTTTATCAAAAAGAATTATGCATTATTATCTACTAGGAATCTGTTAGATTAGTGCTTTTGTTTTTCATGTAGGATCATTATCTATCCAGGAATAGTTGGCTAGATTAGACCTTAATTTTGCTTAATACTGGTAAGATCATTTTCTCTCCAGGAGGAGTCGACTAGATTCAGACAGCTTAATGGAGCTTACAGAGTTAGTTCATAAAGGAGAACGGAGGGGAATCTTCATGGAGAAAATGCCAGCAAGCATTCAGCGATTGATCCATGCAGAAAATTTGACATTCGTCAAGAACCGTGATGTATACAATCAAGAGTATTTCAAGTTTGTCAAGAACCATGTTGCAAGAAATTCTGTAAGTTTAAATTTTTGATGGTTACATTTATAATGTTCAGAAACTGAAAATAAAATATTTCTTATAATTTATTTGAAAATACTTCACGTACAGATGAATCACAACATATAATGAAATAATAACTAGTAAATATTAAAAAGATTTATCCAAAAAAAGGTGGAAGGGCACTTGAGAACATTTTCATGCTATCATTGACAGCAGGAACTGAATGGTAAAAAGAATCATCAGCTGTTCTTTAGTCTTACCTACACATGTACTTCAGACAAAAATATTTACCAATAAATCATTTCTTTTAAACAGTCAGCTATAACAAACAACATTTTGGCTGTTACTGTGAACTTATTTAATGTCAAATAATTTTTGACAACTAATCCAGAATGGAAATTATCATTTAAATTGCTGCCATCTCAAGTTGTATTTGACCAATGAAATTTAAACATTAATGAATTGCTAGTTATCATAAAAGCCTGCAACTTTTTTAGCACAGCTGAAAAACACTTTGGCATATCTAAATAAATGCTTATTTTAAATAAAAAAGACCAAATATTGCAGAAGTTTTGACTTTCAAAATAATTGCCTTTATTTAAAAAATTTCGTTTTTTTTTTCTCTCTCCTTTTATTAGCATGGTATGGACATAGGTATCACTCTTTCTGGAGTCATCTGTGATGCTGTCACTGTTTTTTTTTTTTAATTAGTTGTAAATTCATTAATGTTTAAAACTGACATTTAAGTTCATGTGTTGGGTGCACAACATTAGCCCAAAAGTCATTGACTAGCTCAAAGGTCCATAATTAGCCCCAAGGTCCATGATTAGCCCAAAGGTCCATGATAAGCCCAAAATTTCATGATTTTAAATATTTTTTTTTACAGTTGCAGATCACTCACATCTTAAAATAATTCCTGTTAATTTTTATGAAGTCAGTGGAGCCTGATGACAATCATCTCCATGCATACATGTGTCTGTCATTCATTTTGTTGCTGCAAAATAAATTTACTGGGAATTGTAGCATTATAATCAAAACGGGTAAGCAGCTTTATATTGATGAGACCTCATAAGGGTTCAGTTTAGAGCCGTCTATCATAATTGAGGTGGGGTTATGACCCCTTTTTGCCCATTGTTTCTGTACCATGACTTTACTGCATATTGTCGGATTTCATTGATATTTGATATGCAGCTCCATATTGATGAGACCTTGAGTGAATTTGATTTACACTGTTTCTTGGTATCATTTACATAAGTCATTTCCCCTGATTGCCTGACTTTCTGACTTTGGTATTTGTGAAATAATTATTTCAAGGTATGTTTGATTTTAGTCAGATTTGCGATCTGGATTTTGTTATAGATGAGACCATGAATGAATTAGATTTCCAACATTTAATGACTTCATTAATTGGAGCTTTGCCACCTGTAAGCCCATGGTAGTTCATTAGCAGCCTTATTTGGTTTTTGTTAAAAGTACATTCAGACACAACATTGTATGATTTTAGTGCAAATTCACTTCTATAGAAACTGGACAAGTTACTCTTGTGATTGGTTTACGTTTGTGATGATAATTGATAATTGGAAGTTGTAGATCATAGGGAGCACATCATAGATTACAAGCTGCTTGTAAATAAAACCTATACAAATAAAAATGTAACACGTTTTGATTGGTTGAAGCACTCATGTATGATCTGATCAAATTGACCTTAATAATTGGGTTTGTGTCTCTTTTCTTCAATGTGCCCATTGATTGGGAAATATTTCTACATTGATCAAAAGAATTTACTGCTGCATGCATTTATTGTAACATGACAGTGTTTGAAAAAAAAGATGGCTCTGAAGAGTTGATTTTGATTCAATTGCTGATTGATTATAGCTAGAAATGGTGAAAGTACTCAACAGGAAGGACAGTCTTCACTTAAAAGAAATGGAAAAAGTAAGTTTTAATAGATCTAGTTAGAGTGAGGACTTAAATTACTTGAAAAGACTGGCATACTACATTGCTGTCATTGTGAATAATTATAAATATATTTTTAGAAAAGGCAGATCACTCTTTTAGAAGTGTAATTTTAGTAACTAATATTAGTTTTTAAAAGTGTTAAATAAGTCTCTAAAACCTGCATTTTTTTTCCTTAAAATATTTTTATTTCATATTTAAATAAATGGTTTTTCTCCAGAGCCTCCTGCCAATTTCCACCTTTTTTTCTTCTTCAATTTTCTTGGTTGTTATATCTTCTTTTAACTCACTTTTCCTCCTTGACATCACTTGCAGTCATTATTCCTTATCCCACACACCTCACCCCCAGCAGACTGCCTATCCAACTAACTACTTTCGATTCATTTAAACTTGCAGCTTTATATTCTTAAGACCTTGAAATGGTTTCAATTTTCTTATATCACCAAACCATATTTAAGAGTTTTTTCCACATTGTCTGACCCACTGAGATGAGTTGCTCAGCATTACTCTGTTAAGTATTATTAGATTTCAATCAGCTTTATACAGATCAATCCTTAATTGAATTTTGATTCCCATTATTTTACATCAGTGGTTTATTGGTATTGATTTATATTCATTTGAAAGCCTCTTATGTTACAGTTGTGTGACATCTTTTGGGTTTTTTTATCTTTAGAATCAGGTGACCTGCCCACAATACTCGGAGATGAGTGTATGGTCTATCCAGCTGGGAATCAAGTTCCTCTTCAATACCTATTTCAGAACCAAGATCAAAACAAGGTATCTGCAGACACATATAACAACAATGAAATTAATTTTTAAAGAGTTCATTTGCTCTACCATCCTACACATAACATTTAGACTACATACTCCATTCAGATGTTGAGTGCTGATACTGTGCACTGCATATTAAAATGGGCAAGTGGTATTTGGGAGAACTCTTGTTGTTGTATGATTTAACATCATTTTTTTCAGCACACTAGATGCTATACATGGTGGCCAGTATTAATGATGTAGGAAGAACCCTGGTAAACCCCTGGAAAGAACCACCGACCCATGAGAAGCTACTGGCAAGCTTTCTCACATAACCACATTGGCCGAATCTGAGACTCGAACCCACGCAGACATAGATGCGATGCCAGTGCTCTGTAGTGGAGAGCATTTTAGACCAATCGGCCACTCAGGGCCCCTTTGGGAGAATTTTATATAAATTTTTTGTAGCCTATGATAATACACTGTATTGGTATGTTGTACATACAACTTTACACTATAAATTAACTGATATATAATGATAGATGAATTGAGATTTGTCACTTGTCAAGGAATTTTTCCACCTGAATTGTGTTATTACATACTGAAAAAATAATTCTGTGAAATTAGTGTTTGATGAACCCATTTGGAGAAGTAAAATATTGTTTTGATAGGACTTTGTCAGTAACAAGAACAGTTAAACCAGACTTGAAAGAGCAGCAGTCTTAGTGACCAACCTGACATAATGTGCAGAGTAATAGTATTATATAGTTATGTAACGACAATTGCCTTATACTATTGAACCTTCAATTACTGGACCCCATATTTGCAAAGTTGGTAAAAATTTTCAATAGAACAAAACATTTCCACACACCAACCCAATTCTTTAAAAGCAATAAAAAATTATATTTTTTTTTTGAATGCCAACTAAAGAATGTGTAATCCATATTCCAAAACTAGGATTGAGTCATCTGTTATCAGGCCATGAAACTGCTTTGATAATCCCGAAATTATCACATGGGTTAACTGAAGGCGTGAAGCAGACCAACCAAATACTTTAAACTGCACATTTTTCATGCAAAGCATTTATATGAACAGACTAATTTGATTACAGAAGTTTTTTTTTTTGATGTGGCATCCAGCAAGGATTGCATATTGAAGATGAAACGGAAGATAACATGCACACATATTCACATATTACAAGAGAAGTATTTTTTATTTAGGTTTGGAGTTGGAATTTCTATTGTTCCATTATTAATTCAGTGATGAAATGTTAATATCAGTCAGTAGAATAATTATTCCATAATTTGCAATGAAAAAAGAAATGTACTGATACATGTATTATTGTTTTGTATATGCAATTAAAATCAAAAAGAGAAGAGTATATAATAAGCTTACCACAATCACTACTAATCACTTGTTCATGACATCAGTTGTTCTTTTGTTAATTGGCTGTATTTCTTTTATATATTTACAGACCTGAACTGGATGAATGGGTGGAGGTGATAGAAACAATCCTTACACACTGTAAGGAAGCTTGTCTTTGGTTGTTAGAGTACTTAGCCAGTGAGGAGGGCTCTGGATTTATCAGGTAAATTTGACTGATTTGTTTTGTTTAAAACTGTGAATGAAACAGAAAAGACCAAGTCTGTAACTGCATTCAGTATGGCAATCATCTATTGAAGAAAAAACAAACAGTGGTTTGTTATATGTCTCAAAAAACTGATGTATTAGTAGCAGCCTTAATTTTGACTGGTTCAAATTGACATTCAGCCTGATTTTAGAGATGAAACTTTGTACCTAGAGATATTCTGCGTGTATTAGTATGGTTTCATGTCACATGATGTTTATGATAAATCTAGGTAAAGGTGGATGTGAGCTAAGGTTAAGTCATATGACTCCATCGCCCCCGAACAATTTGTCAGGGCATTGTCTCTCTGATGTCTTTGTTTAACTGTGCCATTTTGTACAGATGTACAGATATATTGCAATATAAGGATGATGGGAGGTAGGTGGTTTAATATATGTCAATACAAAAAGTCACTATATATTTTGCAATAATATTGTATGCTATTTCTTATTTAAATACATTACCAGCTCATAATACCGTGGTAGAGCTACTACTAACAAACAAATCCATCCCTACAAGATACTACTTTTAGATAAAGGGAGCTAAAAGTTGTCTGACGATCTGTATGGTAGTCAGGCAGAGTGACCTCCACATGGCTATAAGATTTAGTGGCAAACTTGAAAAATGTGTCAGTTACTCATACCAAGAAGCACGCTCTCATCGCAAGAGTCTTCACATAAAGCTGGAATGTATCTGGAAGATATACCATTACAAGTTGGAAGAGTTTTTCACTTCTAATGAAAGTATACTCTTCTCTATATTTCCAACTTATTCTCTTCCTGCCACAACAAAGTTCTACCTTTACAGTTTGATTAAAAAATTCATTGTTACACATTTATTGAGCTTAAGCTACTCCACATTCCATTCAGACTATAATTATTTTGTATGTACCACTCATAGGAAAATGAACTTCTGAAAACCATACTTTCAATTCTCCACCCAGTGAGAGCCACAGTTTTCACACACAAAATCAGATATAGCAGAGATCTTATCATTTTGTTCCAGACTTTTCTTGGTCTCAGATTCAAATGGCACTCTGCATCCAGTCATCAGCCTAAGTGCACTCTGTTAATTCATTCACACCCTTTGGTTCTTAGTGGAAACACCACAGCACATTTGAATGCCATCCATGAAGAAGGGTTTGCTATCTGTGTAGATTTAAATGGCGCATACCTTCTTGTCCCTATTCACAAAGCTTCATAATGGTGTAGTTTAATTTTTTCTTCATAGAGTAACATTAATTTCAGGATAAAGTACCGTATATTAAGGAGTTAATCAAAACCTTATTCTACATGGTTTCCAATCGTTTAACACGTGTACCGCCGCTACACACATTGTGTATTACATCACTATGTGTTGTGCTGAATTGGATACATCCTTGTTTTATTGTTTGATCCAAATTAGACGTATTTTTTTAATACAAAAAATCGACATTTCGAGAAACAATGTCGATCGATCGATTGATAAATATAATTGATTGCGGTAGAAGTAAAATGAAAACAAGGGTTAATCATTACCAACATGAATTTAGTGATTCTACAAGTTTGAAAAAATGTAAATTAGAACATGGTAATAAAAGTGCCGGTTGTGTTTGACAAATGACAATAGATTTTTTTAAAAGAATCAGTTAATTTTTTATGTTACTCCCGAGTTCGCTGCCACCGAATGAAATCATCCCTTGCTTGATTTGATGCATAAGACGTGATAAAACAACACAGGTCTCTTTTAATGGATTATTTTTAGTGCAATAAACACTTCGCCAAGTTGTTGATCAAAACAAAGCCGGCAGATAATTAGGTTCTCACGGGTTTCATTGTGACGGTTGATTGACTCTTTTCAAGTTTTCATAGAAAAGAATATGTTGCAGTTATAATGTTTACATTGAAACGGAAATAAAGGATTAGGATGTGGTTTTCACACAGCAAGATATTTAATTGCTGTTTTTTTCATTATCTGTTGCCACCTGTTAGCATTTATTGGACGTTTTCATTGATCGCTATTTCACCAGACTGTTTATTTATGGCATATTGATGACTATATGTGATATCTTATTTAGAATTTGCAAATTTCACAATATGGAATCGATCTTTATGGTCATTAATCACCATTTTTGATGATAAAACAAGAAATGTATAAAAGTTTTATTTACCAATTCTTATCATAATTTTTTCATGTTCAGCAAATTTTAAAAGATTTTTAAAATATATTTTTTCTTTGGGGAAAAATCGGGATCCACGCTAGACACCATTATAAGTGGGTTCGAAATTATCAGGGAGCGGTTTATAGGGAAATAACCCAATCTGAAATCAGCTTATTACATATATCTGCTCGTGAGGTTAGAGCAATAGACACCAGCCTAGCATTTGAACTGTTTGCGAACCAACAGCATTAAGGCTGTGGGATGGAGATCGTAGTCCACATTCTCTAGATTTTACCTCCAAGATCTGTCATACTGGAGGGCCCAGTTCATTTTGGTACGGCCTATATCTGCAGCTCAACAGGTCACCCTTCTAGGTTTAGGGACAGCTTTTTAAGACAGCTTCAAAACTTCCTCTGGATTTGCAGGAGGGGGTACCCTGTTTGAATCCATGCTCTGACAGATTGAGTTCTCTCTAGAAGCTGATCTGCATTCCTTATGGAATCAGGCATGGTAAAGGGATGTACCTCCCTCCACCTCTTCCCTATTCTTCTAAGATATTTTGATTGGGTAAGGTATTTAGAGAAGAAACCAATTTTTCCTAGTGAAATATGTTTCTTTGAGAACACTTGTCCAATCACGATACACAAGCACCTTAAGGCTGTACCGATGTCACTTTTTACCGATTATGCCGATCCTGCTTATAGCCGATTATTAAAATTGCCGATGCCGATTATGAGACCGATTATTTCATTATCACAGTGTATACTCGCATATAAGCTGAATAATTTAGGAAAAATTACAGGCCTGGAAGAAGGGAGGGGGGGTCGGCTTATCCGCGGACCAATGTCTAAACTTTACCATTTTTAGGTCTTTTTGTTGATTACTATAACGGATGTAAATCTTGGGACATGAAATAATAATTTTTTCCTTGTCCTAAGAAATAGGCATGTTAGAAAAGTAACTTTTGGTGGCCTGACAATTATTAAACTGTTATAAAGTACTATCATTGATTTAAAAGAGAAAAGTTAATATTCATCTGCAAAGTGTGACCCGTCGTCAGTGAGTAGCATTTACACTTTGAGAAAAAAATAGAAATTTTGAGTACATGAAGACAGAATCAGTTTGATATACACTTGTATATTGACAAATTACATTCTGGTTACCTGTGTAATAAAATCCACAATACAATATTGCATCGATCACATCCTGATATGAAAAACAGTATGATATTCAATGTTGGCATTAGCATATGGTTGGAAAGTTGTTATTTACATGCTTCATGTACATGTACTTAAATTGGCCTTGATTTTGGTTAGTCTCTTCCCATCTTATTGAGGCTACCAATGGGATGGTGCTATTCACATGGAAATGAAAAGCTGTTAACAGTAGATGTATTCTTCACAAATACTTTTGTATCGGATGCTATGACGAACACTTGTAGCAGTCTTTTGCTTCTTCCTTTGGGGAGCACAGTTACCTTCAGCATAGTTTTTTTTTATAAACTCAGCAGCTTTCATCCTTCCTGAACGGGTGTTATTTTTAAGCGAAAAAATTTCACAGACCTCTTTGCGAGATGTTCAGCCTGCAGCTTCGTTAACAGCCAGATATTTAGTTTCCAGAGACTGTAAATTTAATTTGCATTTTACACTGCTGTTGGTAGCCATCGTAAATATAAATAAAGTTAAAAATGAAACTTTCACAGCAAAATAATCTTGTTTTAATCACCGATCACTTTCAGAGGTCTCAGAAAAGTGTAATCACGCGTATTTGGATGCATTTTTTTAAATCTGAGATTCAGACAATAACGTATACAGGAGTCCTCAGTATGCATCGATTTAAGGGCTTGCTAGTCCTGCTTTGACCACCTGTTGAGTGGGAAAATGTGTTGATCAATTGATCATTTTAGCTGTTTATAATCAGAAAATTCAGTGGCTGAAAGACCCACAGATGTGCACATTGTCATTATAAGAGTACATCTGAAGAACATGACCCACAAGATAGGCAGCAAGATCAAAGACTTGACTACTGCAGAGTGGTGAGAAAATGTGCTGATATTTGCAGTGACTGATTTCAGAGGTAGAATGACCCATTGATGTACTTGTGTATAAGAAGAGTACATCAATCTAAGTAGTGCTTATGACCTCAAAATCAAGACATGTTGAGAGTTAGACAAAATGCTGTTTGCAAATTTTAACAAGGGTTAAATGGCTAATTGGCGAATATTGTAATGAAATTCAACAGAGTGTTAGAAGTTGCTAGAACTAACGTTTCACGTGGAACACTATGTATGGTGCCTAACTTAGTGCTTGGAATAAGACCTTATCTTGACATGAAAATTTACTCTCACTCTAATGGACAACAAGTGCTGTAAAGAAGTTTGAAAATTAAACTCAATGGCAACCGCTGTTTCTACTCATCTGGAAATATAGTCATTTCAGGTATGCCCAGTTTGCTTCTGGTAGGGGACAGCAATGTTTACTGGTGGTACTCTTGAACTCCTAGTTTTAAAATCCTAGCTATACCGCTTTGCATTCTTTGGAAAATTCTAAACTTGACAGCCAAATATTACACCTAACGGGAGATCACTCTTCCCAACCACCACAAAGGTCAGCAGAAAACTTTTATCCCCCTTCATCTAAAACTAGTATCTGTTAGGGCTGGTTTTGCAGGGTAGTAGTAGTTCCCCTAATGGTATTATGATTAGGTAAGTATTCTTAAAGAAGCATATTTTACTCGGAAAAATTGGTTTCTATATGAGTGACTTACGATGAGCCTGACTTTATAATTACAATTCATTGATATTTTAGCACTTGCTCTCTGACCATTTGAATATGTTGTCTTTCTTTTTCTGGCAAAGATTGATACAAATTTTGATAAAATCAGTTTTATTCTTTCTGTCAATCCAAAAACTCCAATTGCTTTCAAGTTCCAAAATTTTCACTGAGAAGTTTGTTTGTTGCTATACAATCCCTCAGAAAGAACTGTTAAACTTTATAGCAAGTGGGAGGGAGGGCTGTTTTCACTGAAGCCACTTATCTATCTGATGCTCCTCAGACCTGAGATGTAATGGTTTGGATTTCAGGTCTGGAGTTCTTGGCTTTATTAACCACTCCCCATATCCCACAACCCCAAGGACAATGAGCAACATAGGATCATCTTAATTTGACGCTGTTGAATCTTATTGACTGTGCAAGTGAACACTTTAGAGACCGTATTTCTTCACAGATTTTGATGAAATTTGTTATGTAAGCTTATATTAAGATCTTAGTGTGATTATAAGAGAAATCAAGAAGTAATATTGAGAATCAAGACAAATCATACAATGGGAATTGAGCCCACAGCCTTCTGGTCTCAAGTCCAATGCCTTAAAACTAAGTAACCACAGCTTTCAGTGGAATCTTAGCATTTTCCAGGTTATGATACTAGGATAGGGTCACAGGAAGGGTACAAACATGTCCATGGAATCCAAGTTTTCATTTTACATCTGTAATATCTTCAGTCATTATGGGTCAACACGATCAATCATTCCTCTGGTGGCATTTGCTTAGCATTATTATTCAACATACAGATTTTCAAAAAATTTATGAGAAGCAATAATATACTTCTGTTGGTGGAATTAGTCTCTTTTCATATTCTGTAGGCCTATATAGTATTAATATAGATCTTTCCCACTGTGATTTTTACATGATTTATAGCCATGTCATTGACGATATCACTGATGATTTTTACATGATTTATAGCCATGTCAATGACAATGTCACTGATGATTTTTACATGATTTATAGCCATGTCAATTACGATATCACTGATGATTTTTACATGATATATACTATAGCCATGTCAATGACGATATCACTGATGATTTTTACATGATATATAGCCATGTCAATGACAATGTCACTGATGATTTTTACATGATATATAGCCATGTCATTGACGATATCACTGATGATTTTTACATGATATATAGCCATGTCAGTGACAATATCACTGATGATTTTTACATGATTGATAGCCATGTCAATGACAACATCACTGATGATTTTTACATGATATATAGCCATGTCAATGACAATGTCACTGATGATTTTTACATGATATATAGCCATGTCAGTGACAATGTCACTGATGATTTTTACATGATATATATTGTGATGGGACAATTAAGCAATGGTAGTAACAACTTCATTTTCTCATATCATAGACCATTTTTACTGGACTGCCCCAACAGAGATGTGAGATTGACCATGGCCAAAATATTAGAGAGATTATTCTGCTGTTTCTTAACAACTCATTCAGGATTACCTGTAAGTATACAGATGCCACAAATATCTTACAGAAGGTTAGAGTCTCAATGTGACATGTCAAGTGTCATAATTCCAGTTCAAGCATTGCAATGAGTAATATACAAGTTTTGGAAAATTATATATATATATATATATATATATATATATATATATATATATATATATATATATATATATATATATATATATTTATATATATATATAAGCATGCAAAGATGTATGTTTTCTACATATGTAGTGGCTCGAGTGTCTGCCTTTGATGTGGAAGGTTGTGGGTCAATCCCCAGCCTAGTCATACCAGACATTTATAAAAACATTGTACCAACAGCTGCTACACTTGACACTTGGCATTAAGAGATTAGTGTTAAGACTAATCTGTCTGGTGTCAGGATAATGTGATAGAGTAGCATTCTACCTCGGGCCCCACTGCAGACAGTGTAGCGATATGACTGAAAAATTATTAAAGGACCGTTAAAAATCCAAACCCTGGTCATGCCAAAATCATTGATTTAGATAAGGGTTCTCAAATCAAACTCAAACCACCCTGAGGGCCACATGAGGGCATTTTCAATGACCCAAGGTCTCAAGCACCTTTGTTATCTCATATGACATGTTACGCCTTGGCAGGCCTCGTGTGGCCTGCAAGCTGTGTGTTTTTGAGACCTCCAATTTAGATGATTGTTTGCTTCTCTATTAGTACCATACCCATCTAAACAATTAATGCACTATGGCCTATATCTCACTTTTACTGGCTTTGTAATCTTTGGACTTTTGTTTACTTAATTAATTTTTAAACATTACTTTTGAAACTCGTTACAGTGATCCATATGATGTAAATGTAACTTGATTGATCTGCCTCACAGTCCAGACATGGACCATAGTCCACATGATTCACATGTGTCTTATGTGTATGTATATATATATATAGGTGTGTGTGTGTGTCATAACAATACTGGGTATATAGTACCAATTAAAAGTGTTTTAAATCTTGAAAAGATTAAAAGCTGAAATGTAAAGAAATTAAGAAAAGCTTTAGTTTAGAAGGTGGTCAACATTACATTGTCAAGATTACTTTAAAATGAACTTGTTTTGTGCTACTGAATTGAGTTCTGCACGTTCATACATTTTGTGAGACTCCTTGTTCTTATTTCGTTGCAGCACTGTTTTAAGCACAGTTCAGTGGGTGGGGTGGAGTGTTTTATGGCATCCAAAGTCTTATTTCTAGTTTTCTCCAAAGTTAAATAAAACTCTTTTCTTATTTCTTTTGAAATATTCTTCCTTTTCAGATTCATAAATCTCTTGATACAATTTTGGAAAACCTGTTGCTACTTCTGAACAAGGAAGTGATTGATCAGTGTAAGCAGAGCATACAGTACTTCCTGGTTCTAAAGAGTTATGTTCAATTGGTATGTTTCCTTTTGTTTTACATTGTAAATAAAACAGTACTTCCTGGTTCTAAAGAGTTATGTTCAATTGGTAAGTTACCTCTTGTTTTACATTGTAAATAATACAGTAGTGTGTTCAGAAGTGAAGATTTCAAAAGATAAGAGAAAAGAGAGTCTATAACTTAAAAGAAAATGTTAAATGTATTGATAATAAGAATAAATTATATTGAAAATTTGATAATTTATTTCATTTGAAAAAAATACAAATAGCAGTAGTCACTTTACTTTACATAAGAATTTATTAAATGGATTACTTTAACCAGTGAATGAAATTGTTTTTTTTAAAAGATCAATTTTTTAAAATAATTTTGTATTACCTTTGAAGGCATTCAAACAGTAGTTTTTCATATTCCTAATGTCTTTAATTGAAACTACCTTTAGAAGAAAATAATTGTTCACAGTATCTATTCATTTGTTACAAGACTTTTGACAGCTGTTTGTTGGAAGTTCCTTAAGCATAGTTTCTTTTATAAGCACATTTATTTTCCTTAAGTTAATATATGTACAGTAGTCCCCCTCTTGAACAGCCCCCCGCTTCTAACAGCTGGAAAACCTTGGCACCAACGAGTTTGTATTCAAAAGTACCCCTCAAGATCAACCACCCCTCTAATGCGGCCAGCATCTTAGTACAAAAAATGTAAAATGTACCCCTCGTGAACAGCCACTTTTGTTTCTTCAAATGTTTTCAGAATCAATGACTATTCAAATCTTGACGTAAGGTAAGCAGTTGATTATCTCTATCCCCCTCTTGAACAGCCCCCCGCTTCTAACAGCTGGAAAACCTTGGCACCAACGAGTTTGTATTCAAAAGTACCCCTCAAGATCAACCACCCCTCTAATGCGGCCAGCATCTTAGTACAAAAAATGTAAAATGTACCCCTCGTGAACAGCCACTTTTGTTTCTTCAAATGTTTTCAGAACCAATGACTATTCAAATCTTGACGTAAGGTAAGCAATTGATTATCTCCCAGTGTCAAGTTTCCGTTAAAAGTGTCGACTAAAGATTAATAGTACATCATTATCTATAAAAGTCGATGTTTACAAGAAATGGGCTCAATAATGTTATGATAGAGTTTTGGGTTTGACACCTATGTCGAGTTCTTCTCTTTGATAATTATAGCCAGACGTAATTGTTACGATCATAACAGGGTCAGCATAAGCTAAAAATAGATTTTGTACATTTGTACACAGAGAGAACCTTGAAAAAAAAAAAAACAGGGTACCAGACAAAGAATGGAAAACTGATGACAACACAAGGCTTCCTTTATGAAGACTGTATTTCGTCCACTCGACACATGTTTTGCCTGCATTATTAAATAGCATACAGTCAGCAACAACCTAATATAATTATGTATGCCCCAAGATATAAATGACGTTTTTGAATCCATTTGTAATGTGCATGACAATACCTGCTCGCATATCACACTTACGCCAAGAAAAAGATTATTAATGTATATTCAGTTGAAATAAGTTTGTTATTATAACAAGGACAACCTTTTAATGATTAATGTTACTTTTAGACAAAGATATTTAATGCTTTGAAGTATGTAGCTTTCTTACTACGTACATTGCATATACTTCTCATAATAAATTTAGCCCCCCTCTGGAAAGGCCGCCCATATTATAAGGCCACTTTTCCAGTGCGGAAGGGGGGACCGTATAAGAGGGGGACTACTGTACTTGCTTTAAAGTATACACCAGCTGCAAACTGCAGAGACCTAGAGTTGCTGTCACATAATATGAAGGCATATCTGGGTTTATGCAGCTTGTTAGGAGTAATGAGTAGAACAAAGAACATAGGCCCTGAGTTGCACATGCATTATGTGAGCAGGTATCAGGGTATGTTGTTTGCAATAGTTCTCAACTTATAATTTAGAACATAGAGTAGTGTACAATTTCTCTTTCTAATATATCTTTGAATGTATTACATGTAGCAAAGGGAATTTAATTTGGGAGATAAAACTAATACAACTCTCAAATATTTAATGTAGAAATAGGTAATTGTAAATAGCTGTTCATGTTATTGTTGTACACATTCTTTAACTCGTTACAGGGAACTAAGGCCTGTATACACATGTTCAAACTAAATGGTTTCAAAAGACTTGCAGTGTTTCTGCTTGGCAATTTTGCCAGAGATCAGGTAAGTGATAATTTTTTTTCCTTTTGATTTGCACGGCATGCACTTTGTAGCATACATATTCCCAATCAAATTGATACTTTAAGGGCATTTGTTACCTCTATGCATTTTGAAGTAAAAAGAATGCTTCATTTTATCTTGTCTGATAGATAGAGATTTGAAACCATGGGATATACAATTGGGACTGGTTTGGTTTTTGAAGTTTGATCTTTTCTCTGTGTATGGATCTTGTAGGATGTGGACACTTTTGGATCTACCAGTATTCAGTGTGAAAATTTTCAGTTGTTAACCTTGTTAATGAATTTCATGGTTGCTACAATCCACAAATTTAAAGACCCAACAGACGGTGATTCTTCTGTGATAACAGTAGGACTTATTATTCAGTCCATGAATTCAAGTACCCATCATTTATGTAATAGGCCTTTTGGGGAACAAGGTTACTCCCATTGAATTGGAACTCTTTTATCCACTCAGTGTGCATGCCCAACTTGGCACCTCAACTTCTGGGGACTATTGCTCCAGATACCCAGAATTTTTCATATTAGCATGAGTAATTGTAAAACCTGAAATACCCAAATTAAGGCAATCCAAACACATAGAGGTTCATACATTTATTATGTTCTGTATATAAGTATATACTATTTCTTTGTATGATTTAAAATAGGCATCATAGGTGCCAAGTGTCCTGTTTTCCTGTATTTGACCCATATTTTGAGACTGAATATATGTACATTTTTAATGTTAAAAATCTATTTTTTCATTAAAAAAATTATTAAAAATGTTCTGTTTAGAACAGGCACCTGTTTACATTCCTCAAGAAAATATATTGCATATATATAGGGATATAGTCTTCTAAAATATGATTGGTTCATTCAAAATCAAGACTGCTATGCTAATCTTTAACCACAGTATTGAAATGGGCAAAGTATTTGCCACCATCACTGAATTTCATCTTCATGAAAACAACTTCAGGTCATGTCGAAAAGGGAAGCAGAAGATTCAGAATTTTCTTCCGCAAAGAAGAGAAAATATAACTGGAATGACAATTATGCTTAAGTTATGTTTGATTTTTGTGAAACCATCTAGTAAAGGAGAAAGGTTTACATTTTGTAAATTATATGACTTTGCTACTGGTCATGGAGGTCCCCCATGACAAAAAAAACAGGCATGAAAAATCTAATAAACATCAGCTTGCTGTTTCATTAACAGCACAGCTTGAACTGAAAACATTTATAAACTCCAGAGAGAACTTTGATGTAATTTGATTTGGAAGTTAATTTTACTAAATTTCATTTAAAAAGGAACCTTCCTCTTTCAGTTGGGTTGATGCTGGCAATTTATTTTGTACACAGTGAATTCTTATGTCAGAGTGAAGAATTTTTTTGGAGACTTTCTTTACCATTGTCAGAGTTATTTTTTCTTTGACTTCATTCTTTACCACATGCTAATTCTGATTGTGAGAGGATTTTTAGTTTAGTTTTTTTTTTTTAAATTGATTAGAATTCAGATCATCAGTGAAAGTTGGTACATTGAAATCAATAATGATTGAAAAAACAAATCTTGGCAAAGGCTGTTATATACAACAGATGCAAGAGTACAACACGTGCATATAGACATTAAATAATTAAGTTATTGTCCTGCTTTACTTTTGTTTGTATATGTTGTAAATAGTATAGTACCTATGCATTAAGGTTTAAAAAATCAGTATTCCTGAAAATCAGTATTTTTATCATAAGCAGACAGTATTTTTGTACTCTGTGGTTGGCAGCTATGTTACAAGTTAAATTGGATTTCATTAGATTTGCAGGTTTGTTATATTTCTTCAGTTCACTAGTCGCTAAGTACTAACTAAATTAAAGTATTTTAAAAATATTTTAAAGCTGCTGAATGAAATAGAACGGAACACAACTTTATTGTTAAAGAAAAACATAAGAAGGCATGCATCACATGCATATAAGTCAACAAGTCAAGTACAGTCATAGTATAAGCAGTGATCAAGTTATAATGGGGTTATATGTGTGTGTGTGTGTGTATATATATATATATATATATATATATATATATATATATATATATATATATATATATATATATATAGTCATTTCATCCCAATTTAGAGTTGTTGAACCAGAATGTCTGTACATGTATTCTGTTAAACAAGCAGTTATGAACAAGCAGTTTTCTCATGAATCATGGACAGAATCACTTGAGTGAGATGACCCTCCACTTTGAAAATATACGAGGAAAATTGGAACAAATTTCACCCATTGTTGTCAATGCAAACATTTGTGCATGAATCAATACCTAAAAAAGATAACTTTCTACTTTGGCTCTTTGATGAGAAAAAGTTAGCTCCAGTCATATTAAAAGGCTACCATTCCATGATCTCTCTGAGATACTGTATCAGCTCCAGTTTTGATAAAAGGCTACCATTCCATGATCTCTCTGACATACTGTATCAGTTCCAGTCATGATAAAAGGCTACCATTCCATGATCTATGACACACTGTATCATCATGGAAAAGTTGTTATCAGACAAAACAAAGACCTATCCAGTCTTCTGTCAAATTTTGATTTTTAAATTTTCCATAGGAGTTGTTTTAGTGGTATCTGTGATAGTCCCCAATGGAATCTATCATAGGTGCTCAGCTGGCTGAATAGAACACTATTTAAACCTCTCTCACAGGTTTCATTGGTTTACATCTTATATTCAGCCTGCTTCATACTCACAACGGCAGGCTAAATCAGTGAGATGCATGCTTGATCACTTGACCTGAGCTACTTGCAGTTCTGACAGAATGGGTCAGCATCACTTTTATAGAGATCTGAAGTATTCATAGGATTTGGCATCAGTCCCTGTATCAAACAGAAAATCGTTCATAAATTTAGCATTGTCAGATATCATAACAAGCATATCTGCACTCGTTCGCATAATCACAACTACATAAGACATATAATTTTTTTTTTAAAAATACACTCAATTTCTGTCTTTTTAAGATCCTCTGGACAGTGGAATACAGTCTTAAATAGATGCAATCTTAGTTGATCTCTATTGTTTAAAGGGGTGGAGTATTAAAGATGATGTGTCAGTCAATTTCATATTTGTGTTCATCAAAGATTGTATAGTGCTGTTGTTCAGACTTCCCCAAAAATCATGTTTAATTTTTTTTAATGTTGAAAATTATCTTTCTTGATCTGTATTGTCATTTGAATGCATGACATGGCCATGCTATTTAGAATGTATAAATGTGCAGCAGTGTGAAATGTACAAATTTTCAAACATTTTAAACTTCAGTCTTTGTTTATGACTAAAAATGGTGTTAGCTTTAGATCCTTATCTGTCTTATATTTTATACATTATTATATTGCACAGGAAGCTAACATACGCAGATGGAGCTCTATTCAGTCAAGAGATTTTGCAAATCTTCACACAACACTGGCTACCCTGTTACTAAACTGTGATGTGTCAAGTTTCAGGACTGAAGGTAGTTTCCAGAGCCTTTCATACTTCGGTCTGTTTCTCTTCACATGTGTCTGTCATCTGTCTGTCCATCAATAACAATTTTGTGACTGCATCTAGTCTTGCAATTTTTGGCTCCCATAGTCAATAGGCCCAGTGTCACCTGGTCATAAGGCCTGGTATCACCTGGTCAAAGGCCTGATGTCACCTGATCAGAGGCCTGATGTCACCTGGTCAAAGGCTTGATGTAACCTGATCAGAGGCCTGATGTCACCTGATCAGAGGCCTGATGTCACCTGATCAGAGGCCTGATGTCACTTGGTCAAAAGACCTGTTGAGCTTATGGTATAACTCTTCATCTTCCTTTGTTCATTAACATTTGCTAGTTTCAACATCTTCTCAAAAACCTCCACACCAATTTCACCCAAACTTGGCCTCATTGCTACCAAAATCAAGGCCTTTCAGGCTATGCTAATAGCCTTCAAATAACCCAAATTAGAAAAGCCATTAAATGAATTTTCAAAAACCAATGAACAGATTTAGATCAAATTTGAATGAAAATCGTTCAAGATTTTACAAATGATGCCAATCTGACATAAATATGGCTGCCTTTACAAAACCTTTGAAAACTGTCTGTCATACTTTGGCAAGTACTATTTTTTCAAGTCTTGAAATAAACATGCCAGACATGTTACATCCAAACATGGCATTAAGGTTTTTTATATTTTTGCAAACTATACAGATTTGCCTTAAAAAAACTGATTTCTGTTTAAAAAAAGTAATCAAACCTCTAAATGATTTCAACTGAAAAACTGCTGAACATAATTAGTATATATTTTAAGGTAAACATCCTGGCATGAAGACCATTATAATTTATTGTAGATGATGCTGACTGCTGACCTACCATCAGATGCAACCACCATTGCAAAAGATAGAAAACTTTTTTTAAAAAACTTCTTCAAAACCTTTATATAGAATTGGACAGAATTTGACAGTAAGCATATAGGCATGATTATCTTTCAAATTTTTACAATAATGCTCTACCCATCATTATTCAAAATAGAAAAGACCTATAAAAGACTTGCTTAGAGAAGAATAGAAAAGACCTATAAAAGAATTGTGTAGAAAAACCACTTGGCAGAATTTGACAAAATTTGATAGCATTCTGACTTGTAACAATGATGCTGTTCCGCTAGATATTTCTTGTTCATATAATAGTAGAAAAATATTCACACAGCTATATCTTTAACACATTAACCCTTGGAGGTTTTTGCTTTTTTCACATCAAATGCGAGTAGGGAACACATTTTGGGGACTATTTCTGAATACATCCTAATAAATCAATTTCCAAGCAATATTCCGTTAGACAAATAGCTAGTTGTGCAAAAGAAAATGTTTTTTATTGGTTAGTTTTCTGGCGCATTAGCAGAATTTGAAAAAATGGAGATCTATTTTTTTTTTTTTATAAAAAAAACTTTTTTTATGGAGAAGACTCTTTATTCAAAATGTCCACCTTGTCCTACTTTTTGCACAGGTTCACCTGTCTGTGTGCACTTCAGACCGGTCTGTCATAGATCTGAGGCCATAAAGTCTAAAATCTAGACACAAATTCAGATTCCAACCATGGGCAAATTTCAGGTGGGAAAAAAAAAAAAACGGGTCCAAAAACTTAGGTTTTTCCCTCTATATTTTGTAGTGCAACTAAAATGTCCAGCTTATTTGCTATCATTGTAGAGCTACATCTGTCTACCTTTCTATAATACCACCCACTTTAGTGTATCATGCATGACCTTAACGCTACAGACCTTGGAAGTAGGCTACTACCTCATGCCTCGTAAAGTCGTCACTAGTGGTTAATGTGTTAAATAAAATGCTGAACAGAAAATGGACCAACTCTGAAAGATGTCCTGCCATAGTGCCTATCTGCTTATTACAAATTATGCTGATGTTTGATAAAATATGTTTGAACACAAAATACTAAAGGAACCTTGGAACAACTGTTTTGCAGTCAACAATATAAAAAGAAATTTCAACTGAAAGCATCCTACTAGGCAAGCATTGGTTCTTAGGCAGTTGACAGTGTAGTGAGTGATCACAGGCCCACTCTGACCTCTTTTTGAAGAATTTCTTTGAAACTTGTTACACATGATATTCATCATCTGAAAATGTGCCCATTGTTTATTCACTTTTTTCACCAATATGTTTTCTTGTGCCTGCCTTGGCAGAAGCTTTAGACTGTGATCACTTTGGCATCCATGTACTCATTTCCATCAGGAACATAGGGGTGGGATAGCCTAGATTGGGTATATTTCCACATGAACATTGGGGTGGGATAGCCTAGATTGGGAATATTTTCACGTGAACATAGAGGTGGGATAGCCTAGATTGGGTATATTTCCACATGAACATAGGGGTGGGATAGCCTAGCTTGGGTATATTTCCACATGAACATAGGGGTGGGATAGCCTAGATTGGGTATATTTCCACATGAACATTGGGGTGGGATAGCCTAGATTGAGTATATTTCCACATGAACATAGGGGTGGGATAGCCTAGATTGGGTATATTTCCACATGAACATGTATGGTGGGATAGCCTAGATTGGGTATATTTCCACATGAACATAGGGGTGGGATAGCATAGATTGGGTATATTTCCACATGAACATAGGGGTGGGATAGCCTAGATTGGGTATATTTCGAACATGAACATGTATGGTGGGATAGCCTAGATTGGGTATATTTCCACATGAACATTGGGGTGGGATAGCCTAGATTGGGTATATTTTCATGTGAACATAGAGGTGGGATAGCATAGATTGGGTATATTTCCACATGAACATTGGGGTGGGATAGCCTAGATTGGGTATATTTCCACATGAACATGTATGGTGGGATAGCCTAGATTGGGTATATTTCCACATGAACATGTATGGTGGGATAGCCTAGATTGGGTATATTTCCACATGAACATAGGGGTGGGATAGTATAGATTGGGTATATTTCCACATGAACATAGGGGTGGGATAGCCTAGATTGGGTATATTTCGAACATGAACATGTATGGTGGGATAGTCTAGATTTGGTATATTTCGAACATGAACATGTATGGTCGGATAGCCTAGATTGGGTATATTTCCACATGAACATGTATGGTGGGATAGCCTAGATTTGGTATATTTCGAACATGAACATGTATGGTGGGATAGTCTAGATTTGGTATATTTCCACATGAACATAGGGGTGGGATAGCATAGATTGGGTATATTTCCACATGAACATAGGGGTGGGATAGCATAGATTGGGTATATTTCCACATGAACATAGGGGTGGGATAGCCTAGATTGGGTATATTTCCACATGAATATAGGGGTGGGATAGCATAGATTGGGTATATTTCCACATGAACATAGGGGTGGGATAGCCTAGATTGGGTATATTTCCACATGAACATGTATGGTGGGATAGCCTAGATTTGGTATATTTCGAACATGAACATGTATGGTGGAATAGCCTAGATTTGGTATATTTCGAACATGAACATGTATGGTGGGATAGCCTAGATTGGGTACTGGTATATTTATGTGAGCATTTTTATCAACAGTCCTTAGGTATATATGTTTCAAGAAGGAGAATTAAAAAGTTCATTTGTAAACCAAAGACCCCCAAAAGTTGTCAAAATTTTAATAATATTTAACCCTGAAGAATAAAGAAACTCAGCCAACATTGATTAAAAACTAAATCAAACTTGCTGAGAGTGATTCCTTGTTCCACTTGTACTGAACAAGTTGGAGCTCAAACCGTTTCTAGATGACTTAAAATTTATTGCTTTACATTATCAGATTATCTTGGAAGTTGAATGGCACATTTGTTGCTCATCATTATCATTACAGCAAAGGATCCACATGGTTATTTATGTACAACTTTGATGGAAATGTATCCATCGATGTACCTTTTAGCTTTATATATAACTTTGATGGAAATGTATCCTTCCATGTACCTTTTAAATTTTTATATTACCTTGATGGAAATGTATTCATCGATGTACCTTTTAGTTTTCTGTATAACTTTGATGGAAATGTATCCATCGATGTACCTTTCAGTTTTCTGTATAACTTTGATGGAAATGTATCCATCCATGTACCATTTAGCTTTTTAATTTTAGATGTTGGATCATACCCAGTGAAAAAGCCCCAAATGGTCATCCCTCAAACTTACCTAAAGATGTCGACAGATATGGAGAACTATGTTTTTGGTGCAGAGTCTGTCCGATATCTCAGGGAGGTTAGTAAATTATACAAAACATAATACAAAGTCTGTCTGATATCTCAGGGAGGTTATACAAAATATAATTCTGAGTCTGTCTGATACCTCAGCGATGTCAGTATATAGTACAAAACATAATTCTGAGTCTGGCTGATACCTCAGTAAGGTCAGTCAATAGTACAAAACATAATTCTGAGTCTGTATGATACATCAGTAAGGTCAGTAAGTAGTACAAAACATAATTCTGAGTCTGTATGATACATCAGTAAGGTCAGTAAGTAGTACAAAACATAATTCTGAGTCTGTATGATACATCAGTAAGGTCAGTAAGTAGTACAAAACATAATTCTGAGTCTGTATGATACATCAGTAAGGTCAGTAAGTAGTACAAACATAATTCTGAGTCTGTCTGATACCTCAGAGAAGTCAGTAAATGACACACAAACATAATTCCGAGTCTGTCTGATACCTCAGAGATGTCAGTAAATGATACACAAATGTAATTCCGAGTATGTCTGATACCTCAGAGATGTCAGTAAAGGATACACAAACATAATTCTTAGTATGTCTGATACCTCGGAGATGTAAGTAAATGATACACAAACATGAAAGAACATAAGATCAGCTTCCTATTCATAATTTTGATTAATATCAGTTGCTACTTTATTACTAGGGTTGCAGCAATATAGTGATATTATATGGTGTGCTGCTCTCACAATACATACCACAATAATTTTCTTTACCATTAATTTTCATAGTCCTGCTTTTATCCAATAAATCTCTGTATACCATACAGTTTTTCCAATTTAATTCAGGAACCATATTTTCTTTCCTAGATGCATGCTTAGCATGAGATTGCAAGAAAATCTAAAATGAGGTGCCTGATACCATTATTCAGGCAAGGTTTATGGGGGTGGGTTGATTGGTGGGTGACAAGTCAAGACCAAAGGATAATTTTCCACCATAAATAATAATTTACAAACTTCACTTTGCCTTATTTATGTCATGTTCATAATGGTACTAAATGAACATTACCCATAAAAATATATAAATTCCTCTAAAATAATCTATTTTTGTATCCAATGCCCAGAATGCACCATCTGCTTTTATGGCTGATATTTTAGCTTCAAAGAATAACAAGTGAGCAAAACATTTAAACAAACAGTGGCAGTGACATGCGTGGTTATTGAGATCAGAATGCTTATATTACAATAACTTCCTTTTCTTGTCTCCAAATATCAATTAACATCAACTCATTTTTCAAGTTACTTGACAGGTGTGTAGAACTGAATTTTATTTTTCAGAAATTTGTTTTTTCATAAAATGGATTTTGTAATTATTCCCAGCAAAAAAAAATGCAAAATGTGCAGTGTGGGAATTTTAAAAGTTTGACTAGAAATGGCAGAGGGTTTTTTTTGCTGATAATTTATCTGTTTTTAAGTGTTTGTAGACTTGTTTCACCTTTATGTTAATTTAATATATTCAGTTGACTTGGATACCATTTGAAGTCTTACAAGGTGACATCACTTAGAGATATTGTATTTTTCCAGTGGTAAATGTTATCGAGTATAGTATGTTTTCATTAAGTATTACTGTATTGCAATATAAGTTTGGTATATCAAAAGTCTGTTTGGGGTATATCAAAAGTCTGTTTTGGGTATATCATTGCACTTCTATTTATTATCAGAAGAATTTAGCAAAAGCATTTTTGCATCATAAAATGTGCATACTTTTTAAGGAGAATTTCAGAATTAGTGTCTGTAAATGTTTTCAGCCTGATTTCAAATCGGATAAGATTCCTTAATCTAACAATTGAACATACTTATTATAAAATGGGGTCTTATGAATTTACAGACATTCATAACCTTGATATTTTCGATAAAAAAAGCAATGATTCATCTGTAGTCTTTTATTTTTAATTAATAAGGCCATCAGGCACTTTTCATCATAACCAAGGATTAAAAGCAAAGGTCCTATTTTTCATGCATGAGTAATTCCTTGTCTTCTTGCTGTCATTTTGTTTTGTGTTTAGTGAAATATGTATTAAAAAAAGAAGAAAGATTATTATTATAGCTAAAATATTATTATTATATTATTGCTATTCTAACTATGGAATCTGTCAGGCAGATAAATTAATATTATTGCTATTATAACTATAGCATCTGTCAGGCAGATAAATTAATGGTATGGCTATTATAACTATAGAATCTGTCAGGCAGATAAATTAATGTTATGGCTATTATAACTATAGAATCTGTCAGGCAGATACATTAACAGTATTGCTATTATAACTATAGCATCTGTCAGGCAGATAAATTAATATTATGCTATTATAATTATAGAATCTGTCAGACAGATAAATTAATATTATTGCTACTATAACTTTAGAATCTGTCAGACAGATAAATTAACAGGTGCACAAGAGCAGTCTTCTGTGAGAATTGTAAAGCTGAAATCCATGACAAGGTAACTTCACCTGTATCAGTAGGTAGAATGGACATAAGGTATAAAAGTAACTGTGTACCCATTAGACAGATGTTCTCAATCAGAGGGAAATTATCTTAGGATTTTCATCAGAATTTGCTGGAAGCATTATTTGTGAATGATTGTATTCTTATATGGAGTTGTCTTTGAGACGTGTATTGTAAATACAATATTTCTCTATATTGCAGGTTGTCCATGCAATTCGTGAGACTGGCAACCCACTACCAGCTATCTGTGATATGTTGTTATACTGTAGCTTCTGTAATGAGGCCTTTAGCACGACCCTGATCAAACAGCTGATGGTAAGTTTTGACTCGATTGCTCATGCATATAATGAGGTTCAAATCAGGGTGAGGTTGATCAGACTGAAACAATGCAACGATCGCCATTTTATGATATACTTTTAAATTGAGGTCAACCCAGGTTAGAGGCCATCTTGCCCAAAGTGATATTTACCATTTTCTCCTTATCATGAGAAATTATCCTTTTGAAAATGCTGCCTTTTCATTGCAGATTTTGGATGCTCTCTGTATGCATCAAAACAAGATGCATAATTTCATAAAAATGTATACAAATACTTTATTGACAAATGCTACAGATCAAAATGTCTTCATATTGGATAAAAACGTACCATAATATAAGCAAATCTGCTAATGTTAAACACAAAGATACAAGCCATTTTACATTTCAGGCTACTCTATACATTCATACAGGTAGACTGACATAAACACCTGTATAAGCATACCAACATTCCATAGTGACAAGAACTGACATAAACCTTTATCAGTTTATCATCAACCCAGAGTAACAAGGACAAACATAAACACCTATGTAGATTCACCAATGTGCCAGAGTGATAAGGAAAAGGAATCTTTTTAATGATAATTATTTCAACATGGTCATTTGAAATAAACTCATTTATTAGGTCCTGTTTATTGAAAGTCCCAGATTTTTGTTCCCCAAATTCACAATGTTCATGTGGCAGCAGGAGCAATAGTTTGTTATGGTTTTGGTCAAGCGTTTCATTGAGATATATTTCCAAAAGCCATGATAGATTCTTGTCACATTTGGCATGAATCATGATGAAACTAAGACATTCCAGTCTGCTGAATGCTTGTCTATTTTTTGGCCTATTTTATAAAGCTAAGACAAGTCTTTCTCTAATATTCTCATTCCAACTTTGGACCCTGGGGTCAAGGTCATATTTTATAGCAAAATAATGATTATGGACTTAGCATATAGGTTCTTTGCATCATGTTTTCAGTAGACATGCCACAGCATAAAAATTCTGTCCATCATGTTTTCAGTAAGCTGGACTCTGCATATAATTTCTGTCATGTTTACAGTAGACTGAACTTTGCTAGTTACATAATGATTTTACTTTGCAGTACAGTTTCATTCCTCAATGATTTATTCTTTACCTTTCTTGACATCATAATATCAAAGGTAATATATGTATTAAATAATGTAAGATAGTCTGACAAATCAATTTAATAGTCAAACCCAGTTAAAACAATTACTTCGGGGGTGTATAAAATCATCGACATAACCGGGTCCCAAAATATCAGGGTTTAGTTGACAGATCTTCTGCAGAACAAGGATTATGCATCTAACGTTCTAAATTTTCTACAACCAAATGGCATTCTTGGCACAATAAAAATAAAAATTCAGCCATGCCTGGATGCAGTAAAAGAAGATTGGAGGTCTTTTAAATGAGATTAAGTAATAAGTCACACATTTTTACAACACTTAAGTACTGGAATAATGTCAGTGCTTTAAAGTTTTTATATTTCCCTGTGAAAAACCTCATCCTTTTGGTAGCCCAAGCAAGACAGTGATTTTATCATGCTCTCCAAAATTAGGCCATTTAAATACATGTACATGTAGGACTATACTTTTGTTTAAAAAGTATTCTTTTTTGTGAATGTTGACTTGTGACTAGCAACAGAATGTAACTGACCAATATTGTGCGTGAAATCAATCATGTTTGTTGATTGTCAGAGGTACTTTTACACCGGTATATGTACTGGAGAATGACGAGGCTGTTGATATCATGAACCAACAAACTAAAATGTCTTTAAAGTTAACTGTTTCAGCATCTAATGTTTTAAAAAGCCAACTGATTCTATTCATACAGTTGTAATCCCATATCCCTGATCACTTTGATCAGTGACCATCGGCATGTGCACAGAACCAGAAGGAGAGTCTGCTTATCTCTTTGATGGATTGCAAGACGTTAATATTCTAGATTGAAAGTAAAAGATAACTGGCCATCCAACCATTCCAGCATGGGACCTTTCTGTCGAATTAGTTTATCAAGTATAATTTATGGTGATCTTAGTGACAGATCCATCCAACCATACAAGCCCTTTCTATGACAAAGAATTCAGTGAGAAATTTTTCTCTCCAGCCATGCCTCTGGAGAGCTGGTTTCAGAGATAGACCATTTTCTATACTGCCAACTTCCTGGCCAACCATTCGCTGACACACCTGCCAGCAGTGCTCGTCTTCTGCTTGCTCACTGCTTGTCCACAAGGAGAGCTAGTTATATTTTCCTGGGGATGGAATTGAGTCTTCATACCACCTGCTGGTCTTCTCTAGCGCTGCAGGTCTGGGCCTCGGCTCACAGTGAGTGCAACATAACTCCTTCAGATCCACTATCCTTCCATGGAATGGACTCAAGTTAGCTTTAAGCTGCCATCGACAACAATTTTCTATTTTTACGGTGTTGGCTACTTCAGAAGCCCCCACCAATACCATTACTCAAAAGAATTAGTAGATCTAGTTCAGGAAGAAACATACTTATGACAACAGATGCCTTCAGAATCAATATCCTGGCATTTGACAAGAAGCTAGTAGCTGTTCATATGTATGCTCATCTGTTTTTTAGGGAGGACAACTCTACTTTAGACCTGGTTCAGGATGTCGTAGCAGACAGCCCACAGGAGTCACGCTTGGGAGGCAATGGCCAGGATTGCTAGGGTCAATGAGTAAGGCTGCTTACCATACCATGGCCAATTCTTTGATGGGTTCAGCCAATGTACTCTTGATATGACATGTCACATATGTGCAGTCCATGTTGCTCCTACTTATTGTACCCTCCCTTTCCAGATAAGCCTGTTCATAATCTACATTGACTGCTGCATACCTGGGCAGCATCCTACAGAAGCACATGGTAACTTCTATTATACTGCAAGGCAGGAACAATCTTCTTTCTATTCAGTTTCATCTAGGTTTTAGAGTGAACTGGAAAAGTCCCTGAACTCCGTCCATTCTGGTTATGGAGTTCTTAACCAACTGGAATCAGGTGCAGCTCCCTTGTGTTCACATTACCAAAATCATTGAACTCATTGAGTGTGTTTCCAACAAGATTTGGATTTCAGAGGGAAAGTTCTTGCAACTCCCTGGTTTATTAGATATGGTAGCGGACTTGATTGCACTTGGCCATCTCTTCATGTGGACCTTGCCAGCACAATGGCACATTTTATGCCCCGTTTATGTCTCCTTATCAAACAGTAATGATCGCGTCCAAGATTTGATCACTCCCACATCAGTGTGTTGCAGTCCAGGTTGGGTGACCATTGGAATCTCACCTGAGAAGCCCCAAGCAGAACTAATGATAGGTTCTTCCACCAGTGCACACATTAGTGTGGTGTTCACCTATTGCCAATCTTCATTACCATCAGTGACAGCTGGGAACAGTGGAACGGCCTCTACACATCAGCATCCTTGAAATGGAGGCTATTATCAATACCTTTCATTACCGAAATGATCAACTCTGAGGTCCGACAACTCTGGAGGTGACCTATCTTCTCAAACTGGGAGGCACCAACTCACTCAACCTGTGTGTTCTGATTTGGCATTTTCTTTGTGGGTACAACAATCTCCATTTCACCATGCAAATCAATATAGAGTATGTCACATCCTTGACACAGAATGGTCTCCCCATCAATCAATCTTCACTCAGATTTGCATGTTGTGGGGGCAACATGATTGACATCACTGAGGTCGAATCACACACGTTACTCACCTTTGTCTCTCCAGTTCCAGAACCAAAGTTTGGGCCGTAGATGTACAATCAATCATTTTGGAGGGTCTATGGGCCTTTGCTTTCCTCCATCTCTTCTCTGGACCATCCTCTTCTTCTGTTTACTCAGCTCTTACCAGGATAGCCTTTTGGGACAAACAATTCAAACCTTTGATTGTGGAGAGAATTTCAAGAGTAAGAAGACCCACCACTCTGATGACTAAGGTGGCAATGTGGCATTCTTTCAGGGACTGGTGATATGCCAACCACATTGTCCCTCTTTGTACCCCAATCTCTCAGCTGGCCCACATAGGCAACCTAGAATCAGGTGTGTCCAGTGGTGGCAGCACATATGGCTATCAGACCCAGTGTTATCAATCAACACAGCGTGTTTGCTTTTGCTCAATTCACTGGTGAAGTTTTGTATGTAAGAAGATTTCACTAATCATCTTCTTAACCATATGTTATGGTCATAGATCAAAAATGATCCCAGACTGTATTGCAGATTTAGTTAGGAGAATGGGTTATCATTCACATTGTGGAATTCAACCATTCTTCCCAAGAATGATACCCAAAGTAGAGGTTGGATGCTCACCATTCCATCCTGCTATATATTTTTCTGCCTATGTAATGTAAATGAGAACTGTATTTGAGGATAACACAAATTTTTATGTAAATTATGTTTTTCTGAGTATACCTACCCATACACATTACTTACAATCCCTCCCAACCACCCTGCCATGCGAGAATCCTCTATAGTATCTTATTCAGCTAAAAACTGAAGACTTCTGTTGCTGTCAAGGGGAACTATTGGGCAAGAGTTATTACCCTTTATCTGTTGATATACAATAGACAGAGAAAGACAAAGTTTCATATTTTAGTAAGGCTGGATTTGCAAGGTAGCAGGCTAGTATTCCTATGTGATTGTGTACTATGTTTTCTCAGAGAAACATATGTTACTTAAAAATTTGCTTTCTGAGAGAGATAATTCAGTTGGAAATGAACATCTAACACAACTTGACCCTTGTTCATACTTGTCTCCATTTGCAGTATATCTTAGTACAAAACATATATACACCAGAACATCAGCCAATATTCATTATTTGTAAAAGGAAACACCAAATGTACATGTTCCTTGTATACATGCAGTGATATGATGCAACCTTGTTTACCTAGCACACTTCCATCCAGCAATGAACATGCTGGATACATAATAATACAATAGAAATATTAATTTTCTATACAGGATATTCAGGCAAAATCATAACTTTAATAAGCACACAAATTATATGGGCAGTGAAAAGAGTAACATATATAAAAACCAGATGAATTTATGGCATAAACAAGACTTGTCCAATGAGTGGTTGAGTAAAGAGAATCAACTTGTCCAATGAGTGGTTGAATAAAGAGAATCAGCTTGTCCAGTGAGTGGTTGAATAAAGAAAATCAACTTGTCCAATGAGTGGTTGAATAAAGAGAATCAACTTGTCCAGTGAGTTGTTGAATAAAGAGAATCAGCTTGTCCAGTGAGTGGTTGAATAAAGAGAATCATCTTGTCCAAGGAGTGGTTGAATAAAGAGAATCAACTTGTCCAATGAGTGGTTGAATAAAGAGAATCAGCTTTTCCAGTGAGTGGTTGAATAAAGAGAATCAACTTGTCCAGTGAGTGGTTGAATAAAGAGAATCAACTTGTCCAGTGAGTGGTTGAATAAAGAGAATCAGCTTGTCCAGTGAGTGGTTGAATAAAGAGAATCAACTTGTTCAGTGAGTGGTTGAATAAAGAGAATCAACTTGTAGTTTTTCTAGTACATTGCTTAATCTTGTACTCACTTGCTTTCATAATAGCTTACATTTTAGTATAAGAAGTTTGTACTTCAGAAGGGTTCTAAAAGAAACATACCATAGAATGCCTAATAATAATAATAACTAACTAGTTTTTCATGTATGATTCTTTTACCAGGTGTATCAACATATATGAAATTTTCGACGCATAAATTGTTTATTATCTCCCAATTTTTATGAATTCATTGTATGATTTTTATTTCAGCTACAGTACATGAATTCTCCATCAAATGAACTGAAGCCCATCTTCTCTATACTAACTGATCTCCTGGTAAGCTTTTTGTAATATGTATGGATGCCAACCATTTTAGATATGGAGGAATCATTCCAGTTTTTTTTAACTCTGATTACACCATTATGATCACCTCAGATTTTTATTTTGTGGTTAGATCATTCATACAGGTGAACCAGTTTGAACACCAGTATATCTTGATGACTGAAACACATGTAATATTAATTTGAACACCAGTATATCTTGATGACTGAAACACATGTAATATTAATTTGAATACCAGTATATCTTTATTATTGAACACTTGTAATATTAATTTGAATACCAGTATATCTTTATTATTGAACACTTGTAATATTAATTTGAATACCAGTATATCTTGATAACTGAAACACATGTAATATTAATTTGAACACCAGTATATCTTGATGACTGAAACACATGTAATATTAATTTGAATACCAGTATATCTTTATTATTGAACACTTGTAATATTAATTTGAACACCAGTATATCTTTATGATTGAACACTTGTAATATTAATTTGAACACCAGTATATCTTGATGACTGCAACACTTGTAATATTAATTTGAACACCAGTATATCTTTATGATTGAACACTTGTAATATTAATTTGAACACCAGTATATCTTTATGATTGAACAATTGTAATATTAATTTAAACACCAGTATATCTTGATGACTAAAACACTTGTCAGTTTGAATACCCGATGTATTTTGATGACAGAAAGAAAACAAAATGTCAGCTAGAAGCCCTAATTTACCACAAAACGTTCAAGAAAGATGTTTAAGCAAATGGCTGATGAGGATTATACCTAGATGTGCTACAGAAACTCTGCATAGGATATGAAGGGCATCAAGATTTAGTTTATAATACCAACCATTTGCACATTAAAATACTGAAAAAAATCCCAAAAATGAAGTCAATGTCATGTCTTTGGTAGCTATGGAGATCTGATGTGTCAGCAGTCTTTTGTTGAATCCCAGTAATGTAATTCCAGGTTTGACTTCAGTATAAATTCCAATGTACATCTCTATCCCAAAAAGTTATCAGAGCACTTTTGTATTTCCAGAGAAAATAATTACTTGAATATAATAATTTGAAAAAAATAAAATTCTATCTAAACAGTTCTAAACATAATACAACTTGAAAGTGCTAGATTTTAAAACCAGAATGACTGGCAAGTCCTCACAATTACAAGATTATATAGTTCTCTATTTGACCTCAGGTCACAATTAACATTTTCTAAAACAAACCATTACCTAATGAAAAATAACCTTCTAGATTGATTCTGATGCTTACAAAAAAAAAAACCACAGCCTGTAAAATTCACTTAGGAAAGTCCAAAAATGCTGACTCAAATAAACATATTTACTTCTTAAAAATAATTCTGATATTAAGCTTATAAACATAGAGAATAATTTAGCTGTGTATGAGTTGTAGACATAAAAAAAAATAACAAAAATAAAAGGGTCAATCACTTCAAGCAGAAATGAACTTAGTTTTGGACAAGTTCAAGTCCAGCATACAATGTTACATAACAATCAAATGTAATGAAAATTTTTAAAATTTAAAGCAAACAAACAAAATATTTAATTAAATATACATAACAATAACATCCATTGTTTTAATGGCATTCTTCTAAGAATCCTAGAAATAAACAATAAAGTTTTATTTAAGCATATAATCCCATTGCATCTACTTTTTAATCATGTTGAGAGAACCATCAGCCATTAATAGAAAGTATTTGATAAATAGAAGTTTGACACATTTCATGCATATTTACAGTGACATTACTTGATAACAGTGAAAACAGAAAGTCATCTAGAACAATCTGATCAATTGCACCAAAGTTGATCCTTGCTGACAAGCCATTTGACAATTTTCTGAACTTGAGTTTGAGCATTGTCAGCAAGCCATTCAACAAGGTACCAAACTTGATCCTTGTTGACAAGCCATTTGACAAATTTCTGAACTTAAGTTTGAGCATTGTCAGCAAGCCATTTCACAATGTACCGAACTTGATCCTTGTTGACAAGCCATTTGACAATATATCAAACTTGATCATTGTCAACAAGTCCTTTGGCAATATATCAAACTTGATCATTGTCAACAAGTCCTTTGACAGTGTTTGAAAATCTTGACAACTACTTGACTGTGTAACTTGAAAATTTGGACTGACATTGGAAAAAAAAGTTTATTATGACAAATCAGAAAGGACACATTGTTAAAGTTTTAGCATCAGGTGTTCTGTAATCATAAATCCACTGGGTATGTGTGCTGAAATGTCGAGCAGGGTAATATTTAAAAAGGCATATAAAAAATGGCCAGCCTTGTGGAAGTTCATCTTTCTGCTTTCTGATTATCCACAATAAATCCTTTTTAGCTTTACTAGTAACAGACTATTCAGTTCATGTTGACAGATATGAAATTGTTCAATTCATGTTGACAGATATGAAACTATTCAGTTTATATTGGCATATGAAACTAAAGAGTTCATGTTGACAGATATGAAACTTAAAAATCAGTTATATATACAGTAGTTAAAAAAATCAGTTATATATACAGTAAATAAAAATCCATTGTATATACAGTACTGGTAGTTAAAAAGAATCAATTATTATTTAAAAATCAGTTATATATACAGTAGTTACAAAAATCATTTATTTATACAGTAGTTACAAAAATCAGTTATATATATGCATTAGTTAAAAAATCAGTTATATATACAATAGTTTAAAAATCAGTTATATATAAAGTAGTTAAAAAATCAGTTATATATTAGTAAAAAAAATCAGTTATATATACAGTAGTTACACAAACCGGTTATATACAGTCGTTAAAAAATCAGTTATATATACAGTTATTAAAAATTAATTATATATAGTCAAACAATCAGTTATATATACTGGAACAGTAGTTAAAAATTCAGTTTGTATAATCAGTATTTAAAAAATGTTTTTTATATATATATATATATATATATATATATATATATATATATATATATATATATATATATATATATATATAGATATATATATAGATATACATATATACATGTAGATAGATAGATAGTTACAGTAGAAAAAAATCAGTTTATATATTCAGTAAGTAGAAAATCTGGAAAAAATACCCTATTCAGTCTGGGCAGTATTGAAAATTGGTTCAGATGTTTTAATGCCTGCCACTGAGAAATTTCAGATAAGAAAATGGCAGACACAAAACAGATGTCAACACAGACTGGCAAACCAACATATTATTGACCAATATTTTAAACTAATGTCCAAGACCCTCCGTGATTTGGATAGTATTTGTAAATGAGCAGATTTGTATAGTGATGACACAGCCACCAGTAAGGTTAAAGGTTAAAATTCCTACCAGCATGTAACTGTACTTGATATGCATATTTCAAGCAGTTGTGGAATTTAGTGTTACAGGGCTGTACTTGCCATGCAGATGTTAAGCAGTTGTGAAATTTAGTGTTGCAGGGCTGTTAAATGTTAAGCAGTTGTGAAATTTAATTTTGCAGGGCTGTACTTGCCATGCAGATGTTAAGCAATTGTGAAATTTAGTGTTGTAGGGCTGTACTTGCCATGCAGATGTTAAGCAGTTGTGAAATTTAGTGTTGCAGGGCTATACATGCCATGCAGATGTTAAGCAATTGTGAAATTTAGTGTTGTAGGGCTTTACTTGCCATGCAGATGTTAAGCAGTTGTGAAATTTAGTGTTGCAGGGTTATACATGCCATGCAGATGTTAAGCAATTGTGAAATTTAGTGTTGTAGGGCTTTACTTGCCATGCAGATGTTAAGCAGTTGTGAAATTTAATTTTGCAGGGCTGTACTTGCCATGCAGATGTTAAGCAATTGTGAAATTTAGTGTTGTAGGGCTTTACTTGCCATGCAGATGTTAAGCAGTTGTGAAATTTAGTGTTGCAGGGCTATACATGCTATGCAGGTGTCAAGCAGGAATTGTGAAATTTAGCATTTCAGGGGTGCAGTTGCAGTTAACATTATAATGTAGTTTAATTACAGTCATTAACTTTGGAACATAAAACAATTTATGGGTTTACATTCGTTAACATACTCCTTGTTATTGCTGTATATTAAAATATTAAATATAAAACTGTAGTTGTTGTCATAGTAATAATTTAAGTTAAAATTATTTCACCATTTCTTTCTTCTGTCTTTTAATCAATACAACTTTACTGTATATCAGGGATCCTTTGTTAAAATTAGGTTGTCTTCTCCCAAATGTTGTTTAGGCATCAAACTGACAATCACCAGTTAGAAGTTACTAGTACATTGTACTATGTACAAAATAAATATGGCAGTTTCAAACCTTTTGCAGTGGTTTTTACTAGTGATGCCTGTAGTGTAAAGTGAAGAATTTGTTTGATAGCTGCATCATGGGATTACTGCAATATTGGTCATCCCATGCTTGTTGTTTTATTTGTGTGGGGAGGTGTTATCCATAGAACATTTTTGTTAGGATTAGATTTTCCAGTTGGGAAGTTGAATATAAGAAGAAAAAAAGTCATAATAATTTTTAATGGCCAAATATCATTAGCAGGAGACATGTTTAAGTATTTCTGGAAGCTAGGTTTACATTTTGTATACATAAAGAAATAATGCTAGGTTTGCATTGCTTATACTGTTGTAGTGAACCTCTTCATCATTGTTCCCACAATAATAATATGCAATGTTGATATCAATATTTACATTTTGACAACATGGATATACCATTAGACCTTTGTTTCCACAATAATGTGCTATGTTGATATAAACATATTCATTTTGACAGAAAATGGATGTACTATCAAATCTGTGAAAACCCATGTGAGGGGTGAAATAAACATATGATAAGCAAAGTTTAATCATTAAAATAAAACTCTGCAGATGATCTTTTCTTGTATGCAATCAAGTTTAAAAGGATTTTACTGAATTAAGAATTTGATCTTGTATGTGGATTGTTTGACCAAAAGACATTGTTTTATTATGCATGTACACAAGTAACACTATGATTTATTTTTTGACACACTGAACTCTGCTACATTTTCAGACTCTGGAAGACTCCCTCCAGCTCAAGAGATTACAACTGATTATTGATGGTCATGTTGATGATAATGGACAACAGTTTGAAGGATTACTGGGTATCGTTTATATACATATTTGAGGGACTAATGTGTAAATCATGTACATGTTTTAGTGATAATGGGGTACAGATTATAGGAATTAGAGGGTATAGTTTATTATTTTAGGTATTTTTGAATGTTGTTCATATATATGTTTGATTTTTTTTAATAAGTGACATTCAATTTTGAGGGATTACTGGGTATATTTAATGTACATTATGAGGAATTACTAGGTATAGTTCATAATCTTGTTTCTGGGATTAATGAGTATAGGTTATATATGTTTCAGGGATTAATGGCTGCCAGTTATGTACTTGTTTCAGGGATTAATGGATGCAAGTTCTGGACATGTTGCAGGGATTAATTGATTCAGTGTATGGACATGTTTAAGGAAGGGATTAATGGGTGGAGGTAATGGATATGTTTCAGGGATTAATGGGTGCATGATATGTACATGTTTCAGGGATTAATTGATGCAGGTAAGGGATATGTTTTAGGGTGTAGGTTATGGACATGTTTCAGGGATTAATTGATGCAGGTAAGGGATATGTTTTAGGGTGTAGGTTATGGACATGTTTCAGGGATTAATTGATGCAGGTAAAGGATATGTTTTAGGGTGTAGGTTATGGACATGTTTCAGGAATTAATTGATGCAGGTAAGGGATATGTTTTATGGTGTAGGTTATGGACATGTTTCAGGGATTAATTGATGCAGGGTATGGACATGTTTCAATGATTAATGGGTGCAGGTTCTGGACATGTTCAAGGATTGATGGGTGCATGCTATGTACATTTATTCAGGGTTATGAACATGTTACAGAGATTAAATGGTGTATTTTACTACATGTTTTATGGATTCTGGAATATAGTTTATGTAGATGTTTTGTTGATAATGGGTATATATGTGTCTCAGTGTTTGCTGGGTATAGTTTTTAAACATGTTTTAGATATTTGGGGATATATTTTATGTTTGAGGGATCACTGGGTATAGTTTATATACACGTTTGAAGGATTATGGGTATAGGTCCTGTACAAGTCCTGTGGATTACTAGTTATATTTATGTTTGAGGGATGGGGGATATTGGTGATGTACATGATTGAGTGAGTACAGAATTCATTCATAGAGTGCATTTATATCTCTACATTGTATAATTATATCAGATCCTTAATCAGGGAATAGAATAGAAACATTAAAAATCCTAATTACACACACTTCAGTGATCCATGCCATCCGTATTTTTAATACTTTGATGTTTCTTTTTGTTTGTTTTACACAAACAAAATATTTATTTCATGAATACTTTTACTTTTACCTGTTGTTACAATCCTAATTAATAGATGATCACTGTTGGAAAAGTCATGGATCACTTGACCTACTTAGAGGTTGTTCTCACTGCAACATTGTGACATGGATTGCCTATTGTAAGGAAGACAATAAAAACAGTATCATTTTAGAAAAAATAAAGTGGTTTCTTGTTTGGGTGGCCTCCCTTGAGAGGAGCATTAAGAAGAGTAGGATAACAATCATTTTAGTCCAGTGAATAATATGTTTATAATATCAATACACTGGTAATAAATGTGTATATTGTTGACTATAGTTGTCATAGAATTCAGGTTCCAAATTGTCTTGCCATCCATGAGTTACAGTCTTACAGTTTGATTTGAGCTAAGGCTAGATGCAGCTTTATCCATTGATGTGAAATCAACAGGGTCTAAATCAAAAGAAAACCAAACTGTGTCCATGGATATCATGAACACACTGTAAACTAGTAAAAGGAATATAGCATGGATTATTTGAAAATATAATAACATAGACTAATAAATAGAATTTACCCCAATTATTGTTCCCATAGATGACAAAATTAATCAGATGTATCATTCTATTATCTTTTCCCAGCTGTTGTAAGATTGAACCATGTGCAGGACAGCAAAAGATCATATGGATGCATCAAGTTCTTGGTTAATCTGGCCAACAAGTGTCCAGTTGTCAAAGACTACCTCCAACAAACCAAGTCAAAATGGCAGTGGGCAGTCAACTGGCTCAAGAAAAAGGTAAGTCTCACCTCTTATTTGTGTGTGTTTGATATGGCAATAGCAAGTAAAAGAGTAATGCAGATCGAAAAATAAGCTATCTTAGTAGTCTTTGTATACATGCTGTAAATCCTCTATACCAAGACAAACCTTCTTAGTCATAAATATACAACAGATGGACATTTTTATTCCATTGTTTTTTTATAGAAGTTTCTTTTTTAGTTTTGACAAAAAATGTATTACAATTACTGTTTAGAAAAGATAATAGACTATTTCCTGGATGTAAAAGAAAATGTATTACATTTATCTTTTAAACATTTCAGTCTGGGCAATTGGTAATTAAACAGACATTCACTTATATATGATAGTTCTATATTCTCTCTGTATAATCAAATAAATATTTATGTTATTGAAATGGTTTGCTATTTCAGATGTCAGAGTACAGCTACTGGAGCTCAAGTTCAACAACCACTCTCTCTAATGAAGACTCCAGTAGGAAGTCCTTTCAGAGGACTGTCAGTGCACAGGTAATTGTTACATCTGTCACAGAATTGTTGGTGATTGTTAGTGGAATAGGTAGACACATGCATAATGTGTAGAAATGAACAGAGTGTATTTTGAAAACTTTTGGGTTGAAAACTTTGGGGTAATTACCCCAGCACATATCGTGCATATATCTGAAGAATAGTCCTTCATGTACAGGTGGGTGGATAAATATGGGTATAAGTCCTTTAATTAAAATAAATAATGGTCAGTGAGGATAATGAAGTCTGTTTTTAATGCAGTTTATTGAGTAATCCAATTACAATTAACGTGTGGTCGATTTGTTTGAAAAAGTGTCCAGACTCTTGAACAGCCCTAATAGTTCTTCTAGATTTAGATGTGAATAAAGAAAAAAATCTTGAACAAATACAAAATCAAGCATCACATCAGCCCATTCTGATTAAATTGCCCTATTTAACATGATGCACACATACAAAATTTACTACAAAAATGACTCACAGAAAACTTTTAGATATCCTTCATGCAACCAGATTTGCACATGACTGAGAGAACATCCCCAAGTGAGAATCCAGTCAAAGTCCATAGAAATGATTGTTACAAATTGAAACAAAGCTTACCAGAAATATGGTAAAATCACTGGTTGGTTGATAGGTTTGTCAGCATTCATAATGAAACCTTAGCTCACTAAAATGAACAATTTTGACATTTTGTTAATAGTTCAGGAAAAAGTCAAGAAATTTCCGTTTTCATGAAAACTAGGGAAAAGTTTGGAAATTTTATAAGTTAGGAAAGCTTCAAAGTTCAGTTAAAAATTATGAAGTAAAGGATATTTGTCCCATTTGGGAAATGTACATATGAATAAGCAAATTGGGGTAATGTGTTTTTTATCGTTGATGGATATGTTCAGATTTGAAAATTTGGAGTTGGCTTATCATGCATCATTAAACATGGACTTAAAATTGGAAATATATAGTCATTTACTTTGTATACATTATTGTGATGTTGACTACAGAGGTAAGGATTCAACTCTAAATGCTAACTTCCTGACTTAAATTGAATTGGATGACATTTGGATGACAGTTTATGTCAAAATTGATTTGATATGCCAGGAATAACTGCCATCTGTACTATCTTTTATTTCAAGTTATACTACAAAGCCCCAGATCTGTCATTGCATTATTTGACAGCAGATCTGGGTTTGTGCAGCCTGTTATGTGTAATCAGTACTGAAATACAAAAATCATGCAAATTATCATACTCAGATACATAGGACTTACAGACACATGCATCCCCCACTTTGGGCCAATAGAGTATCCCCCACTTTGGGCCAATACAGTATCCCCCACTTTGGGTCAGTACAGTATCCCCCACTTTGGGCCAATACAGTATCCCCCACTTTGGGCTAATACAGTACCCCACTCTTTGGGTCAATACAGTATCCCCCTCTTTGGCCAATACATTATCTCCCACTTTGGGCCAATACAGTATCTCCCACTTTGGGCCATTACAGTATCTCCCACTTTGGGCCAATACAGTATCCCCCTCTTTGGGCCAATACAGTATCTCCCACTTTGGGCCAATACAGTATACCCCTCTTTGGGCCAATACAGTATCCCCCTCTTTGGGCCAATACAGTATCCCCCTCTTTGGGCCAATGCATTATCTCCCACTTTGGGCCAATACAGTATCCCCCTCTTTGGGCCAATACAGTATCCCCCTCTTTGGGCCAATACAGTATCCCCCTCTTTGGGCCATTACAGTATCTCCCACTTTGGGCCAATACAGTATCCCCCTCTTTGGGACAATACAGTATCTCCCACTTTGGGCCAATACAGTATCCCCCTCTTTGGGCCAATACATTATCTCCCACTTTGGGCCAATACAGTATCCCCCTCTTTGGGCCAATACAGTATCTCCCACTTTGGGCCAATACAGTATCCCCTTCTTTGGGCCAATACATTATCTCCCAATTTGGGCCAATACAGTATCCCCCTCTTTGGGCCAATACAGTATCTCCCACTTTGTGCCAATACATTCTACCATTTCTACAGTACATAACAATTATGTTAAAATCTATTGCAAAGATAGTGTTGATAGATTATGCAATGTATTTGATTGTTGTTTCTTGAGACCAAATAGGAAGCAAGGAAAAGAAATGAGCGACACCAATCAATAATATTTATTTGTACAATTGTTCCCAGACTCTTGCTCAGTATATGTCAAAGGTCTGACTGATTGAGACTAGCTTTATTCCATGTGATCATATGGTGAGACCATGCACCACCAACACCAAAGTGGAGAGCTCCTAGACATAAATGAAAGGGTGCTAATAATAGTTGAATGTGCATTGTGTATAATAACTATGATTAGCTTAAACCTCATGTAATTTTCCCAAATAATAATTTCTTGTCTCAAACATATGACATAAAATGCACAAGGTCAGATATTCATAAATTCCACTCTGAATTACTGAAACTGCAGTGACCACTCTTCAAAAATAGCCTCCAACTTTTCAAAAGAACTTGCATTCACAAAAAAGGCCATGTAAATTAAAATTCATTGTTTATTAATATATGTCAAGAGTAGGAAGTTGCTGAATTTATATATACATGCAACATAACTGGATAAAAAGAATCTGTCCTTATTGGAAATTTAACACCATTTTTCAGCACAAAATAGGCTATACATGGCAGCCAGTATTAATGGTGGAGGAAGAGCCTATAAAAAAATCCCTGAAAGAACCACCGACCCATGAGAAGCTACTGGCAAGTTTTCTCACATACATTGGCCGAATCTGAGACTCAAACCCTTGCAGACAGAGATGGGATGGCAGTGATCTGTAACTGAGAGTGCTTTAGACCACTCGGCCACTAGGGGCCCCTCGCAATCAGACAAACATAGTGTTAAACTAAAACTTTATTGGTTTAATACACCTTAACCAGGGTTCCTGTGGTCTTTGAAGGTCTTTGACAGTTTTGGGAAAATGAGTTAGCATTTTCAAGACTTTGAAAATTTTGGGAAAATTGAGCAGATTACCCTGAGGTCTTTGAAAATTGAAATAAACCCAAACATTTTAATTCCTTTTCATAATCACAAAACAATTGTCAAAGATTTGTTAGATTCAGATGTAGTAGAGTTTCCTGGTTTCTTTCTTTTGATTAATTATAGTTTGAATTTCATCATTATGCAGCATTGTAGTATTTTGCATTGTTTTCTCATATAACTTAACTTGTATATGAAATGTTAGCGAAAATAGGTCTTGGTAATCAGTGTTTGTGGTCTTTGAAAGTTTGGGAAAAGTCTTTGAATTTAAAATTCAGAATTCTATATGAACTGTGCTTAACCTTAACTGTTATACTTCTCCACACTACTTGACATTTATGTCATTCAATGTCACCCTGACTCCCTTCAGAGACGTTGAAACACATTCATTCCCTAAATGTCACAACTTACAACAGCAGTTAGGAATTGAACCTGGTTGATCAATCCCACAGTTAGGTGCACATATTGATAAATTTAAAGGTACTGACCATCTAAACTGGTCTAATTTACCTTGACCACCACAATTAGAAAGTTGTATATTTCAACTGTCATGTACAGTACTCAATATTATGCATTTATGACTCTATGTACTTAAACTAAATAACAAAAAAGAGCCAAAACCAACTTGTTTTGTGAAATTCAACAAATAATTTATTTCCTATGATGTAAAGTGAAAATTTAAACAGAACTCACTGTATGATGAATGTTATTCCAAATAGTTCTAAAAATTTTGTCACAAAGACAAACTTGCCAGCTCTTATGATTTTGCCGTAAGTTTTACGAAAATTACCCTTAAAATAGCAGACTTAAAGCATGCTAGCAAAAACTATAGAAAAAATGATCATTGCTGAAAAATCTGGATGATTGGTTCATTCATGTTTTATTTAGTTTAGGTTTCATCCTAGAATTAATAATTTAAGGGAACCAGACTAACCCCAGATGCTTTAAACTGCATATTTTTGTTCATGTGAAGCATCTACATGATCAAACTGTTGATTATAGAATTTTTAAAAGTGGCATCCAGAAAGTGATCTATGCTTAACACAGAAGGGAAAATTTGCTTCTCAGAAAGTTTTAATAATCAATGCAAAAGAATAAAAAGAAGTATTCAGAGTCATGTGAATAAAAGCTGGAAAGGAAACAATTATGTTTATTGGACATCACATGCCAGTTTGAGTATATCTTATGGCAGGAGATATGATTGTCATCGTCATGTGAAATGGAATTTTTTTCTCCAAGAAATTTGTCAAGAATTAGCAACAAGCCATTGAGCTGCACTGGATTTTGTGCAACAACAGTACTAGTGGTACATAAAGTATACACATATTTTACAAACGTTTCCGTGAGATAATGTTTATCATCAATGCATAGAACTTTTAATTGTGTTTTCTATCTTTACAGTAGCAGTTATTGACAATTTGTTACACCTTTCTGAAAATTGGTATGTCTTATGGAAAAAAATCAGCTGCTTTACTCAGGGTTGGCAGGTCTGCAAGGCCAAAAGCATAGAGAATTGGTGATGTGGCATTATGTACTGTTGATGTACTGACAGTCTTGATGTATCACAATGATATAATCCAAAAGTCAAAGGGCAGCTGGTCATTCCAAAAATAATCTAAATAAATAAATTTTCACAAATATTAACCGAAACATAAATAAATTTAATTCCACTAAGACTGATGTGACTATACAAAACAAGTTATAACAACCCTAATATAAAAAGACAAAGATCTGTATGATGGTAATTTTAATGGAAATTTCATCCAACAGTGTACAGAGCTCATTTCTTGAAAATTCTAATATAGAATCAAGGCTATATCTTGCACTCTAACCTAGGTAAAATAAATTTACTTGACATTAGTTTGGAAAAAGGTCATAAACGTCAGTCACACAATATATATATATATATATATATATATATATATATATATATATATATATATATATATATATGGACAAAAGTCAATACAAATTAAAATACATAACACTACCAAATTTACTTGTAGGCTTCATATACCTCCACTTTCAAGTTATTTATTTTTTTCATTTATATTTTGATAGTCTGAATTCTTTTTTTTAGTCTCTACAGTTTTATAACCAAATCCAATTTTAAAAGAAAAATATTATGAAACATGAAATTAAATTTGACATCTTGTGTGATTTCAACAGCAGGATTTTAACCTCTGTTTGTAACTTTGATGATATAATCTGATTTTGCTTCAGGATACCTTGGCAGAGGCTACAGCCATACTTAGTGAGTTGGAGGCAGTTAACGCAGAGATGGATACAAACAGCAACCCAGATTCAGGGAGTGAAAGAGTGGAGGAAAGTCCCAAGGAGCATGGGCAATTGGACGAGGATGGGCAGGGACAAGACAGCAGTCCTGGTCCACCAGAAGATGGACAAAGTAACCAAGAGGAAAGAGATCCACAGAAAATGGAAAACTCATGACACATCGATGGATAATATACAAACTGAGGGAAAGCAATTTCAGTGTTAAGAGGATTCTTTAGAGTTCAAGCAAAATGGAATGGATGTCGTAACGATTAACAAATATTCCTAAGAAAATTGATGTCATATTGACTAATAAATATTCTCAAGAAAATGGATGTCGTATTGATTAACAAATATTTTAAAGAAATCAGACATCGTATTGATTGACAAATATTCTAAAGAAATCAGATATCGTATTGATTGACAAATATTCTAAAGAAATCAGACATCATATTGATTGACAAATATTCTAAAGAAATCAGATATCTTATTGATTGACAAATATTCTAAAGAAATCAGACATCATATTGATTGACAAATATTCTAAAGAAATCAGACATCATATTGATTGACAAATATTCTAAAGAAAAAATGAATGTCGTATTGATTGACAAATATTCTTAAGAAAATGGATGTGAAAGTTTTAAAGGAAAGAAAGGATGATTAAATATTAGTTTTAATTATTACACAGATTTGCAGATCCTAAATGCAGTAAAAGTGTGCTAATCAGGATTATCATTTTACAAAATAATCAGTGTTGAAGTTGAATGAACTTATGAATGATAGATACATAAAAATGTTATAAATTTTATGCTGGGGTCTTTTTTTATGGAAATTTTTGCAGACTTAAATAAAATGACCACATTGTTATGGCTATGTTATTATGCAAATGATGTAGAAGCAACATTGTCACTTTCATAATATAAAGGATATAAATTTAGCATACAAATCCCTCAATGTGTATTTGAAATATGTGGAAGTCTGTACATTCATATACACTTACCTTGGTTTTAATGCATATGAAAAACATGTATGTAAATGTATAATTTGTTTATAATGGAAACAAGTAGTGTACTTGTAGAAAAAAATAAAGTGTTTTTTTATCAGAGTAATTTCCCATTATTGTCCATACTAAGTATTTATATCTGTCTTGTTGAAAGAAGGTGCATTGGAAGATAGCAAGATAGAACATTTGTACTGTACATGTATTTATATTGTAAAAGATCAATTTTACAGTAACTTTTTGTAATGAAGGCAAAAGTGATATAGGTACAGAAAAGTACTTTCATTCCTTGAAAGGATGCATTCAAGAAAACATGCTATCAGATGAAACGTTTATTGTAAGTAGTATCCAAAGTACTACCAAGCTTTCTTATGGAAGATAAAGAGAGTGATAAAAGTGATAAAAACAAAAAAAAAGATTTGTAATTGCTCCAATCTGTTGCGCTTATTGAAGGACTTCCAGCTGAAGAATTGTTGAATAATTGAAGTGATTAAAATTCAAGTGCTGGTTCAAAATGGATCTGCAAATTTTTTTTACCTATTGAAGAAATTACATTTTCGTTTTTTACTATTATTAAGCTCTAGTGGAAATACCCAGTGAAATGTCATGTGCTAAATTGTATATTTTGATATTACCAATGAATGCTAAAAAGTTTCTTGTATAAATAGTAATGAATAGTGACCTGTATGAAGTGTATGAGATGTTACATTTCATTATAACAGCAAATAAAATAAATAGTAATGAATAGTGACCTGTATGAAGTGTATGAGATGTTACATTTCACTATAACAGCAAATAAAATAAATAGTAATGAATAGTGACCTGTATGAAGTGTATGAGATGTTACATTTCACTATAACAGCAAATAAAATAATAGTATTGAGAGTGGTTTAGAACCTAAAAGTAGTATTACTTACATCAGTCCGGTAAATTGGATCATAGTGTGAAACCCTGAATATTTTACTTTGCAATTAAAACTAATATAAAGGAAACAATAACAGAAATAGTAGATTTTTATTTGCAGAGGACTTGTCAAAACAGAATCCAAAAAGTACAAGTATTTCATTCAGGACTTATAAGGGTACATCATTTTGGACTTGTAAAAGTACTGGATTTTATGTATGACTTGTACAAGTACTGGATTTTATTTAGGACTTTTGCAAGTACTGGATTTTATTTAGGACTTGTACAAGTACTGGATTTTATTTAGAACTTGTGCAAGTACTGGGTATTCATTTAGGTCTTGTAGGACCAGTATGTTTTTTTTATTTCAATTAGGATTTGTACAAGTACTTACATTTCATTTAGAACTTATAACATACTAGGATATGGGTCCCCCGAGTTACGGATCACTGCCATCTCACCTCGATATGTGTGGATTTGAGTCTCGGATTCAGCCAGTGTGAGAATGTGAGAACGCTTGCCAGTAGCTTCTCGTGGGTCAGTGGTTCTTTCCAGGGGGGAGGGGTCCCAGGTTCTTCCTGCACCATTAATACTGGCCACCATGTATGGCCTATCATGTGATGAAAAATGGTGTTAAACCCTACAATTACAACATTATATTAGGATTTCATTTAGAACTCGTACAAGTACTGGGATTTTATGTGCAACTTGTAAGAATACTTGGGTTTCATTTAGGACTTGTACAAGTACTGGGATTTCATTTAGAAATTACACATTAGGTTAAATGTTGCTTCATATGACAGTGAGGGCTGAAATTAAATGACATTTTAAATTTTTACTGAGAAACTAATAAGTTTAACATTCTCCATATACCATATATATTAACATATAAGTCTGGTTAAATTGCAAACAACAGACCCTGATGAAAATGATCTAGGAGATCAAGCTCTGTATTTTTTTATTTATTACTAACTGCATAGATAAGGCTCTACCGATACATTGTATGATGGCAGTTCTGGGTCAGTGTCATTAGATTCTAACTTGTAAGTGTACAAAGGTTATGGACAGGATATGAAAATCAAAACTGAGGGGACAAAATCT